>OY856188.1:125492121-125847818 GCA_963693315.1 Diogma glabrata
ATTCATTACTTAACAAAAAAATATTAAAAAAAAACAAAAAAAAACAGATTTGCGTCCATTAACATCCTTAGAACGCATGCTGTTGTGGGACCTTGGTCTTAAAAGGTTTTTAAGTGTTGTTGTGACACATATTGTAATGCCTACTACACATCACATTTTATTAAAAAAAAAAAAAAAAAAAAAACTGTTCTGGCATCACATTAAAAATTACTCAAGAAACATCTCCCTATTAATTACAATTTCTTTTAAAAAATGACATTTTGTCTGCAACAACTTGATCTGCAATGACTTGACAGTTCCTATAAGTTGGGAGGAGCTGAAACTGAATAGAATCATATTCCATGTCCGATTTCTTGTTCAATTACATTACATGTCATACAAATAATTTTATGTTTGTTTAATGTTATGATGTCCAAAAAAGAGGTTTCCTGTAATGTTTTTGGAACTAATGGGAACAATTAGGAAACATCAAGTACTAGCAGATTAAATGTCGTTTTCAGAAAAGCAATTATTGAAATGAAGAGGTTTTGTGAGAAGTTCGCTAAAAACTTATAAATTGAATTTCAGTAGTTTAAGGACAAGTTATAGACTTTTTCACCAGTGTTATTTTAGTTAAACCATCCAAAGTTTTATAATATTTTTTAGAAGACTAACTTCACAAACAACAAAATGAATTTATTTTAAAGAAAATAATGTAATCCCACCATGCCTTAAGGTTTGTTTCATGAATTCGGAACTAAATTGAATATAACGAGGGACGAACAAAAATTATACATTTCTTGTTTTAGGTAGATTTCATATAAAAATCTACCTATTGCAATGGGCTTCATCTCGGAATTTCGGAAAAATTTTTGTGCCAAACGACTATATATGATAAGCGGAGACGAAAAAACAAAAAAAAAAAAAAATTTATATATATATATATATATATATATAAACGATATGAGATATAACGAAAACAACCGGCACTCTCACGGTCGCATTTGTTGAGCTAGATCAAAAAAATTTTCTGTACTTGTGTGTTCTATTAATATCTTGGACAAGTTCGTGAATCAGCAAAATCCGACACGTGGTTAAGAAACTAGAGGCTTTTTTCTGAAAAAAATTGATTTTTTAAAACCGTTATAACGGCCGTTTGGATACTAATATTTCAAAAAATTTAACAAATTTAGAATCTTTGGAATCTTTTTTATCAATTTGTTTTAAAAATAGACCTCTGCAGTTCGAGGTTCCTGAGTGAGCGGCTCCAACAAAAAAGTTTGCAAAAAAATTTTTTTTTTTAAAACAACCGGCACTCTCACGGTCGCATTTATAAGGCCAGATCAAAAAACCTTTTCTAAAAATGTGCGTTTTATTAATATCTTGGACAAGTTCGTAAATCAGCCCAATTCAACACATGGTTAAGAAACTAGAAGCTTTATACTAGAAAAAAACTCTGTTTTTTAGATCCGTTATAACGGCCGTTTGGATTCTAATATTTTTAAAAACTTCATAAATTTAGAATTTTTGAAACCTTTTTAATCAGTTTCTTTCAAAAAAAAGACCTCTGCAGTTGGAAGTTTCTGAGTGAGCGGCTCCAACAACAAAGCTTGTAAAACACAAAATGCGTTTGAATCAACCGGCGCTCTCATGGTTGCATTTGTGGAGCCAGATCAAAAAACCTTCCGTAGACATGTGTGTTTTATTAATATCTTGGACAAGTTCGTAAATCAGAAAAATCTGACACATGGTTAAGGAACTATAGGCTTTATACTAGAAAAAAAAGTAGTTTTTTTAATCCGTTATAACGGCCGTTTGGATACTAATATTTTTACAATCTTCATAAATTTAGAATCTGTGGAAACATTTTAATCCGTTTCTTATAAATATAAACCTCTTCAGTTAGAGGTTTTTGACTTGTTGGCTTCAACAAAAAAGTTTGCAACAATCCCCAACTACAATTTCCAAAAACCTTATAACAGTCAATGTCAACCTTATAACAGTCAAAAAAATAAAAAATTTGAATAGAAGAAATTAATATTTTTTTCTTAGAAATAAACTATTTTGATATTTTGCAGTAATTGCACGACATATGATATAGAGTAGGTTTGTGTCATAAATTGTCACACACATGTTCTGTGGTAGATTTGATATTTGTTTGTTGCAAAATTGGATAGATATAATTTTGCTTGTAGGTAGCTAATTATCTTTTTAAAGTTTGTTCGATATCTGTTTGAAATTAGTTTGTTTTGTTTAAACTAATCTGATACATCAGATTCTACTGGCACACAAAACTGTCTGATCTCGAAATCTACCTATTTCTAGCGGATATACGTGCCGCTTGGACTTTTTTTTATTTTCATTATTTCTAAAGAACGAAATTTTTATCTTAATTTATTATTTATTTTTTACAAAACTTAAAAGGAAACAGACAAAAACTTATAAATTTTTATACAATATGCTGATGATGACAATCTGTAAAGATGCGACAGAAAAAATCATAGAATTCTACGAACGTAAAATATTGAAAAAAGTGTGGACCGAAAAAAAATTGTTGCCAGACCATCAACAAAAGTTTTAATGGGAAACACCAATACCGATGTCAAACGTTTAAATATTTATAAGGCACAAGGATTTTTTTTTTTGAATAAGATTTTTAATTTTTTTTTGTGTTGTCAAAAAAAATTTAAAATTACTTGTGAAGAATACATTGTAATCGAAAATGTATAAAAGTTTTCCAATGAAATCCGAATTTAATTTAAATTTATTATGGCGAATGTGGGGGAGGTAGATAATTGAATACATAAAAAGTTTTTTATATATATTTTTTGTAAGGAACAGTGACAAAGTTTTATTGAACATTTTATTGTGTTTCTTTTCGTCAAAACTTTTTTTTGCATAATTGAAATTTTTTATAATTGAAATGTTTAAAAGTAAGTGGAAATATGCATTCGTATTTGTATTTTCTATCAAATTTAAAAGAAAAATATTCGTTAGTTACTAACAGTTAGCAGACAAAACTTTACCACATAATAAATCTACCTAACGAAGGAAGATCTAATATTAAAACTAAGTTAACAAACATTTACTGGAATATATTTCATGTCATAAATTGAAAACCACCACAACAGCTTCTATAAATTATAATAACTTTTATTATTTTCATATAAATTTATTGTTGACTTTGAAACATAAAATCACAACATACAACATAAATCAAAAAACAATGTTGAATTATAATTAGAAGCAATTTAAAAAAATTAAAGAAAAATATTTGATTTATGAGTAAAAATAAGTAAATGTTCGTTTCAAGGAAAGAACCAGTGGAAAAATTTTAGACGATTGACAGTATCTGTTAATTTATCTGAAATTTGAGTTAATGTTTTTCTGAAAATGAAAAGAAAACAAATTGGGTTTTTTATGAGATTTTATCTTAAACACATTTTTGGTAGAAGTTCGTTATTAGAAATAATTAATGTTGTGTTGATATTAAGATTTATTTGAAATAATTTGCAAACATGATTTATTGTTGTATAGAGAAATGAAATATTTAATATTTTATTAACATTTATTCTTTTAAATGTTTCATTGTTATTTTATTTAAGATATGGGTAACAATATGGTGAGATTTTCGTATCCATCCCAAAATCTGTATTATCACCAATCTCAGAAATTGAAAACAGGTTAACAGGCAAAGCGTATGACCTCGTGAAATATGAAAACTTTACCACATGGTAGGAGTTACCCAATAAATTAAAGTTACAATTTTCCGATTGTCGTTCCGTGGAGCATTTACAACTGGAATTGGTTCAATTACAGCAAACCAGAAGTGAAGATGTTAAAAGCTTTGCGCAAAGAATTGAACAGCTGATCTTAATGACGCATGTGTGGCAAGAGAAGGTGTTGATGCAGGTAAATATATCAAAAACCTTAATTATTCAACAGCCTTACGATCATTCGAAAATGGTTTAAGACATCCCCTAAAATTAATTATAAAAGCATGTAGATTTTCCACTTTTAATATTTTTTGTCTTATGGTGCTGAAAAGTACCGTTGTTGTTGTGATTTTGATTTTGGTTCATTTTTTATTTTTTTTTTGTATCACAGCCAAGAGTTCGAAATGAAATGTTTGGCTACCAAGTTTGAATAGACTATTTGCGTTAACCAGGGTATAGCACGAGGAGCTTGTCTATTATCACACCCTATAGACCTGCTTCCTAGCCGTCTTAGTATTCTTGAATCAAAATTAAATTTGGATCATTTAAATGTTGAGGAAAAACATGTAATTTTAAAATTATGCTTAAAATATAATGATTTATTCCATCTAGATGGAGATAAACTAACAGTAACTTCGGCGACCAGCCTTACTATTCCTCTAAAACCTGTCTCAAAGCCTGTTAATATAAAACAATACAGATTACCGTTCTCTGCTAAAGAAGAAGTCGAAAAGCAGGTTACACAAATGCTTGAAGATGACATTGTAGAACCTAGTAGTAGTCCATTTAATAGCCCATTAATTGTAGTTCAAAAAAAAATCAGCTAGTGGTGAGCGGAAGTGGAGGATTGTAGCGGATTTTCGTCGCCTAAATGACGTTACTATTAGCGATGTGTTTCCGTTACCTAATATATCCGAAATAATGGAACAGCTAGGTAAGGCGCATTATTTTACGACTCTTGACTTGGCTGATGGTTATCATCAAATACCTATGGCAGAAAACGACAAATACCATCTCAATAGAATACCGTTTGGACTAAAAAATGCATCATCGACGTTCCAACGCGCAATGAACTCTGTTTTAATTGGATTAAATGGAATAAAACATTTCGTTTATCTTGATGATATCGTCATCCACGGTTATAACCTTAAAGATCATAATTTTAAACTAGACGAAGTCTTTCAACGCCTTCAACATTTCAATCTCAAACTCCAACCTTCCAAATGTCATTTTCTTTGCAAGGAAGTTCTCTTCCTTGGACATCATATCACAGAAAATGGCATACAACCTGATCTTGCGAAAACCAAAGTAATCCACCTATACCCAAAGCCAACAACAGCAAAAGAAATTAAGTCATTCCTTGGTTTATGTGGTTATTATCGTAAATACAGAAAAAACTGTGCTGAAACTGCCGCACCTTTGACTTTCCTATTGAAAAAGGACGTGAAATTTAAATGGGATGCCATTTGTGAAAATTCCTTTGAATCTTTGAAATCTGCTTTTATTTCATCACCCGTTCTTATTTCTGGAGATCACAAAAATCCATTCATTATTAGTTGTGATGCAAGTGATGTGGCAATTGGTGCCATATTATCACAGGAAATAGATTCAACAGACCTGCCTAAAGAATATGCTAGTAGGGTGTTGAATTCTGCCGAGAGAAAATACCCTGTGATTGAAAGGGAAATATTAGCGATAATTAGGGCCGTAAAAATATTTAGGCCATATATATACGGACGCAAGTTCACAATCAAAACGGATCATAAACCATTAATATGGCTTCATAAAAGTGCAAACCCTTCAGCAAGACTTACTCGCTGGCGAATTGAAATGGATGACCATGAATATGAAATCGTTTATAGACCTGGCAAAACCAATACACATGCTGACGCTTTAAGTCGCATCGAAACCAAAGTTCCTGATAACATTGATCTCAACAATGTTCTTATAGTACGAGATCCGGCTGCAGGATTAGTGCGCTCATCGATTTTTTGCTAAAACCAAATTTTTATGTATATTTATAATTAGGAGAATATATATCTACCAGGTTGCCTATCAAAATTTGGCCGCCAGTATTTTTAATTAAATTATTTTTAATTGATTTTTGGGAAAAAATTTCGTTCATTTGTTTTTTAAATAAAATGTCGTCTACATCACGGCAAATTACATAACGATTCTAAAAAATCACGGTTGCCGTTGCGCACCTGGCCGCACCTCTTCGCAGCCAGGCGTTAACAGGTATGATTTCGATACATTTATACGTTCATAACGTACATTGATTAATTCTATATCAAATTAAAACTAATTCTTTTCTATTAATTATCATATATGGTTGCCTAATTAAATCCGGTGGCAAATAAGGGTTGCTGGCTGTTAAAGATGATAAATATTTAAGGTAGAGTAAAAGAGAGTTAAATCAATATTAATTTTTTAGGAACATTCCTAGTTTATCCCCCCCCAAATAAATTAACGTTTTTTTTTCAGATAAATAGAAAGATTAGGTGCTCTGCATCCTAATTATGAAAAAAAAATTTGCGGAAATGAGGGGATCAAAAGTTATAAAGGATAAAACTTTCAATTTTACATTGGTCCCCCTGCGGCGCAGGGCACACGGAGGCGACGCGGGGGGGGGGGGGGGGGTATCGCACGGATCGCACGGGGGGTGGGGGGGGGGGGGGCGGTGCTATTTTTGATCGAAGTTGTGCAAGGTCGCAGAAGCGAGTCAAAAAAAAAAATCAAAAATCAAATCAAGTTACTTCTAAAAACTCTAAGGGGGGACCAATGTATTTTTTTAATTTCAATATTTTAGTGTGTGATAAAATATAAATAAATAATAAATGAAAATAAGGAAAAAAAGAAAAAAAAAAAAAAACTGAAAAAAAACCAAAGGGGGGACCAAGGTAAAATTGAAAGTTTAATCCTTTATAACTTTTGACCCCCTCATTTCCGCAAATTTTTTTTTCATAATTAGGATGCAGAGGAGGATGCAATCTTTCTATTTATCTGAAAATAAAACGCAAATTTATTCGGGGGGATAAACTAGGATTCTACCATTTTTTGTTGTAATTTTTATATATGTCATTTTGAAAAGGAAGACAATTTTTTTGGAGTATTTATTAAGTCGTCTCTATTACTCCCCGGTGGTTGAGAACACTAACATTTAAGAGCGTCGCACAGCTGGCAATCGCTATCCTCGTCTGACAAATTATGTTACGCGCTAGCTCTCTTTCACTCTACCTTAAATATTTATCATCTTTAACAGCCAGCAACCCTTATTTGCGGCCGGATTTAATTAGGCAACCATATATGATAATAAATAGAAAAAAATTAGCTTTAATTTAATATAGAATTAATCAATGTACGTTATGAACGTATAAATGTATCGAAATCATACCTGTTTACACCTGGCTGCGAAGAGGTACCTGGCCGCAACGGCAACCGTGTTTTTTTAGAATCGTTATGTAATTTGCCGTGATGTAGACGACATTTTATTTAAAAAACAAATGAACGGAACGAAATTTTTTCCCAAAAATCAATTAAAAATAATTTAATTAAAAATACTGGCGGCCAAATTTTGATAGGCAACCTGGTAGATATATATTCTCCTAATTAGAAATATACATAAAAATTTGGTTTTAGCAAAAAATCGATGAGCGCACTAATCCTGCAGCCGGATCTTAGACTATTATAGTAACACGCACCAAAGCAAAGGAAATATCATGAAATGTCAATACACCCAATACTCATTTAAGTAAACACTCACCTGATAATTAGCAAACCACAGCTTCAACTAAAATTTCTTACAATAAAAGTTTTAGTGATAATCCTATGAAAGACCAATCTAATACGTGTTCGAATGTAGTAGAGCTTTTAAATGAAAAGGATATTAGAAGTGTGTTGGAAGAATATCATGATTCACCCATTGGTGGACATCAGGGCATTATAAAAACATTTCGTAGAATCAAAACATATTACCATTTTCCTAAAATAATATCCCGAATACGAAAATATTGAAAACTGCGAAAAATGTCAGAAAAACAAAATTTGCAAAACAAATAAATTACCGATGAAAATGACAACCACATCCAAGAGGCCATTTCAGAAAATCTTCATGGACATTGTTGGTCCTTTTCCTGAATCCTACAACGAAAACAAATACATACTTACAATGCAAGATAACCTTAGAAAATATTCTTTAGCCGTCCCTCTTAATAATCAAGAAACCAAAACTGTTTCGAAAGCTTTTACCTCATGTTTCATTTGAAACTTTGGTGCTCCTGAGTCTATAGTGACCGATCAAGGCAGTAATTTTATGAGTGAAATGTTTAAACATACGTTTAAATGACTTGCAATAAAAAAATTTAACACAACTGCGTATCACCCTCAGTCCAACGGATCATTAGAGAGATCGTATCGAACTCTGGCCGAATATATTCGAAATTTTTCCGATGGTGATCAGCTAAATTGGGACGAATGGATTCACTTTGCCATGTTTGCATACAATTCTTCGCCACATTCTTCTACAAACTTTATGCCTTATGAGTTAGTTTTCGGTCATAAACCTCAATTACCTAGCTCGCTAAAGAAAAATGCAGAACCTGTTTATAATTATAATGATTACATCTTTGAATTAAGAAATAAATTACAAACTGCGTGGCAAATAGCTCACAAAACCTTAATTGTTAATAAGGAAATATCTAAAGGATGCTACGACCGTGGAGCTTCCTCATCTATACAATATAAAATGGGTGATCTTGTCCTATTAAGAAACGAAAAAACAACCACCAAGTTAGATCCCAAATGGCTAGGGCCCTATGAAATTACTACAATAAACTCCATGGAAAACTCAACAATTCGTGTTAACCGATGTAGTTGTTCACAATAATCGTATAAAACCATATAAATACATATATGACAAAATTATTGTAGAGTTGATATTAATGTTAAGACTTACTGTAAAATAAATCATTATATGATTTATTTATTTTTTTAGTGGGAAGGGATGTTGTGAATCAACCCACCTTCACCCTAAATTATTATTTGCTTCACACAAATAAACTAATATATTTTATAATTAAACACATACACGGAAATAACAAATAAATAAGAACACAAAAACAAATATATTAGTAGTACAACGATGACGCTGTGTGATCGAAGTTGTGGATTAAATTAATAAAATATTTAAATTTATAAAATAAATTATATGAAACGATTTTTCTGTGTAAATAAATTAAATATAACTATTCGTTGTTTTTAAATGTATTCTGAAACTGAAATAGCTGTTGGTGAAAATTCCATTAGTTTATATTTAATATTTGGAGTGCTGCTTCTGTTTCCATCTTGGCCCTCGACTCTGTTCAAAAGCGGGTTATACGAAATGTGAGTCATCGAGATTTGACATCAATACTTGATTCCCAACAATATTGTCGTACTGTTGTTGACCTCGTGGTTTTTTACAAATATCGTCATCAACAGTGCTCAGATGCAATCGGCGACATCATGCCTCAAACTTAATCTTACCCCTGAGTCACTCGGCAATCGGCTAGCACAAGCCGTCAAACGGTCGAAATCCCGCGCTGTCATACTAGCAGATCACAGAAAGACTTCTTTGTCCGAACCGGAAAAGTTATATTCACCATCTACAGACAATCTCATATTAAATGAAATTCGTAATTTGGACGACCGAAACTGAGTCCGACCATTTAGATCGACTTCATACTTGGCATACAAGTAGGAGATGTAATCAAAAAAAAGTATGTTTTTAACAACATTTTAAAGGATTTGGTTTGAGAACAAAGCGGCTCGAAAGATGTCTGAAAATTCAAACTTTATAAGTGTTGGAATGGTATCTGACTTGCTTATTGGCCTATATTAGAATACATAGTTAATTGGGGACTATTGAGATCAATTAAACGCAAGTAAGGAATTTTTTTCAATTCAAAAGTATGGTTGGAATTTTCTCAGAAAAAATTCCACTTCGCATTTTACGTGTTTCGGATGAATTCGAATCTTCCTCTTCAGTGCCTTGTTGGAATACCTAGGCAGACACAATTTCGAAGTCTATATACTTCTTCATCACTTATTTATTTTACTCAAGTTGAATTTTTTCCACTCTCATTAGACTCCATATTATGGAAATGTTTTTACATTAGATCGGCGTTTTTGCACTAATTTTCTCAGCAATACCTTGTGTGAATTCATAGAGTGGAGATTATTTCTGTTCTAATTAACATCCTAAGTCAACGGTTGTATAGTCATTATTGATTTTTTCCAATCAATGGCTGACACTTGGTCAATTTTTGTCCTATGTGTATTCGTTTTAGATTACATTAAGGGAATTTAAATTTATTGGGCATTTTTGAGATCAATTGCATAGTTAATTTTTTTCTAACACTTAAAAATAATTTGAAATAAAATTTTAAAGATGTGTCTGATCCACAGCTTTACCGTAAAGAGGTTAGTTAAAGTCTTAACCTAAAACTTTATTTGTAAGACTAAAGTTCTTGAACTGAGATACACATCTACAAAAAAGAATATCTTTAAAATACAAACACACTAGTTCTTTAAATTTTGGCATGTTTTAGTGGAAGGTTGGTACTTTCATATTTTCTCTCTCTGGCGTTTACATCCTATGGAGGAGTTTTGCCGTCAGCTTCCAATCATCTCGTTCCATGACCAGTTAACCCTAGTTTCGACATTCTATATCACGAAGGTCTTGGATGATGTTATCACGCCAGCGTTGTCTAGGTCTTCCTCTTCAACGAACACCAGCTGGTTGTTGTTGGGACGCTCTATTTATCATTCTATCTAATGAAGCCCTTCCTACATGACCAAACCATTCGAGCCAGTTGGATCTAATGAATCCGCAGCCTCCAAGAAGCTGTCTGATTTCATGATTCATTCGGATTCTATACTGATTTTCAGCAACTTTACACGGAGTATAAATTGATCGGTCATACGAATTCCTCTCGAATGTTGACAAAATTTTACAATCGGAGGAAGTAGATGCCTAGCTATAACTTACAAATGTAAGCACACGTCGGATTAATGCTTTGTAAAGTGTGAGTTTGCACGACTGCGAAAGTAGTTTTGATCGCAAAAGTTTTGAATATGCGTAGAAAACTCTGTTTGCGGCAGAGACACGGGCTCTGATATCTGACTGCATGTCACTTGACAATGTTATTACAGACCCGAGGTATTTGAAATTTTCTACGCATTCTACTTCATAGTCGCCAGAATTCAGATTGCTGGGAGGTATGTTCAATCGTATTGCTGAGAAGCGCAATATCATCTACATAGTTACGAATTGTACTAGATTTGTTAAATATACAGTTCTGTGTCTCAATTCGGGTTTTTCTTATCGCGTACTCAGGCGCCAAATTAAATAGTACGGGTGCGAGTGCATTTCTTTCTCGAACACCTGATGTTATATCGAAAGAGTCAGATACTGACCCTTCGATTACTATTCTACAGTTTGATCCCGATGTTGTGAGTTTGCACAGAGAAACAAGTTTCGCTGGGATATCGAGGCAAATGAGTGCGGACCAGAGGTTGATACGGATGATGCTATCATATGCTCGCTTGAAATCAACGTGAATGCTGATGTTGTACTTCCAACATTTTTTTCGACAACCCAACTAGCGACATTGATAGTCACCGATGATAGATTCGGCGAACGGGATAAGTCGAGCAAGTACGATATTAGTTAGTATTTTATATGCAGTGTTTAACAGTGTGATACCACCTTAACTCACACACTTTAGGCAGTCACCTTTCTTATGGTGGGGGACAATTAGAGATGTTTTCCATGAACTTTTGCTGAGGCTTTCCTGGCGCATAGATAATCAGCTTGGGAGCTTCTGGTGTTCCTTGCTAAGCATTTTTCTCGCAATTTTTGTATGTGCTCAACGCTTTCGCGACCGCTCGTCATCAAACCATTCGTTACGTGATTTCGGTGGTCGTTTTCCGATTGTAGTTTGTGCTGCGGATATAATGGTTGATTGAACCGTTTGCCATTCTTATTGTATGTTTAATAGCATCTGAGATGGGATGTCATGCTCTTCTTTGCTTTGCGTTACTATTGTCTGATATCTATTCAGCCTTTCCGGATGTTTAATTGCTTCGAAATTCCATCATACGGACTTTTTTACTTGTCTAATAAATGAAGATGACATTTTGTACTTGCACTTACAGATGACAAGAATATAATCGGTGTCCGTATCAGCACTTCTATATGATTGAACGTCAGTTACACTTGTAGAGTGTCTTTTAGAAATCATGACATGATCGATTTGCTTTTCAGTCCTTCCATCGTTTGATTTCCACGTTGCCTTGTGGATTCTCCTATGAGGAAAGAAAGTGCTAGAAATTACTAGATCATTCATCATAGGCAGTTTAGCTGCGCGAAAACCGTTAATGTTGCTGGTATAATGCAAGCTGTTAGGGCCGACATGTGTTTTAAGCTCTGCACTTCTACCAATTTGAAAATTGAATTCACTTACCACGATTTTTATATCGTGCCTTATTGATGACTTCTTCGAGTTCTAGAAAGAACAGGTCTTTAATGTCATCTGCTTTGTCTTCAGTCCTGAACCTTGATGATCGGTACATGAAATTTTTGCGTGCGGATCTCATTGTGCATATCCGCATATTAAATGGGCAAAAGTTGATAACATATTGATTCACGCGACGATGTATGAGAAAGCCAACTCCAAATTCTCTTACGTTTTGATGACCACAATAGTAGAGGGTGTATCCTTTCGCTGTTTTGTGGATTCCACTCCCTGGCTCTCTTAGTTCTTGTAATGCCACTATATCTCGTGTGCAGCTATCGATTTGGTTTGTAAGTTTTAATAGATCTCCTGGTCTTCTAAGGCTAAGAACGTTCCAGGTTCCCATTATTAAATCGTAGACTGGGTACAGTTTCCGAGGTCGTTCTTGAAATGAGTCCGAGATAATCCGAGGCCAGCGTACAGAGTTCATGACAAATAATTTTTTACAGAAATGAGGTGCCCTTCATCCAACCCAAATTTTTGTGAATGGATTCGTTCTGCATCTTAAGCTCACCAAACACAACCTTTTTACACGTTTATATAGCGAGCCGCTTGATCCAAGACTGATGCCTACTCCGAGCTGCTCCTAGCATGGAGAACAGACCCTTTTTGCACGTTTATATAGCGATCCGCTTGATCCAAGACAGACGCCCGCTCCAAGCCACCCTTAACATGGAGAACAGACGCTTGAGTTGCATTGGTTTTATGGCGCAAAAGACTTTCGATTGTGCAGAATCATTGAGATAAGCAGTATTTACTCTGCTCCTCTCAACTACACTTTCATATTGCTAAAAATAAATTAAAAATGAGTAACCATCAGCTTCAGCGTCATCTTTAAAAATTTATTTCTTAATACTTTTGACAGCATCTTTCCAGAAATTTTTAAAACGACTCTGTTCTTAAATTATATACTTTCATTTCTTTCTAAAATGACATATTTTTATTTCACCTATACTATTTGGCCAAGTATTAAAACGGTCAAAATGGTCCGATTCAGCGTTGTTTATCCAGATAACGAGTTCCATCTAATACTAAAATGTATGACCTGCACATGCACATCTTTAAGAATTAGTATCTTTATTAACTAATGGGCAAAATATTATGTGTCAGTCGTACTTCCGTTTCCGGTTCTTTTTGCCTATAGTAATATGTCTATAGCGTTATTCGAAAATGTATGTTAACATTTTCAAGAACTTCTCAACCCACTGGTTTGTAAAATCAAACACAATTATTTAATAAAATATTTCGAGGGACATCTGACACTTCTGTGAAGATCGTCTCATTTTCTTGTAATTTTACATTCATTTTTGTATAATTATAAAAAAATAAAAAGAATTTAAGCTTTTGTGTTATTTGTTTTTTGTTATATTTTTTAAAGATTTTTTTTTTTGGGAAATTCAGTTAGTTGGTTTTGTAATATTTAGTTAGGAAGTTTAGTGATAGTTAGTTTTTAGTTTGGCTTTCAACATTGCCATTTTTGGCAGTACCGGTAATACTGAACTAAGTTTCTCAGGCTACCGTTATAACTTGTAATGAATAGCCTGGGACAACGCCTGAACGTAGTGTATTATAATCTCTGATTCGTTAGTTATCATTTTGATTAACATTTGTAGCTCGTAATAGTTTCTCATCCATCCACCATCGATAGTCATATTTGCTTATATTCTCCGTAACCCATAGTTTTTTTATATATAAACATTAATATTTAATTTTACAACCCCCTAGTATTGATTCATACTACGTTTCCATCCGCTTCGTTTCACCGTACTACCTGAATTTGGATTCTCTAAACATTAACCGTATTTAAGCAACGAAGTTTTCAAACCTCAAAACAGCTCTGCGTATATGTCCAATCGTCACAATAAAGGAATTAATGTCCTACCATTCGTTAAGCATTCGATTTCCTGTATGGGTATTCTTATCAAATTGTCTTTCCGTTATGGATCTGAATTTCAGATCCATAACGGATTAAAGAATTTCGGATCCGAAAATCGAGTAAACTTACGTTTAATTCATCTTAAATCATTGATAATTCTTATTAATGTGCCAGAAATAATTGGTTTCGCAAAGATATTTTTGTAATGTTAAGTATTACAACATAACAAACAGTTTGGTTTCAACAAAGAAAAAGGTCCTAACATTTATTTACGTGATGTAAAGTAATTTCCTTGCATCAGAAATTCTTTGTTCGAATTTTTCGATTTCAAAATTTTGGCTATATAAGGAACGACTATACAATTCTTCCCCTCTTAGTTGAATTACGATTCACACAGTACTCTCTTAGTCTATTACATTTGTCGTTTAGTTGTTTGACGGCGCTGAGTCGATTACGTTTGGTGGTTGGTTTCTGATAGGATTAGCAGATGGTTGGACTGTCAGTGGAGTGTTAAAGAAAAATAAACAACAACCTTTATATTGGAGACCATTTTATTTATTAGTTGTAAAATACTAAATATTGGTGGAAATTGGCAATCCTCATTTTTTGTGAGTAAGTTTTCGTGTATTTTTTCTTACAATAACATTCTTACAGTAATTTTCTTTTAAATTGAATGTGAGTGCAATGAAAATAAGAATTAAAACAAATGCACTTTGTTATTGACTAAGAAGTCAAAATAAAAATATGTTTAGTCTCCATGTGTAGTCTAATTTTATACAAAATTTTTTGTGTGTAATCCTAATTAGATTAATTAACTGTTTAATACAATTTGTCCTTGATGTGATTTAATTATTCTAAGTGTAAAATTAACTGTACAAAAAAAAGGAAACAAAATATTACTTGTTTGTGCCAATGGCGGTATATAAACTGTAAGATTAAATTATTTTTACACGTTCGCGTTAAGCGCATTAAAATTAGATCATTTACCATTATAATATTAAAAATAAAATCGAATGTTATAAAAATTTTGTGCATTCAAAGAAAAGTTTGATTTTTATTTCTCGATGTGTCAAACTCATAGAAGATTGTAGGTGTTGTGTACGTATTTTTGCACGCTATCCAGTCCGTGCGATTTTGCGACGGCAGTCGATGATGATGGTTGATTAAACTGAAATAAACCGTTAATTGCGGAATTGTTGCCGCGCAACATCTAGATTATTCTTATCAACTGTTACAACGTATCCTCATCAAGTTTTACACCATACTTATATCAACAGTTACTTATACAATTTTTTTGTTACACCATATTCACATCAAAGTTTATACAACGGATTTTCATCCAACTTCTATCTTCATTGTCAAATTTTACAAAGAAGTTTTATACAATATTTATATTATCATATCAAAGTTTATACAACATATTTTCATCCAACTTATATCATCATTGTCAAATTTTACAACGAGTTTTATATCATATTTATATTATCATTATCAAGTTTTACAACGTACTTTTGTACAATATTTCTATCATCAATTTCAACTTTGACAACGAATGTTTGTACAATATTTACATCATCATTGACACCATTTGCAACGAATTTTATTAAGCTACAAATTATTACCTCGTATTTTCACGCATGCAACCATATTTGCAATTGATTCACCGTTTGAATATTCAAATTTTTGCATGGTATTTTCCACATATTCAACCGTATTTACAAAATTATTCGACATTTATTAATACAAATTGTTACGTTGTATTTTCAACGTATTCAACTATATTTGCAATATAGTCAACATTTATTGATACAAATTGTTACCTGGTATTTTCAACGCGTTCAGCTGTACTTACAAGTTTATTCAACGTTTATTGATACAAATTGTTACCTTGTATTTTCAACGTGTTCTACTATATTTGCAAATTTATTCAACGATTATTGACACCAATTGGTACATTCAATTTTCAACGTATTCAGATATATTTGCAATTTATTCAACGTTTTGATATACAAATTTTCGTATGGTATTTTCCACATATTCAACCGGATTTACAAAATTATTCGACATTTATTTATACAAATTAACACATCGTATTTTCAACGTATTCAGCTATATTTGCCATCTATTCAACGATAATATATACAAATTTGGATACCATATTTTACACGTAATCAACGCAATTATAGGCAATATGGACATCGCATGTTCAACTTAATTAGCATATTTGCATGTAACTGTTATTGATGGAGGGCTGAAATATTCGAGACTTGGAGGCCAGGAGGATATAATCATGGGGTGAGTGAACTTATTTTATTTATTTTCTTTGTTTAACGTAGAAGTGTGAATGTGTGTGAAAGGGCGTGTCAGTGGTTGAATGGGGGCGTGTTAGTCGTTGCCTGTGTGTGCGAACTGGCGGTGTGGGTAGCGAGACGCATTTAGTCTGAATTGGAACTGATTCTAATCCAAATAGTGTTGCTCCGAGTCAAAACTTAACTTACCAAATACCTTGTTTTTTTATTATATTTCCTGAATTGATAAAATTATATATTTTCAAAATAATCATTCTCAAATGTCCTGTAATACAAAAAAAGAATTAAAAACAACAAAATAACGAGACAAATTCTTGTCCTGTTTTAGGTTTATTAGGTCTATGATTCATTAACTAACTGCAAACTACAGGTATTGAAATAAACGGGTTTGGACATGTTTGTTCAAATTACAAATAAAATTACATTTTTTTTTGGGTTATGAATAATTTTTTTTTTGAATTACTCATTTGTTTAAATGTTGTTAATAAAGAGAAAGGGAAATAATCGATCTGGACTTTCAATACAGCGTATGACGTTTTCCCGTGATCCAGGACCTGATTCACGGTGTACTAGCGATGGCAGTGGTGTGCGAGCTGTGTTATATGGATTAGATGACAGCCATACAACGAAGTAGTGAAATCTACCACTTGTGATACTTGAGGCGGGTCTGAGATCTTAAGTGTCTTGCTTCGCCGTCTGAATGTGTGGGTGAATGTTAGCATGTGTGAAGCGTGAGTGTGTGGGCGTCTGAGAGTGATTGTGGGGGTTGGACGAGCGGATCGTAGGTCTTTCGCAAATGGGGTCGCCAGAGTCTCCATTTTCCACTTGTATTTTTTTCCATTTCTGTGATTTTTCGTAAATTGCGTACATTTCTGCATTTGTGCTGAAGCAGCAGGTATTACTCTATCAAACCCACGATGGCTGAGCCTTAGTCGTGACGGCTTTAAACTACTCAAGGTACGCTTCCTGCTATGCCATTCTGATTGGTTCGCCAATGAGAAAGCTCTTCATTACAAACTAATAATACCGATATTCCAGAAAATAGAACAGTTGCAGCATTTTTACTTGAAAATTGATTAAATTAAATATAAACAAAATATTTAAATTGGTCAGTAACCAGTAACTTACTAAGATTTATTTTACTTCAAGTAGTGAAAAAACAATTAAAATTAATTATTATTTCCAATAAAATAAAATAAAAAATTTTCTAAAAACTGGTGGGTTAAAAACACTTCAATAAATAAAAAAAAGTAATAACAACCATTTAAAAAGAACAAGTTGTCACCATTAAAGTTCTATCTGTTTTGTATGTGTCCAGCGTTGAACCTTAGTTGAAAAATTCATTTTGGAACGCATTACGTTAAAAACTATCACCACCTGAGTAATTTTAAAATTTAAGGAAAATACTAAGCTTCATCAGCAGCTCCAAATGGTTCCATTAGGTAAAAGTAACGCTGTCAGATCTATTAAGTCTAAGTATGTCGTCTTGTCGACCTTGTTTTTTGTTGACAGCCCTGCATTCTAACCTAACTTAATTGATTTATTATGAAGTAGTGTGACAAATTTTTGCAAAAGTGTGACAAATTTTTGGTATAACAAGAAAGGGTTGAACCGCAGACACTACAGAATTGTTATTGAGTGAAAGTGAAGAAGGTTAGTTTTGAGTAATTGATAGTGAATCTATAATTGTATTTTTGTATTTGCCTGAAAACAACAACCGGGATTTTGAAAAAAGTTGGTACATATTTTTAATTTTGTTATAATTTTTGCTATATTTTTAGAATTTTTGAAAAAGTTTTTTGAATATCGAATTTTTGAAATATTTTGACAACTTGGAAAACGTTTCAATTTTTGATTTTGTTATAATTTTTGCAATATTTTCAGAATTTTAAAATAAAGTTTCAATTTTTGATTTTGTAATGATTTTTAGAATAATTTTAAAATTTTGAAAAAAAGTTAAAATTTTTGATTTTATTACAATTTTAAGAATATTTTTGGAATTTTGGAAGAAATATGAATTTTTGATTTTGTAATATTTTCTTGAAACGCTGAATGGAGATATTTTTGAGTAGTTTGTTGATTGTATCATCTTTTCACTAAATTATCTTAATTTATGACCTGTTATGATTTTCGGGCAACGTTTTGATGTTTCGTGTTAGTTTTGTAATAAATTTCCAAACAGATATAAAATACTTGTACTTTTACATAGAGTTTTAAGTTTGATATATCGCTGCCCAAAACTAAAAACAACGTTCTCATAAAAGTTTTTTGCCAAAGACTGTATCAAAATCCTTAACCCAGATCAAAGTTTTAATATCTCAGAGCATGAGATTTCCGCCCCTCCATATTTTTTATATAATAATACCAATTTTCGTATATAATTTTTTATTTTTCTATTTACAGGTAAATTGATTTTGTTAAATACGAAAAACCTACGTCTCAAAACTAAATCTTGTTGTAAGTATATAATTAATTACTATTATAAGGTTGTGGTATGCATTGAATGCTTTCTAAGCTAGGTACTTTACCAGATCTTGAACCGCTTAAAATAATCCAAACATTCATTACAAAATTTAAAAAAGAAATGTGTGTGAACTGAGTGTAATAAGAAGAGGCTTGCATTTGTTAGATTACTAAAATATAACCTTTTCAACATACCAACAGTGCGAAAGGTGTTCATATATCAACCCTATTATATTAATTTGCTTTAAAATTCAATCATCAAAGATAATGATTTTATTTTGAACTGAACTGATTTTAAAAACAAAAAACTTAAAACTTGATTGAACATTTAAATTATTTAATTCGAAAATGGAAAGAATTTCATCCCATTTCAAATGTTCAATTCAGTTTTTTAAATGATTCGTTTAGATATTATGTATATTTGTTTTTTCCTTTATATTGTTATAAAATTACTTCAAACATTATATTTATAGAGAAATGCACTTAAAATGATCATAAAATACTGAATATTGCAATGTAGGTCAAACTGGAACTATATAAAGCAAAAATCTTTATTCTTCCGTTTTGAGCTTTTTATACCGATAAAATTTGTCATCTTTTCTTGGATTGTAAATAAAATGATTAAAGTATATTCTGTAGCACAACCATGTTTTTAATTTAAAACACAAACAAAAATGTATAAATCAAAATGTTAAATGTTAATAACTTTACACTAGCTAAAAATATGTTTTGTTGATATCACAAGTTAAAATCCTAGAAATGTCGAATAGATATATTTTACAATTGTAATAAAATGTCTCTTATTTGAATTATTGACCTTGTTGCTCAATACAAGCAGATAACTAAAAAGTCTTATTTGTGCTAGACCCCGGTGTCATCAAATTCTAATTAAAATAGTATATAACTAAAAAAACATTTTATTCTTTTTATATGTTTAAATATATGATTAATATGTTTACAAGTTAAAAAAAAGAGAAAGCATCATTAAACATCAGAATTAAATAGTCAATTTCTTGCATTCGAGTTTTGAGACTTTAAATTAACAAAAAAACTATGACATTAAAGTTGTTTATTACAGATTTTTTTTATCACAATTGGGGGGGTATCTCCATGCCCTTATAGTTCTCAAGCTGGGCTATGCCATAGGACTATACAATTTTTGCTGGGTGGAACCATGGAGTGCTTGGAATATTGCAACTTATTTTGAAAGAACTCTAGACATTGCATAAAATTAAGAAAAAATCAAGCTCGGTCTGCGTCGTTTAATTGCTCAAGACGACTATCTAGAAATCGAATACATACTCAATAGGGACACTATCGATGACACTTTATCGATAGTTGAGTTATAAAACATAATTGAGCTGAAAAAACTCTTTCTATATATAATCCGCAACCGATAAGATATTTATTAATATATTAGCAGTAACATATGCCACAGATATAATTTTTTTAGGTAACATGTGTAGTATATACCTACTGTGGTAACAAACATATTCATTACATTCTCCCAAATCATATAATCTAAACGAAAAGTTTTATAGCATAATTTTGATTATTATCCAAGAATAGCCAAGAAATAATAATACAGAAAATCCGTAACCCAAAAAAAGTTATTATTATTTTATGTTTTTCTTATACAATTTTCATATATAATCGAAAATCTATAAATTTTCTTGGGCAAGATAAACAAATCTTAATATGGGAAAGAAAACTTTGGTCAATGAATATTCTTAAGAAAAGAATTAAAAGAATTATAAAAGTTGTTCAAATTGAATTAGAATTATTTTTATATTCGCTTTTAGACGAATTGGGTGAGTAAATTGTATTAAATTGAGATTAATGAAGAAATGCTAACTAGAGTTTAATGAAAAAGGATGTTTGTGGCGATATATTTTCATAAATAAACTGTTTATGTATATTCTTAGACGTTTTAATGTTGATGAAATCGATTGTTGTGTTCCTCTCATCTTGTTGTTAGATTCTTTTTCAAATTTAGACTCTGAAAACCGTAATAACAAGTTTTTGTTTTTAAATAAATTGTGTTGTATAGTAGCAATTACAATTCCTTATATGTGTCAGAACAACACATAAAACCTTTTAAAACCAAGGTCACACTTAACATTGTTTCGAAGGTGTTAATGAAAGAAAAGTTTTTAAATATTTTTTTAAAGAACCGATAACTAGGTACATAATTAATTCAATCACATAAAAGGATAGGATAAAGGAAATAAAGACAATATAAAACAATAGAAGCAAATTTTTTAGAAAAATTTATACAAACAAAACTAAAATTGAGCTGCCAATAATTCAATGGTATATTTCTGAATCTTGATACACTGTCGTCCTAAATTTATTAAGTCGAGTTATAGAGTTATATAATTGCTCGTTTCCTCGAACAAGCAATAATGTGCCATCAACGAGAAATAACTGAGATTGAGAGTGTTACCGTTAATTGAATACAATTCATCCACCAGCACCAGCTTGAGATATCACCTTGAAAAGTAATACCTGAACGCTATTGCGCAATAGTGGTATCAGGTATGTGATATCATATGTCAATAGCAATTCCTTTCAATTTTATTTTATGGTGCTAGCTTTTGTTTTTTTTTACATTGAGTTTTATTCTTCTAAATGCTATCGAGAATGTGCTATCGAGAATGTGTCGTGCAGAAACATTTTGATATGTTGTGTTATACACCTTAAGAAAAACTTTTTTGAGGTAGGAAGTGAAATTCTAATTTGTTGACTACACGAATTAAGAAATTTGTATAATAACGGAAATTGAACGATGTTGAAGAAGTTAAATAATTTAGTACATCTTCCAATAAAAAATTTTTTACTCCATACCAATTGCTCCATGTTTATAAGTCCTATATTCGTCCCTGTATGGAGTACTGTTGTCAAGTTTGGGGTGCTGCTTCTATTTCCGTCTTGGCCCTCTTGGACTTTGTTCAAAAGCGGGCTATACGAATTGTGGGTGATCGAGATTTGACATCAAAACTTGATTCCCTACAACATCGTCGCACTGTTGCTGAGCTCGTTGTTTTTTACTAATATCGTCATCAACAGTGCTTAGATAAAATCAGCAGCATAATGCCTTAAACTTATTCTTACCCCCGTTTCACTCGGCAATGGACTAGGGCAACCAGTCAAATGGTCGAGTTCCCGCGCTGTCATACTGGCAGATCGCAGACAGACTTCTTTGTTCGAACTGCATACAAATGGAATAGTTTGCCGGAATCCATAGTCTCAGATGATTTCAGTCCGCAGAGGTTTAAAAAAAGCATTCATCAACAGCTTAAAGCGCAAGTTGTTGTTTGACCTACGTCTTAAAATGAATTTATGTGATGTTATGACACATGTTGTAAACCCTATACACAACACTTTTTATTAAAAAAAAACAATAAAAAAAACTAGATAAAAAAAACTCAACGTCGTTACTGCAAGCAGCATTTTTCCTACAGAACGCAATTTTTTGTCTCCGATGATCCAGTAACGAGTTATAGCGTACACCGCAAATCAATTTTTTTCAAAGCGGCTGGGAAAATTTTCTCCCATCGGCTTATTTATCAATAGTTTGCAATGTTAATTCTGAAAAATATGTTTAAGATGTTCTTTTATTATTTAAAAATAATTAAAATATTATTGTATTTCTTGAAAATATTTATCTTAATCTTCTCAGAAGATTGCTCATGTACAATGTATTTATCGAATATCGCCAAATCAACGGCATTACTTCTATGCTGTAACAACTCAAGCTCGTTGGTAAGGCTTATACTGTAGATCAATTTATTAAATTTGTGTTGTACATCATTTAGACATTTCAAGTTGGTTGGGTCCCAGACATGAGAACTGTATACCATGCAGTTGCGATAAATTATTTACATATCAAAAGAAGTTGTTAACTTTTGCAAAACCTACGGCAACACCTTAGAAAGCCTATCTTTTGAGCCAGATTCTTAGCAATATTAAAAATCTGAGTATCATATCCTGTTCAACTTTGCCCAACAAACAAATAACCGTTATCTGATCAACCAGCTAAAACTTTATCGTTTAAAGCCGCAATTAGACTATTGCAGAACTCTGCAATATTTCTGCAATGGAATATTGTAAAATATTCATTGCAGAAAAGTTTGGCAATGAACTCATTGCAAAACATTGAAATGACTCATTGCAATGTTTTGCAATAAGTTCATTGCCAAACTTTTCTGTAATGAATATTTTACACACTACCATTGCACGACTATTGCAGAAATATTGCAGAGTTCTGCAATAGTCTAATTGCGGCTTTACGAACCATAAAATTGGTATTCTAACAATCGCACAACGGTAAAAGGGTATGAAATAGCGTTTGTACAGACTTTAGGTAATGATTGTTGGATGGTGCAAAAACCATTGTGAGTCGTTAGTGTACCGTTTTTGTTGTTTCAACCTATAAACGGTTATTAAAACAGTTTGCTGACGGTTTTGCATTTGATAAAATTTACTGCATTTTTTGTGTATTGCGGACTGAAAATAATTTATATTCTTCACTTTAATATAAAGTAATTATAAAGTATTAGATATACGATATATAAACTAATAGATAAAAACCGAGGCGTTATGAGAGGGCATTATAACTTCATATCGCCCGCTCATAAGACGATAAAAACTAAGTAAAATTACGTTTTTTTTGTTTTTCATAAGAAGATGAAACGTTTCAAAAATCCACTTGGAACCCAACTTTCCAAGCGATATACGTGGACTTTCGGGTAAAATTGCATCTTCTTTGCTCGTAATCCTCTTGTATCCCTGCGGCACTACCAATTAAGGCATTTTTACGAAGGGCAGGGCTTAAGTAGTACTCTTTGGTATTATAATATGTTGTCGTGGTTTTAAGGTATATTGTTGAACGTAATTGCTCTTCGTTCGTATTATCTTAGTCGTTTCATTATACTTGTGATGATCTAATTCACACACAAAAAAATTTTATGTTTAAATTGATCAAAAAGAACCATACTTTTTGAGAACCATACTATGGTGATATGTTAAATATATTTTATGGTTGCTATTATATATAAAAAACCATACTATGGTGATAGATAACCAAATTTTATGGTATTGTAGATCCAAAACCATACTATGATTATAATTGACCACATTTTATGGTTCTCTAAAATATGATCAATTTAACCATAAAATTTGTTTGTGTGCACTATGTCCAATTGTATTTTGAGCATAGCATAAATTACATGAGGCTATGTAGAGTGATTGATGCCTTCATATGCTGCTTAATATGCCTTCGTGAATTTGCAAACCTTCCGCATTCGATTAGCACATGGTCTGCGTTTTCGGCATTTTCCACACAGTAGAGACAGTTTGTGTCCGTTATGTGCTTATACTTGTGTAAGTACTCACAAAAACATCCATGGCCTTAGAGGCCTCTGCGTCAAGTGATTGTTGACGTCACCATGTTTCCTTGTTGCCCATGCTTTTAAGTCAAGAATCATCAGAAAGATCTATTGTTCGTGAGTGGAAGTTTCCCATTCTTCTTGCCATGCATTATCATTTTGTGTTGCTATACACAGAGCAGATACCTCTTTTTCTGCAATATCGATCGGCATCCTCCGACCCTGGCATCCTTTCAATCAAATATCGATCGGCATCATCAGACACCGTGCGAAAAGCTCAATACACGCAACGATGCCAGTCTGTTTTACCACTGAGGCCCATATGTGTGTAGCATGCATCAATATTGATGAGCTAACGATACCAAAAAGCTTACTGATAGTTTGGTTTTGTCATCACCGTGCATTAGGGGGTCTTTAAAGTTTAGTTTGTAGTCTAGAACGACTCCAAGATACCTCAGATGCTGTTCCGATGTTATGATCTGTCCACCAACCTAGAACTAAATACTATCCACTACTTTTCTGCTACTCATTAGAACAACTGTGCCGGATGGAAAATCTTTCCTATCCATCTTCTTTCCATTCGTCACATTTCCCCATTCTCTTAATTGGATTTTATTTCGAAATTATAAAAAAACCGCCTTCAAAATTCATCTCAAATCTATTTGTTTAATAAAAATTGGTTGATATTTTACAAACAATAAAATTTGATGGAAATAATATTTGCAGCTGCAATTTGCATTACATTGCAAATTCATTACACAAAACGATGGTAAATGAACTAATTGACGACACATGAATTACGTTAAACTAAGCAATGTGTCGATATTAATTTTCATTAACCTTGGTGTGTAAGTAAATTGAATTTTATTTGATTGACGAAAACCAATCAAATTACAAATTTTGTTATATTATTTTTTAATTAATTGGCAAAAATTTTCCAACAATACATTTTACTACTCGAATGAAAATTTTTTTGGTTTAATCGGGAGTTAAGTCAGGAATTCTGAAGTAGACAAATGTTTCACTTGGATTCCTCAGTAGTTAATAAAGTTTGTGTTTTGGTGTCGGTACAATAGTTGTCAAGTCTAAAATTCTGCAATGGACAGATGTTCCATTGGAATTTCTAGAAGTTAAAGTTTTGTTGTGTTGGAACATATGTGTGTTGGTACAGTCAGTTAGTGTATTCTTGTTGTTAATAGTTGTGAAATTTAAATAGTGATACCTTTTTGTTTAAATAAAAAGAAGTGTTATTCATAGATTTTAACTATAAAGGTTAAGTTAAGGTTATTCTGCCAAATTGATATAATTTAAGTAAAACAATTATAAATTAAAAGAATAAGTGGTCTTAAAACACTGACAAAGTTATCGTAAATATGATTTAACTATAACGTGAATATACTATAATGATTTATGAATACAAATACGATATGAAAATATGATTTAAAACTGATAGTTAATAAGTTTACTAGTTTTAAAAGACTAAAACAAAATAATAAGTATATACATTTAAATCATTATATTTTTTGTGAATTTCTTTGTACTATTACTTCGGTCTGAAAGACCTAAGTATTACATTCATGAGCTCAAAGTGAAATTCTTACCCCCACTTTTTTTGGCATTTCTCGACGTTTTAGGACCTACTGATTCTAAAAAAGCAAAAAAAAAAAAAATGTGTGTCTGTCTGCACGCCGGCCGTCCGGCCGTCCGTCACAACCGACGAAATCTAGAAAACCGCTGAACGGATTTCAAAATTTTTTTTTTCTAAAATAGGTTTACTCAATGGGAAGAGCCGAAAGGACGATGTGTTTGATAACTGTACCGGAAGTGTGTCAAAAAAATCGTCAAGTGTGTCAAAACAAGGAAATTTGCATATTTTTTGGTTAAAAAACGTTCATTTTAAGTGATTACGAGTAGAAACATTGAATTTGGAGAAATCTTGATGGTCGGGATTGGTATGTGAGACCAAAATCTAGATTATTGCATTATAAGTTTGTCAAAAAAATGTTGTCAAGTGTGTCAAAAGAAAGATTTTTATTTATTTTTTTACCTAATTTTTTGGAAAAAAAATAAATTATTGTTTGTTTGAAATGAGTTTTATTATTATTATTGAGAATTATGGCATTATAAGTTTGTCAAAAAAATGTTGTCAAGTGTGTCAAAAGAGAGATTTTTTTTATTTTTACCCAATTTTTAGGAAAAAATAAAATTGTTTGAAATGAAATTTTATTATTATTATTGAGAATTATGGCATTATAAGTTTGTCAAAAAATAATGTCAAGTGTGTCAAAAAATAATTTCATTTATTTTTTAGCCAATTTTTTGGAAAAAAAATGTAGCTGTTTTTATGACGTAAATATAATTGAAAATGAAATTGGACATGGACATTTTGGAATTGTTATAGTTTTTGAAATATTTTTGGAATTTTGAGAAAGTTTGTATTTTTGATTTTGTAATAATTTTTGCATTATTTTTAGAATTTCTGAAAAAGTTTTAATTTTTGATTTCGTAAGAATTTTTGGAATATTTTAAGAATTTTGAAAAATTTTTTATTTTTGATTTTATTATAATTTTTGGAATTTTGAAAAAATTTTCAACTTTTAATTTTGTAATAATTTTTGCAATATTTTTAGAATTTTGGAAAAAGTTTGCATTTTTAAGAATTTTTGGATTATTATTGGAATTTAGAAAAAGTTTCAATATTTGATTTCATTCTAATTTTTGGAATATTTTTGGAATTTTGAAAAAGGTTTCAATTTTTGATTTTGTTATAATTTTTGCAATATTTTTAGAATTTGGAAAAAAAATAGAATTTTTGAATTTTATATAGATATATATTTAGAATTTTGAAAAAAGCTTCATATTTTGATTTTGTAAGAATTTTTGGGAATATTTTTAGAATTTTGAAAAATTTAAAATTTTTGATTTTATTATAATTTTGAAAAAAGTTTTAATTTTTGATTTTGTAATAATTTTTGCAATATTTTTAGAATTTTGGAAAAGTTTGAATTTTTAAGAATTTTTGGAATATTATCGGAATTTAGGAAAAGTTTAAATATTTGATTTCAATCTAGTTTTTGGAATATTTTTGGAATTTTGAAAAAGTTTGATTTTATTTACTTTAACAAAATTTTTGGATTTGGATTATAATTTTCCGGCAACGTATTGATATTTCGTGTTAGTTTTGTAATAAGTTTTTAAACAGATATAAAAAATACTTGTACGTTAACAAAGAGTTATGTTTGATATACATCGCTGCCCAAAACTAAAAACCATGTCCTCGTGAAAGTTTTTTGCCGAAAACTATATCAAAATCCTTTACCCAGACCGAAGTCTTGATATCTCAGAGCTGTGAGATTTCAGCCCCTCCATATTTTCAAATTAAAATTTGTTTGTACTATTTCAAATTAAATAAAAGAAAACATTTCAACATATAAAAAAGGGAAATATACAAGTAAAAAGATGTTGTTTTTATTGATCGAAAGAGGACTCCTGTATGGATTTTAAACGGATAGCAACTCAAGATGCTGTATCTAAGGTATGAGTTTCTGTATTTTTGTTTTGTAGCATTAAGTTAGGAAAAATTAATGTTTAGTATAGGTACTGCTTTGTTTGTTTTTTTTGTAAATGTATAAATTAAAAATGGTTTAATTTCAAATACTATGGTGTGAGATGAGGTTCGACAAACCTCTGGGTTCCCTTCCCATTCCCCTAACCCCCTACGTTAACTGGCGCTGTTTGAAATGACTTGCCTTCCCATTTTCGTCTTCTTAACCGTCGTGGTTTTGTTGTATTATTTTATTTATGGCAGTCCCTTACATCGAGATGCGTGTAGCCAAACCCCACCCCAGTCTGAGCAAAAATCGTGGAATGACTGCCTGTGGCTACACAAAAACGCATCCCGATATTTTGTTATATATCCGGCGGGTTATTTTCAGATATTCGGTTGGGTGAAAAACATAGTTGTAGACGTTTCAATGTCCCAATTAATTTCAATTTCATGGACAATCTCTTGTCTTCCGATGTTCGGAGGCTATGTTAATCACCCAGCATCTTTAATCCCAGCCTGCCGGTTATACAACTTCCGTTTTGTAATCAGCCAACTCTAGTCCTGTGTTGTTCAGCCATGATCTTACGCTGGTTATGGTCTGTTAACAGTTGCTAGCAATATCCTGAAGTTTCCTGCTACAACATCTATGTCAATGTCATATGTAACGACCTTGATTAGTACCAAGCTGTTAGCAGAACCTTTAGCAGCGATATTTGATGACGCAACACATTTCTGAGGCTATGACTCAGAGAGAAGGTGGGGTGATCCCGTCTTAAAGACAAGACCTTCGGTGTCAGTTGTCACTTCATTTTCCCTTTCTCATTATCTATAGTAATATACTATAGAGTTATTCGAAAATAAATCTAAAATATTTTAAACGAACTTCTCAACCCACTTGTGTAAGAACACAATTAATTAAACATTACGAAGTACATCTGAGACTACCGGAAGCTTGTCCCAACTTTCTTTTTATTACAAAATACAATTACAAAATACACAATTTTAATATAAAATAAAATTTATGCTAACGAGCTTTTTTTTACTGGTGCCATCAAATTTTGCTAGTTTTCAGACCGCTGGGATTTAAAATATTGAGGTGGCGAGTTGTTGGTTGGTGGTGAATAGAGTTGAACTGGACGTTTGGTATTGAAGAGTTGGGTTTAAGCCATTGAGGCGACCAGTGATTTTGATTTTCCAAAAGTACATTAATTGAGTTATATTTAAATTTATATCGCAGGCTATTTAAAAGATATTGTAGTTAATATGGAAACCAATATAAGTACCAATGAAGAGATTTTTTATTAACATATAATAAAAACACTTTATTTATGTTTATTAGGGTTTATTTTAATTAAATGAATTATATTTATTTAAAGATGTTATATTTATTTAAAGACACTTTATTGTCTTATCAAAAACTGTCATTATTTTTATAATATACATAATTTTATTTAAGAATTGATTAACGAGCTTAGCATTTATATTTGACACTGCACATGCCAAATATATTATTTGCCTACCGGTGCTCGTTTGCACACGCCAAGCATATTTTGCTTATCGTTGCATTTCATTACTAAAGAAGTATACCTTGTACTGTTCTTTAATAATGAAATAAAGTGAGCCCATAATGACTCACTACACCAATAATAATATAAGTACCAACCTGAAAGTTATTGTAATAGTTAAGGTGAATTTTATTTTAAAAGGAAAGGAAAAAACACTTCTAATTCAAAGTGGAAATTGATATCAAATTTACAATTAAGGTGCAATGCGCAGTTTACAACCTGACTAATAAAGCTATTTTGGAAGGTAGTCAATAAATTAGTTTGAAATTGTGAACTGTTAACTCCCACTTTATCCATCTTGTATTCCCAACTATTATACCACCTAGTGAGGTGGTATCAAACAAATATTAAAACCCATAAAGCTATAATACATTAAATATATTAAAATACGTTGTCATCAGTAATTTAAAAAAAAAAAACCTGGAGAGGCAATGGCAACTGTCAACATAGGGAAATGCCGGAGCATGCCAGCATACCGAAAATGGCGAGATTATTGAAGTAATTTTTTTTTAAATATAATTAGATTCAAGTAGTATAGTTCTTTTTGTTGGGTTTCTTTAAAAATAATAAACTACAATTACGTATTAATTTAATTATACTGGAACAGAATTGTGGTCTGGCAGCCCATCTCTCGATGCATCTGGGTGTTATGGATATTGTTATGGTTTTTTGATGTTTTTATAGTTTCAGCTTTGAAAGCTAATTCATTTCAGTAATATTGTACAATTTTTTCTTGTAATGAGGTGGGTCGGAAGATATTTCGCCCACTCGAGTTGCGGCAAAGCATAGAGCGTACGCGACCCACTGATGGACCCTCACGGACCTGCAGACAAATTTCAAACTACATTTTCACTTACCGAGTCTCTGAGTTCCATTTTTGCGTACTCTTTAAGTTTTTGATTATGTTCACATTTTTAAGTTCAAGAAGCAGCTTGTCTTTAGCTGTCTTCCTAATTTTAGTGACACAATCCCCGAGCTCTTTCAGTTTCGGGTTTGATTTCATCTCTTTTAGCATTTGCGCATTACTTTTTTTTACTGAATGTTATTATCGATGTTTCATCGACACTTGTTTTCAAGGATGGTGACTATCTGGCACCATTTATTCACTTATGACATATTGCTAAGGTCTTAGGTTGTGCAACGCTTCAATGTTGTGCATAAGATGCCTAAATGCTTGATTTATAGATCGTGTTTTCGTCATCATATGTTGGAGCTGTTGAATTTTACAACCATACACCAATAAGGTGTCATTTCCATGTATAAATAGATAGTATAAATATATCATTAGGTTGATCGGTGGTGGTTTTGGTTAAATTACCTCCGCAGTCTTTGATCATGACTGGTTGGTGTTTAATTTGGTTGACATTTAATTTGGGGTGATTTTGAAATATTTCACAAGATTTCAATACATAGTTCATTCAGACCGAGATAATTACAAAAATTTACTTTTACTCCATATATGAAATTTTATATTTTCGTCATACATTTTGTAATTTATTAAAAAAGTAAATTGTTTTAAATCCCACTAACTTTATCCGTCTTGATTTGTTGGCCTTGTTTTTTTCAGTCAAACATTCTGTTTTTGTCTGCCAGTAGAACTACACATAGAGAAGCGTAAGCTGTCAACTAGTGTAACTAGCAAATTTCTTTAAATTTTTTACTCTCATTTTAAAGAATTAAATGTTCGTATAGTAGACATGTAGTCTTCATACTAATTAATCTTTTGTTTCAAAAACAAAAATCTAAAGAATTCAAAGGAATAGTAGAATTGTGGCATTTACACAATTCAAATCCTAATTAAGTAATTTTTTTAAACATTCCAGTCTCATTAGTGTTGTTAAAAGACATTCCAAAATACAAAATAGAAAAATATTACAAAAGTGGTAGTCACTGTGACTTGTGAGACCATAACCGTCACAGAATCATTTTCCACCCCAAAACAAACAAACAAAAATTATTCAGTTGACTTATAACATTTCCCAACTACAAGTATGGTTATATCGATTAACATGAATTTTAAAAAACATTTCGTTGTTCATTGTTATCCAACCATCATGTACCACATTGTTTTTAATGATTTTTTCATTTTATTAAACAATTACATACTAAACAGAATAAATACTTTACTGAATTTAATAAAAATAACAAAAGCTAATCAACAGCTTTAAAAATATAAATATGCAAGCATAACAAAACTTTATCATTTCCGTTGCGTGCTTTTCATTTGAAAAAAAACAAAAGCAGGAAAATCATTATATTCCAGTATTTTGAATTAAAAGTGTAATAAGAGCTTTTTAATTTATTTGCATGTCAGGTATTTAATAATACACATTATGTTTACAGATTATATGAGTTAATTACGAAGAGTTTTGTGTTTAGATGTACTTGGAATATTTTGTGATTACAAATCATGTTAAATTGTTTTTTGAGTAACATTCAAATCGATTTTATTTCTTGTTTTCGTTTTCCAACATTCCACCATTGAAGAGATATTTTATTTTTTTAAGAATATTATCAGTATAAATTCAACTCCCATCGTTAAAGAGAGCAAATTACGGTTTCGGAAAATTTGAAAAAAAAATTGTCGTAAAACAACAAAACATAAAGAAAACTGAAACAAGAGAGCACGTAATTTAAACGTGCGGTAGGGTTCGTTCATTCACTGTTGGTTTGAATTAATAATATAATTGTCGTTTTGCATTTTTATGTAGTAGTGGAAATTGGTTGGCTGTACGAGTGGTGACAATCTTATTTATGGAAATTTTATTCATGTTTTGTGTTTTTCTTTGAAAACAGTAAATTGAGTTAGTCTTTGCGATATTTTTATGTTTGGTGAATTATTTTACATAAAATATATTTGAAATAAATTTAAATAAGAATATGAGATTTTATCAGCCTTACACAAATAAATCCTTATTTAATCAATTTTACGGTAATGTGATTTGGAACGACGATCGTGTTATAGTATTTCATGGGTATAATGGATATCTTGCTTAAGTCTTTTAGGAATAATGATGCTTAAAAAAGGAATGGTGTGTAGGGATTAAACACAACGATTGCAAAGAAAAATTAAATAAATCAGTGGAATTTATTCGACATTAAAAACAATACATAACTTTCTTACCTAACTTGTCAACACCAGCCGGTTTTGTTTTCTCTTCAAAATATGAAATTGCATTTCCTTGTTTGTATTCTTAATTAGTTGTAAAGAGAAATACGATGGGTAGCGAATGATCGCGATCGGGAATCATTTGACAACTTGTTATATACCCCGAGCGGTATCATAAAATTTAAAATAGTTTTATAGAGCTTTTCTTTCGCGAATAATTTGTTAAAGGGGACAACTATGTAAGGTTTTTTTGTTTGGCAAATTTTCTTTTGATTTTTTGTTTGTTTACTCGGGCCATTGAGTTAAAAAACCTGACGAGCAACATATTACTCCTGATAATGCGACGAAGGATTGTGCCACGTTTGCGGTATTCACGTTAAAAAACCACCGTTTTGAACGATTTCTATAGCCGCGTGATTTTTACAATTAGACGCACAATTCGGTCTGCGAAGACTCGCGAAAGACAGAACAAAATTAAAAATGTAGTTTCTGCTCTTCCGCAATAGATTATGGTTTCCGTACTCGATATAATACCAAACCCACCTTCCTCATATCTTTACGCAACGCTTGCAAATCACTTTACGAGCGGCATTCGTTTAGTGAAGAGAGAAATTGGAAACGCTATTGTCGAATTTCCGAATGGGCGATCATAAACCATCGCAATAGTATCGGTCGATGTAATTACTAGGGAGTTCTTTTTTTTTAATTAATTAATTAAAAATGTTTAGCACACTAAATATAAAATATTCATTATTCAGACACTTTGAATATCTGAATATACCATGTCAACTATAAAGGAAAGGGATAAGAAAAATGGAAGGAATGAGGATATAGGGGTAACTACACTAATTGTATAAAAATGACGATGGATATTTTCTTTAAATGCCTGAGGAGAAAATTCATCGGGAAATTTAGAGGAGGGCATTGAGTTCCACAATTTGGCCACTCTATTAAAATACTCGTTCTGGCAGGACACAGTTCTACAACGAGGTATTTGTACAACAAATGGATGGGATAGCTCGGCAGATCTTGTTTGTCGATTAAACTGCGCACACGATGGAAGGATATTTTGAATTTCCTTAGAAGAGAATTCGCTAAAGTTATATTTATAGTAGATTGACAATTCAGCCACATTTCTTCTGTGCTGGAGTGAATCTAGCTGGTCCGCTAGTTCGGTATTACCAATCAACCGTATTGCTTTTCTCTGTACAGATTCTAGACATTATTGTTGACTGACAAGCACCTCTCCAAACATGACAGCAGTACTCCATACATGGACGAATAAAGGACTTGAAGATTAGCAAAATTTGCTCGGGATTGAAATACTTTTTACATCGACTCAATAATCCTAATTTTTGCATTGCAGATCTAACGAGGTTGAACACATACGTTTATTTCATTTCAGGTCATTTTGAATATCCACTCCAAGAAGTCTAACTGATTCAACCTCACGCAATTCCTCATTGTTTATCTTAATAGGGAAATTTTTATGTCGCTCTATTCGGAGAGACGGCATAGTTTGGTTTTGGTTGGATTAAATGAAACAAGATTACGATCACCCCATTCCATTATACGCTCCAGATCTTGATAGAATCAATTAGCAGCTCTCTATCAGTGGTAACTGCAGTATGAGATCGAAATTTAGAAGATGCATGTGATGCATGCAATGTGCTGTCATCAGCAAAACTATGGATTGGGTGCACTATGGAAATGAGTAAATCATTAATGTATAGAAGAAACAAAGTTGGTGAGAGTGCAGAACCTTGGGTAACCCCAGGATTGGTTATGAAAATATTGGATGTGATACCATCTATATTATTATGAAATTGGCGACCTGTAAGAAAACTATGAATCCATGAAACAGTTAGATGGTCTATGCCATAGGATTTTTATGTAGCTATGAGATTGTTATGCCACACTTTATCAAATGCTTTAGAAATGTCAAGTGAAATACTGAATGTTTCACCATGGTTTTCCAGTGATTTGTTCCAGAGATGGGATACGTAGACTAACATATCACCTGTTGCATGACTTCTACGAAAACCATACTGCTTATCATCAATAATTCGCGACATTTCCATATAATCTATTAAATTGTAGTTAACATATTTTTCAAATATTTTAGCCAAAACCGACAGAATTGCAATGGGTCTATAATTGTTAGGGTTTATCTAACTGCCTTTCTTTGATTTGGGTTGAACGCTGGCCAGCTTCCAAGAATCGATAAATATTCCGGTTTTATAAGATAAATAGAAAATTTTTGTTAAAATTGGAGCTAGTTGCCTAGCAAAGTTCTTAAGAATGAAGGGTGGAATACCTTCGGGGCCAGCAGATTTGTTGATATTGATAGAAAAAAGCATTTTTCGTACAATATTGCAACGAAAAATAATTGGTTTCATTTTCCTTACAACTGGGGAAATGAGTGTAGGAGAATAGAGGGGTTCAACTATGTTTGAGTTTTCTGCGAAAATACGACCCAAAAGATCCGCCTTCTCTTTCGAGTCGCTCACGGGAATGTCATTCAGAACTTAGGTTGGAATAGAAGATCGAGTAAAATTACTTTGGACTGATTTAAATGCCTGAAAGAAACTAAGTGAGCCAGATGGGTGCTCGGCGAATTTGCTTTCTTTTGGATAAAGGCGTCTTTGTCCAAGTCAATTTTGAATTTACTAATAGTTCTGAATTTCTTATAGGCGCTATGGGTTTCAGGTGTTTTATTTGCGTTATACGTCTTAAAGGCTTTGCGTTTATTTTTCACTGCCTCATCAACATCCCACGTGAACCAAGGCTCAGTTTTAGGAGTGATTAATCGATTTGGAATAAACCGCCGCATTCCGTCTTTTATGATTTCAGAAATTCTTATTGCCGATGTGCTAGGATCTTGATCAACACGACAAAAAGTTTACCAAGGTGTTTCATCATAAAAGATTCTCAGTCCCTCCCAGTCAGCGGCGTTTATAGTTCCGACGAGGATTTGCTTTAATTTGTGTCGGTGATGTTAATTGCACTATTGCTGATATTAGTAAATGGTCCGATGTTCCGAGGGGTTGTTCAACTTTTGTCTTGGTAGTATCTGGTTCGTTCGTCAAAAACTGATCCAGCAAATTATTGTTATGATGTGAATTGTCTGAGATTCTAGTGGGACACTCAATCATTTGCGTTAAACCGTGATAGTCTGTGAATATCAGTTCGGCTTGTCTTCCTACGTAATACTTTGTAGTGGCAAGACTATAACTCTTTTCCTCTAAAAAATAATAATTTTCATTTTCAATTATAATTTCATTAATTTTCTCAAAGGTCACAACATTTTTGTATGCTACTGTTGGGATTTAGTTGCGTCACTCAATTTCAAGAATAAACATGTTTGATTAAGTTTTTTCTATACGTTGGAGAAATTATTGATTGTTGGAAGGGGAAATTGAAACAGAAAATTTGATTTAAAAATACGAATTTTTATAACAAAATCAATCAGTATAATTGTGAAATTGAAAAGAAAAACAATTTGTTCTAAAAAGTAAATGTATTTAAATGATGTTAAAATTTAATTTAATTTTTTTTTTGCAATTGTTTAAGTTTTTTTTAAGTTAATTAGTATAATTTTAAAACTCAAGAAGTATAACTTTAGAATAAAATAATTAGGATGTGATTAAAATTAAAGAAAAATGTTTTTATGTAATTTAATAAAAAAAATTAATTAATTTCTTTAATCTAAATTCTAAAGTTGAATTGTTGAAAACTTAGGTTCGGACATTCTTCATTTTATCAATTGACAGGTGAAGCCTGTCTTTGATAATTTGTATATTGAAAATAATTGCTATTGTAAACCAAGCTTGTTATATGTATGTATTAAATTGTTAATTTTATTGTAATAAGTTTTAAATTTTAATACATAATTTATGATTTCCAATCCTTGTTTTTTCTATGATTAAAGAGGGAAAATATTTTATAGAGACCGAAATTTGTAATTCTATTCAATTCAAAATTTGTATTACCATTGTTGGAATTGGGCACAAGTTTTGCCTTAATTCTTAGAGGAGCTATAAAAATCAGTATTCAAATGATAAATATAACTAAAGACTAACTTAAAAACTATGATTATTTAGGAGTTTAAGTTTCATTTTAAATTATATATTAATCTTTTGAGAAAATTGGCAAATCTTTTTAGTTTTTTTTAGCATTATTTACATTCTTTACATTCTTTATATTCTTTACATTCTTTACATGCTTTACATTTTTACAATGATTTTTGGACATGTAAAGAATGAATTCTTTACATGTAAAGAATTACGTAAATTACTTTTTGTAAAGATTTTGCACAACACTGAGAAGAATATAAAAAAAAGAAATTTGGGTCCATCAACGTGTTAAAAAGCACTATGTTGTAGAACCTAGATCTTAAAAGGTTTTTAGGTGTTGTTGTGACACATATTGTAATTCCAAATATGTCACATATTTTGAAATTGCACAAACTTTTTTGAACTTCGGTGAAAAAGATGATGAACAATGTCATTGAAGCTACAATTTTGACTGGAAAATTCGAAGAGGAAGATGTAGTGTTGTCATAACAGACAAGCTACATATTTCAATAATCCCAACAGTTTCAAACGTTTAGTTTCCAGTGCAACTCGCTTTTGCAATTACCATCAACGAAGCACACGAACAGTTACTGCAAGTATGTGGACTAGATTTTGAGAATCCATTAATCTCACATGGACAACTGTATGTGGCTGGCGCGTTAGGAAAACCTTCTGATTTATTCGTGTACGCACCAGATAGAAAAACAAAAATTAAGTGTACCCACAAGTTTTTGAATAAATAAATAGAATTAAAATGACATTTTGAAATTCATTCCATATTAAAATAAATAAGTTGCAATAAAAATGACACAATGTAAATTGAATGTTATCTTTACGAGTTTTCACGAGTTTTCTTTCTTATAAGATAGTGGCAATATGCGACCGATGCTAAATAAACAAAACTTTTACGCTATTTGGTGTAAAAAATAAAATTTTGTAGTAATATAATTTCGAGCTACCCTGTATATTAAGAGAGTATATTAATTTTAAAATAATACGAAAGAGAGAGAAAAGTATGTTACTCTTTAAAAAACAAAAGAACTGAGAACAGAAAAAAGCGCATTATAAAAAGTTAAGTCGATTGAGTCGGACGACGCATAAATGTTAAAACGGTATTTAATACAAAAAGTTATTTGTTAAAAAACTGTTATTTCTATTAATTAATGAATAAATTGTTATGTCTGTGTTTAATAAAATGTTTATTGAATATTAATTAATTGTTAAATTGGGGTTGACCACAAATTTTCAGGTGTGGGGTTGAATCCAAGTCCAATCGCTTATTTAAATGTGTATGAAAAACAGTGAAAATTTACAGATTTTGTGCTTATTTAAATTTGTGTATATATTTTCATTTTTGGTAATTTTATAAACATATACTGTTAAAGTAAAATTATAATTAATAAACATAATAAAAATGCTCAAGAAAAACCGTTAATGTTCCGCGTCATGTGTGAATGAAAAAGATATAGTTTAACATTATTCTTGGAAAGTGAAGTACAGTGATGTACTCTTGTGTTATTTCATTTAGAAAAAAAAATTAAAATACGTTATATTGTTTTAAATGATAGAGGGTGTATAAAAATAAAACATTATTTTATAAGTTTTAAAGTTGTTATACAGTGGTGTAGTTAACAAAAAAAAACTAAACTTTACCAGTTTTAAAACTTATTATGAAAAATTTGTTTCATTTAGTATATGTTCGAAAATTATATGTTTTATTAAGATATAGTGAAAGATAAAAAAAAGACAAATAAGTTGTCTATTGCTATTAATTTTGCTCATAAAATTTTATTTGATTGTTTTAATAAATTTTTCTTTATTTAAGATTTATTGTAGGGTAGTTTAAAAATGTCTCAACTGTTGAAATTGACGAAAGATGAGTTAGTGAAAAAATGTTTGGAATATAACATTGATGCCACGGGGAAAAAGGAAGTACTTGTAAATCGTTTGACTGAACATATGCAAACTAATGTTGTGGAAAATACAAACGATGACCACAATGAAACACTATCAGAGTTATCAGAGGTGGAAATATTGATACGTGAATTAAATTTAGCGAAAAGAGAAAGAGATGTTTTGTTGCGAGAAAATGAGTTATTAAAGAAAAAACAAGATTTGGCTAATCATCCGGAGATTCAACGCAAACCGAAGGTAACAATAAACGATATGCAAGATATTTTATATGATTTTAGGGCAGAAGGCGACAATTTTACGCAATGGTATCGCCATATAGACGCTGTACGAGACAATTATTCTATCGGTGATTCCGATTTGGTATTACTAATAATCCGGAAATTAAAAGGACGTGCTCTTAACTGGTTTCATTCAAGACCAGAAAATGTTTACTTAAAATCGGAAGAATTAATAAATTCGATGAAAAAACTTTTTGATACAAAACCAAATAAGGTCCAGCTCCGGAAAGAGTTTGAAAACCGTGTTTGGAAAACCAATGAACCATTTGCTGACTATTATCAGGAAAAAGTTATTCTCGGCAATAAATTAGAATTTAGCACTAGCGAACTAACCGATTTTATCATAGATGGATTTCAAGATGAACATCTTAGAAACCAAGCTTCCATATTACAATTCGAAACACCAGAGGACCTTTATTCGGCTTTCGTAAATATTAGTATAAAAAAAGAAGAACGTCCTAAAGTTTTTAATAGAAGTGCACCCGTTATTCATCCCAATTTATTAATTAAAAGAAAATTTAATCCAGATTTACAACCAGTTATTCCACCAGTTATGCAATTTAAAAAGAAAAATGCCGACATCAGATGCTATAATTGTTATGGACTTGGACATGGCTTGTCACAGTGCCAAAAACCGTTAAGAACTAAAGGCTCTTGTTTCAGATGTGGCGAAATGGGCCACATTGCGAAGGATTGTCCAACTAGGGAAAAATCATGATACATCAGCGAAAACAAGTTAGTCAACATTAAAACAAATAAATTTAATTATATTAGAGTTAAGACGTTATTAGATACAGGTAGTCCTGTATCATTTATAAAGATGAAATTCATCGATAAAGTTAGTAACTATAATTCAAATAAAAGTTATTTCGGACTTAATGGTTCCAAATTATGTATTTTAGGAACAAGTAGTATTACCGTTGAATTTGAAAATCAATATTATAATATTTCTATTTTAGTAGTAGAAAACAATACAATTAGTTTTGATTTAGTTCTGGGATTAGATTTTCAAAATCTTTTAAATATAAAATTAGTTAAAATCGATGAATTTGACTTTGGTGAAACATTCGAAAAAGTAATTGATAATATTTTATCTATCGATATTGGAGATGATAAAGAAATAGAATCAAATTTGAATATAAATCCAAAATTATGTTATGAAGTTACGAACAAATTTTATTCTATTTACTCCAATAATTTTAGTAATTTGAGTGAACCACAGATAAATAATGAAAACCCCGTTATTCACCGTGTTATGAAAATAAATTTGTCAAAAAACGAACCTTTTCATTTTGGACCAAGAAGGTTGGCGTTTTCTGAAAAAAAGAAATTGCAAGAAATCATTGATGATTTATTAAATAAAGGCATTATTAGAAAAAGTTATTCCCCGTATGCGTCTCCAATTGTGTTGGTTAAAAAAAAGATGGCAATACTCGTATGTGTGTGGATTATCGCACGTTAAACAAAATTACTCACAGAGAAAATTTTCCTATACCATTAATTGAAGATCAGGTAAATTCACTGGAAGGAAAAAGCTATTTTTCAACATTAGATTTAAAGGATGCATTCCATCACGTTCCAATGGCTGAAGAGTCAATTCCATTAACCTCTTTTATTACACCTTTCGGTCAGTGCGAGTACATCAAGATGCCATTTGGATTGAAAAATGCACCTTCTGTTTTTCAAAGTTATATTTCAGATCTTTTTGAAAATTTAATTAAAGAGGGGGAAATGACAATATATTTAGATGATCTAATGATTGCCACTGAATCTATTGAGGAACATTTATTTATTTTAAATAAAGTTTTTAAAATAATCTCAGATAATAAGCTTAAGTTAAGGTTAGATAAATGTAAATTTCTTTATAATAGTGTAGAGCATTTAGGATATTTAGTTGATAAAGATGGTATAAAACCAAGTTCTTCTGGAGTGGAAGCGGTAAAAAGTTTCCCTATTCCAAAAAATGTTAAGGAAGTTCATAGTTTTATTGGGCTTACCTCCTATTTTAGAAAATTCATTCAAAATTATTCTACTCTTGCTTCACCGTTACTCAATTTAATTAAAAAGAATAACAAATTCAAATTTGAGGAAAACGAATTAAATGCTTTTGAAACGCTAAAGCAATGTCTTGTTAGTTTTCCCACGTTAGCAATTTATAATCCGGAACACGAAACAGAACTACATTGCGATGCTAGTTCTTTAGGTTATGGTGCCGTGTTATTACAGCGAAAGGCTGATAAAAAGTTACATCCATTGTTTTATTTCTCAAAGCGGACAACTGAAGCTGAAAGCAAATACCACAGTTTTGAATTGGAGACATTGGCGATTATTTATGCTTTGCAACGTTTTCGAATCTACTTATTGGGTATTGAGTTTAAAATTATTACGGATTGTAATTCACTTACCCTTACTCTTAATAAAAAAGAAATTAACCCCAGAATTGCCCGTTGGGCCCTAGAATTGCAAAATTATAATTATTCTTTAGAACATCGTTCTTCAAACCGGATGACACATGTAGATGCTCTTAGTCGTGTAAATAATATTTTAGTCTTAGAAGCAAATACATTTGAGCAGACGCTCTCCATAGCTCAATTACGCGATCCAGTTATTTGTAAAATTAAAGAAAAATTAGAAACAATCGAAGATAAGTTTTATGAATTGAGGAATGGTTTAGTTTATAGAAAATGTAATGACAAAATTTTATTTTATGTACCGGATGAGATGGTGGATAACGTTATTCGAACCTCACATGAAGGTTATGGTCATTGCGGTATAGAAAAGACTTATGAAATAATTTTTCGTTCTTATTGGTTTCCACATATTAAATCAAAAGTTAAAGATTTTATTAGCAACTGTTTGAAATGTATTACTTTCTCACCTCCACAAGGAAAGGTAGAAGGATTCTTAAATAATATTACCAAAGTTAGTCTTCCTTTTGACACAATACATATTGACCACTGTGGTCCAATTGATAATAAATTAACAAAGAAGTATATTTTATTAGTTATTGATGCATTTACAAAATTCGTTAAGTTATACCCAGTTAATTCAACAAAATTTAAAGAAGTTATTCCATGTCTTAAAAGTTATTTCAATGTTTATAGTCGACCAAATCGAATTATTTCCGACAGAGGTAGTTGTTTTACATCCGAGGAATGTAAGATGTTTATGAAAGACAATAACATTAAACACGTTATGATTGCCACTGGTTCGCCTCAAGCGAACGGGCAAGTGGAAAGAGTTAATCGTACATTGGCGCCAATGCTAGCCAAGCTATCAGATAGTAATAGAGGGTTGCATTGGTTTAAGGTTATAGATAAAGTAGAATTTGCCATTAATAACACAGTGAATAGATCCGTTGGTACAACCCCTAGTAAATTACTTTTTGGAGTAAACCAAAAAGGTGAATTTAATGATGGTCTTAAGGAAATGTTGAGTTTAGAATTAAATGAAGTTAATTTAGCAATTAGAGAATTAAGTAAAATTAGAGAATTAGCCGCTAAGAAAATTATTGAAAGCCAAACGTATAATAAAAGATATTTTGATAAGAAAAGAAAATCTCCTAAAACTTATTCAATTGGCGATTACATTATGATTAAGAATTATGTTAATACACCTGGCGTTTCAAAAAAGTTATTGCCTAAAAGGAAAGGTCCGTATAAAGTTAAGCAAGTTTTACCGAACAATCGTTATGTTGTCACAGATATCGATGATTATCAGGTTACTCAAATTCCTTATAATGGAATTATTGAAAGTTGTCATATGATTCCTTATGTCCAACCACATGGGTATAATTTAAGAAATAAAAAATAAAAGAGGAAAAATTTTATGTAAATGATTTTATTTGATTTATAATTAAAAAAAAAAATAAGTTTAATGTATATACTGTAAATAATAATGTAACTAATTAAGAAAATTGAATTAAAATAAATACACAAAGTATGAATACACTTATTCAATGTATGGAAAATTAGCTTATTAATGAATGTTATTTACTTGTTTTATATGTATTAGATAGTTAAAATGAATTATTGTAGCTAAGATTTTATTATAATTACCAATATTATTTGAAAAAAAAAAACAAAATAATATACTCTTATTGAAAAATGATATGAATTATGTAATGAAATAGAATTAAGAACATTAATCATGTTAATACTCTCTCTGATACTCTCAAAAAGTTATTCAATTTTAGTTAAAGATTTGATTTTGAATTCAGTTACTTAGTTACTCAGTTAATCAGTTTGAAAAAAGATTTAAAATGTAACCAATCATGCGCATAAAAGTTATGGAAATATTGGAAGTTATGTAAAAATATCATAAAGTTAGATTAAAATTGTTACAAAAGTTATTCAATTAAAGAAAAGTTATTTATCAATATTGGTTCTGTTAATCGAGGTCGATTATATGTCAGGTTGCCCGAGTTGTAGTAATATAATTTCGAGCTACCCTGTATATTAAGAGAGTATATTAATTTTAAAATAATACGAAAGAGAGAGAAAAGTATGTTACTCTTTAAAAAACAAAAGAACTGAGAACAGAAAAAAGCGCATTATAAAAAGTTAAGTCGATTGAGTCGGACGACGCATAAATGTTAAAACGGTATTTAATACAAAAAGTTATTTGTTAAAAAACTGTTATTTCTATTAATTAATGAATAAATTGTTATGTCTGTGTTTAATAAAATGTTTATTGAATATTAATTAATTGTTAAATTGGGGTTGACCACAATTTTGAGAGATTTTGTGAGTGATTAAGATTAAAGTAATTATTGTAATTCACTTGAATTTTGCAATTTGACAGCATTTTTCATTTTCTCTCAGAAAAACTTCTTTAGAACAGTTTTTGTGTGTTACGTGTCGGGTACAAATACAATGCATGGGCACTGTGAACATTTGTGAATCTATTTTTGTTCTGTATAATGTTCTATATGGAGATGAGTGATGACACACCTCTACTAATTCAACAAGTCATTTAAATTTTTTTATAGCTAACTCGAAAACTTATTTGATAGCCAATTTTTCATATATCCGAACTGATCAGCTAGAGTGCTGATTATTTTTCATTTATATTTTTAAAAACAAAAATTATATATTACGCTATCATTTCTCATTCCCACTTTTTGAAATCATGGCTACTACGTCAACAAAATGTCTGTGCATAAACTTTATTTATAAGCGTAGCAAAGCACGCTGGATCCTGCTAGTATTTTATAAGAATTTTATTTTATTTTACAAAACCATGTATGCTCTGATTGTATAAAAACAATAAATTCAAAATAAAGCGCATGTCCCTTTTTCGAACATTAAAAAAGCAAAGAATACTATAATGATCATATTGAATTAAATTTCCATTGTGAAAAACATTATCTTTCTTATGGTTTCTCATTAATATTAAATTTGATGTCTTCTATCTTGATTTTATTAGTATTAAATTTGATTGCAGGTCATTTCATTTTCAGAAAACCTAAAAATTAAATGGGTATCGAAATTGAATCAAATTTATTTAATCTATTAAACTATGTATTAAACTATTGTTGGAACAGCATAATTGATAGAGGTGGTGAAATATACTGTTATGTCCGCCAAAGTACGTGATATTTAACAGGTGGCATTTATAAGAAAACCTACAATCAACTCCAGAACAAATTTAAGTTCTGTATAGGTGAATTAACGGGAAAATAGTTCTTTGTAGCTAAAAACTTGCAGTAAAGACTAATTTCCTAATCAACCCACACTTTTCCATTTTTCAAATACGATTCGAATTCATTGCATCGTTTCATTACACTTGTACTATTTACCAATATATCATAGGATCATAGTGTATATTTTCTTTCATTATATAAAAAGATTTGATTTGTTTATCAGTCAGCTGTTTATAACAGGATCCTATTATTTGGTCTATATTTATTTCATTGCTTATGTTTAAATAGATTTTGGTAATCGTAAAATGTTGACGCCCCCATTGAATTGATTATTATTAAATTTACCTTTATGTAAATCGATTTATTGAATGCTTTGGGCGGTTCTTGATTTAAAAACATTGTGTACTTGCTCATGTTGGAATAATTAATTTTCGAGAACAAGTGATGATGCTATAAAATCATATTTTTTTATGTATTCTCTTGTTTATTAGAAACTAAGAATATAAATAACCAAATATTTTTCAATTTTGGAACAGTTGTGTTTAGAACTTCAAACTAAATTATTGTAAAAATTAAATTCAGTAAGTGCATGTTATTGTGATAAAAAAGGAAAAATAATGTTTATGATTTTATAGTTATTGGTTCATATTAAATTTTATTAGATTGATTTATTGTCAAGATTGGTGTTTTTTTATTATCCTAACAGTATTTAGTATACGTTGCTTGTTAACAAAGTTTTGTGTTATAAAAGTTTAACTATTGCATCAACGGTAAAAATCATACAAATATGCTAAACAAATTTCTACATATTTCCAAGTTATTGTATAAATCATATTTTTGTATTTTGATATTTGAGCATATTTGTGTTGAAAACGGCTTTGAAGATAGTGAAACCGTTATTCTACCATTCCGGTTGATCCCAACGAGAAGTTGGACATGAAAAGTATGCTGAGCTTAATTGGTAAGTTAGCGCCTACAAATATAGCTCGTCATCAATATTGAGACGTGATAGATGATGTAACAACTAACCATTTTAATGTTATCACGGTATTTTGGAGAAATTAGCGTCTATGGATGACGCTACAGATTTTTGGGAGATGTTATTTTTGAAATGAAATTTGTAACAGCCAACAATCTATTTATGTTCCAGGACTGGATTTAGAAGAAAACCATAGTCTAAGAATTATATAATTTTTGTATTTTGGTTCCTTTTCGCATTAAATTATTACAATTTTTGTTAGCTAGAACTTTGATCCTTCTTGTGTTAGAGTCCGCGTACGTTCCGTTCACCGTTTATCATTCTATAAAGATTTAAATTCCCATGGATAAATAGATAAAGTATTTCTTTCTTTCTATAATAAAGTCCAATGGCTTTAGAATATGTTATCGCTTTAGACATCTCCAAGGCATTCGATCGAGTCTGGCATGCCAACTAAATCAACAAGCACGTTGCGTATGGTTTTCATCCTATTGTTGTGAAGCTGATTCAAAATTTTCTATATAACCGATACATTTCAGTCTCCTCAGACGGATTTTCGTCTGAGTCTAAACTAACTAACGCTGGCTCAGTATTGTCCCCAACCAAATTTTTTATTTATATCAACGAATTGTTCAAAATCACCAGAAACCCAATAAATAGTTTTGCAGATGATAGTACTCTGCGCAAGTCGTTTGAGCCCCTTCCTTTAAAAGGTAAAATGCACGAACGAATTAATCCCGCCCGGAGAGATACTGCCATAAACGTGAATACAGACCTAAAAAACGTCGCCGATTGGGGGAAAAAAACCAGGTCAATTTCAACTCTACCAAAACACAGCTGTTGATTGTTTCCAGATCAAAGACCGAGTTCCCCAAAGATATTTTATTCATTTTGTGTGATGAACTAATAGGTAAATGTAAAAAGATTCGTTTATTTTGTGTCACAGTTTCAAATGACCTACTCTGGAACGATCATGTAATGGCGATGGCAAAAAGCGCGTCTAGAAAACTCGGTCTCCTAAATAAATGGAAAAATTTTTTAATCCATACCAATTGCTCCATGTTTATAAGTTCTATATTCGCCCCTGTATGGACTACTGTTGTCAAATTTTGGGTGCTGCTTCTGTTTTTATCTTGGCCCGCGAGAGATTTGACATCAAAACTTAATTCCCTACAACATTGTCGCACTGTTGTTAACCACGTTGTTTTTTACAAATATCGTCATCAACAGTGCACAGATGAAATCAACAGCACCATGCCTCAAACTTATTCTTACCCCCGTTTCACTCGACAATCGGCTAGCGCAAGCAGTCAAACGGTAGAGATCCCGTGCTGTCATACTGACAGATCACAGAAAGACTTCTTTGTTCGAACTGCATACAAATGGAACAGTTTATCGGAATCCATAGTCTCAGGTGGTTTCAATCCACAGAGGTTTAAAAGAAACTTTCATCAACACCTTAGAGCGCAAGTTGTTGTGGGACCTAGGTTTCAAAAGGTATTTATGTGTTGTTGTGACACATATTGTTATCACTACAACACAACACTTTTTATTTAAAAAAAATGTTTGGAATTAATTATTCAAAACAATAAAATGAAATTAAATGTTTTTCTATATACATATTCGTTTTACTTGTTTCATCAATAACTCTGTCGGAAGGATATAACGTTATTCTGGGTTCGTGTTTAATTAATTTTATTCTATCGTAAATTTGTAATAGTTTTAAACTTTTGCTTGAAATATAAAAAATTGCATTAAACCCTTTCACAATAAAATCACTATTATTGTGTTGCGTTGCTTCAACAGTACATTATAAAACAAGGTTGAGAAGTAGGCTATTATTGACTGAGAACTTTTAGATCCTGAGGCGCGTAGCGCCGAGGGATATAATGTTCGAGGTCTATATTAGTCTTCTCAACCGAGGTATATATAGATTTTTTTTTAACTACTAACACTAATTATGAAATTTGCTTTCATTAGATATTTATATTGGTTATTTTCCATTTCATTTTTTAAATATCTTAAAATATCAAGTAGCCTGGAAGTTTAGTTTCATACAAATAAAACGAAACAAAGCAATGCAATTATTATTTGTTTGTGTTTTTTTGTTCATTTCAATCAAAAATGAAAGAAAATTTGTCATTATTAACCTAGGTAATTGATTGTTATTATTATTGACCTAGCTTGAGAAAAATTGCTTCTCATTGGGGCATTCGAGTAAATAATGACGATTTCTCAAGTTAGTAGTTAAAAAAAATCTTTACACAACAGAGTATAATTAACAACTGTTTATTTTATTCTGTTGAGCATAATAATGCACAATGCACACAATTATTATTATAAAAACAAAACAAACTAACTGTTTTTGTTGTTAGAAGGATAAACGACTTTTATCCATTTTACGTTATTTAAATTAAGCTAGTTTATGTGTTTTTACAATAATAATTGTTATACAAATAATGAAATTTTTATTGTGTTGAGCTCTGAATTTTGAATCAGCGTAACACAATAATGATATCAATTTGTCTGCATATCAAAAATGTATTTTAGAATTTTTCAACACACAGTTTTTGAATAAAATAATGACGAATAATAGCGTTTTATATGTTTCTCCCATTTAGTTCCGCACCTTAGATTATAAAATATACAGGATAAGTAATATTCGTGTATGTACACTATAAAACTATAAAAAAAATTGAAGCTGTTTTTTAAATTCAAATTTCGCATTGAAAATAATTTCCACAAAAGAAAAGGCTCATGTAAAATTAAATACAAAAACACAGGGTCCCATGCAGCATTTTTATCTCTTTCCATTTATAGAAAAAAAATATATATTATTATTCTTCTATTGCCAGAAAGAAGTAACTGCCAAATAATATATATTTCATTTTAATTTCATTCTAAATCAAAACAAAACTTGAAACAGTAAACCATATAATGGATATTGTCATTTCATTTTAAATTTAGTTTAAATGAAAACAAAACCAAAGCGTACATGATAAAGTTTTAGTTAGGATCAAATTTTCAGTTTTAATATTATTAGTTTTATTTTAATCGAAATACTTCTGACAAACATAAAATAAAATTGAATAAGGTTGGTCATTCTCCAATCGGCAAAAATGTTAAATACAAAATTTCTACATAAGTCTGTTATTTTGTAAGCATATTTGGTCAAACAAGGGAAAACCTCGATGATATTTAAATTTCTAGGCTACTGTGTTTTTTCAGTGCAAATACTATCACGTTAAAATCGCACACTACTTTATGTAAATAAAAATAACTTCAACTTAAAAAGATATTACTTATCCTGTGTATTTTATAATCTAAGTTCCGCACCTATCGGATAAAAATACTTCAAAAGTCTTTGTGAATATAGAAAAAGTATAGCGAAGTGTAAAATACTCATAATCATATTTATTAAGGGGTGGGAATGAGAATATGGAAAAATGCCAGTCAAAACCAGTCATGTTGGATATCATAATATAAAACAGCACTTAATGTAAGAAATGTCGTACAATTTTTTAGAATTTTGCAGTGCCCAATGCCCATGTTTTTGACTTATTGTCAAAAATTGCAACTGAAAGTTGGTCTCTCCTCCCCTCCACGTTGATTGACAGAAAAATTGGAAAAAATTCACAGAGATAGGAAAATTGATATACCTTGAACGAAAATTATAGTGAAGTGTCACAGAATTATTTTTCTGTATTTTGAAGGGTTAAGATTGGAGAAGAGTAAACAAATTCTTTTTCGACTCAAAAGAGTGGGGTCATATGTAAGAGCACTTAATTAAAGAAACATTGTAATTTTTTCAGAGCTTTGAAATTCGCAGTTTTTTTTTATTGTAAATTATTATTGAATTGTTATTTGAGTTGATAATGTATATTTCCCAATATCATATTTCCCATAAGCAGCTATATGATAATATTGAAGGAGTTATAATATTTTGTTTATTATTTAAATCAATTTCCAAACGATATTCCTATTGACATATACGAGAAAAAACTATTTTTTATGTGCCTATGGTGTGGCAATATTAAAACTCTACAACACAACTTTATTTAAATTATTTTTGACAGTTTGTTCTTGTACGTTCCCAGAACCCTCGTCGAACGAACTTTGTTCGAACTTAACCGGCTTTTTTTTAAATAGATTCGAAAATGGCCTTGTGTTAGTGTGGCTCAAATTAATTCATAGGGCTTTGTCACAATATGAAAGTTTGTATCTCTTTACAAGGGGCAATCGTAAATTAGTGAAAATGCCGCCAGATTGTTGATTGTTGATTCCAAATTCCGCCATTAAAATCAAAGTCTTTGGTATCAGTTGCAGCGTTACCCTTGTTCTTCACTAGTCAAAAATAAATTGGACGTTTTTCCGATTAATTGTCTAATTAAATACCTATGGAATAGGAGTTGATTTTGTTAAAACACTGAGTGTATTCCTCGCAAAGGAGCTCGCCCTAAATTCAAACCGACTACTAACAGTATTAACATTTATGTCAGTAATTATATAAAGATATCATTTACATATTAGGGATTGATTCTTAAGTAATAAAAGGATTAGTTGACATTTATATGTCTTAACAATGCCTGAGACAATATTTACGACATTTAAAAAGTGTTTGAAAAGGGAAATTTTTTTCCAAATAATGAAAACCATTATAAAAAGGTAAACTAAATAAATGGTTCTTTCATGAAATCTATTTCCCCAACATAGCCGATCACAAAAAATTTTTATTCATACTATCAACATTAAAGGAACAAAACAATCAATTATCATACTAATATACTCATCACAATAATATTTATATGATTAATCTACTTCATCGCATTGCGTAATGCATGTCAGATTACATTGAATTGTATAAAATATACAACAGCAATAACATTACGTTATACAGAACCAATCGATCAACGTACAAATTTTGACATATTTCAAATAAGAGGGGGGTAGAAGAGTGACAAACTACCCCTTCACCAAAAATTCTATATCTTGAATGATTGATTGGTTTATTTGCGTCAATTGATATTTCTAGTTTTTTTTTTGCATTCATTCTAGAAATATTTTTGTTTGTCACGGATTGATTGACATTTTGATAGTGAAACTTCTATATTGGTTTTGGATTTAAATTGAATAATGTTTGCATCATCGATATATAGAGAACATACTTGTGTAACATGAATTGATTTTGAATAGCATTTTGCTGTTTTATGGATGTAGTTTTCTTATTTTTGTTTGGTTCTACTTTTTTGTAATAATAGGTGTTGTGTAATAGCAATTACAATATATGTATGTCACATCTCATGGCTGGGTAATTTTTGAAATATTAAATTTTTTCGTGATTCTTATTATGCAAGAAAACTTCCAAAATGTAGGAGCTAGTTTTTGTTGTAATTTGTTTGAAAAAATTGTACAAAATGCAGTGAAATATTTCAACAAAACCATATATCTTTCGTCCAAATATCTCATAACCTAGATTCGTCCAAAGTCATAAACTGTAAATGCATATTGTCTTACAAAAAAAGCTCATAAGCTCGTATTACCATAAATAATAATTTCTATTTAACTATCTTTTCGATAGAACGAAAAAAATATGTTCGTTGCTTTTAATCCAGTTCCGCTACTACTCTATTTTATACATCTTTGAAAAAATAGCAAAAATTGTTTGTTTTATAAAAATGGAACTTAAGTAGAACGAAACGATAATCTATCTTATGTGTTGTAAGTGTGTAGTGCACAATTATTTTAACACAAAAAATAGAAAAAACATTGAAATTCTTTCAATTTTTTTCGCTACCATCTTCATTATTCTTTAATGTTCTGCTTCAAGTTTCTGATTCAATTTAGATTGTACCAAAGAGTAGCAAAAAAAATTAAACAAAGAAAAATATGGACTTCTAGCTAGATTCTACTCGTACAAAGCTTTAATGTAATAACTTTTTATTCTATGAGAAAAATAAAGAAAATGTAATTTTCAGTTTTCTTCTTATACGATGTAGACGTAGTTGAAAAGAAATCCTGTAACTAAATACGGAAATACTGATATCGATGAAGACGAAATAAAATTAATAAGTTGTGTAACGAAAGAGTAGTAGGGTATGGTTTGTTATTATTAGATAAGTTTTGTTTGAAGATTATTTTTCTTGTTTTATTTTAATGTTACAAAAAAAGAAAGAAAACAAAAAAATGTGTTTAAGCTAATTTAATTTTTATGAGATTTAAGTGAATTGTTGTAATCAAGTTTCGAATTGAATTTTACAACAAAAAATATTAGGAAAGGAAAAAATTGTAAATTTGAAAACTTTATAAAATAAAATTGTATCATTTGAAATAATTTAATTTCAGTGATATTCAATATTTTACGACCATTTTCAGATTGTTTTGCGAACGGTGGCGGTTGTAAAACTAATATGACTCACATTCAACAGAAAAAAAACCGGTGCATCAATGATCTGTTTATCAAAGTTGACTGCAAAATCGCATTAAATTGCAAAAGTCTGTATCTGCAGTAAGTCTGCAAAATTACATCACGCTTAGTCACATCTTATGTAAGATCTAGGTCATATATCAGTCATATGTATATCATTATTTCTCACTTATTTACGTAAGAACATGACGCAGAATATTACAAACTATATATATTTAACATGGATATACCTTTAGTGAAATTTAAATATATCATATTAAAGTCATATTTAATTCCAAATTATGACATCATATTAAATTCAAATATCAGAGAACAGTATGATGTCTTGAAAGCATCATATAAATGATACCATGTTATGATCATGTCGAGTGTCAGTTTTATGTCAAATTTACGTAACATCGTTTACATCTATATGACATTCGTGTGATGTCAAATTTATGTCTTGTGTTCACTGGGTGTAAATCGTTTATAGTTAATTTAAAAATATTATGAGATTATAAACACTAAAATCAGTTTTCTACATCAACTATGTGGCGAAGCAACTAAACATATAATAATTTTAAACTTCCATATAATAATTTTAAAACATAATTCAAGACCAACTTAAATATAAATAAATTTGTCTAATTTTAAAAACAGATGAAAAGACGGTTTTTCGTGAGCGAAAACTTGGTCACGAGACGCGTTAGCGTCGAGTAGGACAGTTTCACGGACGTTTTGGGTATACAAATAAGTTCTAATCGTTTTTTGGAATTTAACGGGTAGATTGGTGGATTGCAATTGCGCATATTTGCTTTACCACTTCCAGACTTATATACTTTCTGTTACCATATATGTATCAAAAGGTTTATTTTTTATTTTACTTTCTCATGTTTTATTATTCTAGCTTTTATGTTTTATTAAAGAATGGATAACTAAGCAAAAAATCTTATCATACAATAAAATATGACATATGCCAATATTTCACGATAAGATGAAGAAATAATAAGTGAAAAACAAATTGTGAGAAATTTGCAGAAAACAAAACAAAACTAAATGTCAATAATCCAACCGATGCAGGGCACCCCAGACGCACCGCTCACCACCTCAATCGAAGCATAAAACCTACACATAGTTATATGTTGGCCTTCGTTCCTCGGATGAGCTAATGAGCGGTACTACTACGGAACGCTGCCTAGCTAGGACTGGGAGTGTTGCCGTTGATTAATTAAAGTTCGTCCGTCAGCACCCTAAGATGTGCTCTTGGCTAATGATATCTCCTGCCATTGGCAGTGGTATGTAATATCTCTCTCCAACTCATATGTCAATGACAGGGACTGGAGTATGCGGGGTAGTCAGACCCGTAGATCAACATTGATCATAATCGAACATAATCGACCCCTGCTGCGGTGAATAAATACAAACATATTGTAGACAATTGGTAAATAGGTATTGCGTTCTACCAAACAAAACTTAATTGGAATTTTCTAATATATGTAACATAAAAAGAATCTCATTTCCTTTGACAACTATAAAAATATTCATTAATTTTTTCATTGAAAATATCAAATACATTTTCCATAATTTTACAAATCTTATCTAAATTATACGCTCGTCTGAAAATGAATCCATTCCTTTTTATGAGTTGTATTATATTCAGTATTTGAATAACAAGAAACGAAACTCTAACAAGATATTCGTTTCAACAAATCCTTTCTTAGCCTTAAGCTTTGATTTCCGTATAAGTTTGTTTGGTGTTTGTTAAGAATTTGGATAACAAAATAATGAAAACAAAAATTCGAATTTACATTGATTTTCTAAAGCAACAAAAACAAATAGAATTTGTATTATTTGTAAGATTGAGATTCTTTTAAAGGAATTCTGTAAATATTTTCCTATTTATGGAAATTTTAAACAGGAACCGAAATTTTCTGAATAAGAAAACACAAAAAAAATCTGAACGAATCGGATGCTGATTGAAAACAGTATTATGGTGGGTTGATTGAAAATTTGTGTCAATTTATTTTCATGTTTTATGTATTTTTTTCTGTGAAGATGTTACCGCAAATTAGAAAATTGATTTCACGAAATCAGTTGTGTTTGAATAACGTTCATTGGTGTTTTTTGTTTGATGGTAATATTTAACCGAATATGTGATTGTTGATTATAAATAATTTCCTTTTGCTAGCGTCATAACTTGCTACATAGAAGCTAAATTTAATTTGTTTTTCGTAAAAATAACGATTTATTTGAAAAATTTTATATGTTTCAAATTGAAGAAAACATTTTATAAGCCTAACATATAATCATTATAAGATTCATAAAAATAAATCAAACCTAAAGTCAACGCGTACACTCAGCCAGATTGAAAAGATTTGAAGGTATATAAACCAAATTTAAAGGCATATATTTTGTTTTTTTTTTTTCAAAAAAATTAAAAACAAAAATTTTTTTAGATTAATCATACATGGGTACACGAGTACATGGGTACACGGGTCCATAGGTACACGGGTACGTAGGTACATGGGTACACGGGCACATGAGTATACGGAAACGGGTACGCGGGTGTACGGATTCACGACTACAAGGGTACACGGGTACACTAAAATATGGGTACACGAGCTCACGGGTACATGGGTACACGGGTACACATGTACATGGGCACATGAATACACAAGTATACGGGAACCCAGGTACTCGGAAATTATCGATACACACATCGGTAAACGGAAACTACTACACGGATACACACTACACGAGTACACGAAAATCATCGATGTATACAGTGGTGCTCTGAAATTACTACAAGGGTTCACGGGTACCCATATATGGGTATATGAGAACACGGGTCTACAAGTACACAGATACATAGGTCCACATGTACAAGAGTACACGTTTAAACAAAATACCCGGCTATAGTCTAGTGTGGTAATACCCGTGTACCCATGCGCTCATGCACCCGACTACCAGTGTCCGTGTACCCATGTACTTGTGTACCCGTGTAGAAATTTTTTGTACCCCTGTATGTGTCGGAAATTTTGGTGTACCCGTATTTTTCGAGTTTTCGTAAATGTATCGATAATTTCATTGTAACCGTGCACCAGTGTAGTATTTTCCATGTACAAATAGTGTATGTAATGGAATTTCTCGTACCCGAGTTCCCATGAGCCCGTGTAACCGTGTATCCATGTACTCGTTTACTCGGGTATCCGTGAACCCGTGTAGCCGTGTACTCGTGTATTCGCGTAGCCGTGTACCCGTGTACCCATGTACCCGTGGACCAATGAACCTGTGTAGTCGTGTAACCGTGTACCCGTGCGAACATTCTGCAGTTATATAAAAATTGGCAATATGTCTTAAATTAAGTGTTCTTTGAAATGACACCTAACTAATTTAGGTTAAAAAAGTTTTATTTACCTTTTCCACTTTCAACCCCTAAACACACAGACATTTTTTAACTTCAAAAATAGTAAATTAGATAATTTACTATTTTTTAAGTTAAAAACTTATCAAACTTCGTGTTTTTGTGAATTTTTTTAATCCAGTGCAAAACGTTAGAGGGTAGGCAATACACAAATTTGACTTTTTCTTGACAATTATTAAAAAACTGTGTCCTCGAAAATTGCAAACAAAATTGTAATGTTTCTAGCATTATTCTAGTACTACACCCTGAAGTTATTATGCGACAGTTGACGCCGATGTTACTGTAGGATGTGCAATATGGTTGAATCCAAGTCTCTTAAAATAGTTAATGAAGTCAATTGTATAATGTTTGGTGGTATAGGAAGGGTTAGTCTCCCTTGACCGAGCTTGTTTTTCTGTTCCATGCAAGGTCAGTGCAATCGCAAATAATATTTTCGTCGTTTCTGCCTCCGAGTTTCAGGATCTGCATTTGTCAGAGGCAGCAATGGCTATTTTGTAAGGTGGTTGTATATAGGATCGTGTCCTGCAACGCACCATGTTAATATCTTCAGAAATTCTTTTTGCTGCTACTGAATTGATTTATGACTATGATCATATCGTACTGATGGTCAGAAATAATGTATATGTCAATGTAGTTGGTTTACTTCTCAGCACAGAGTAGTTGAAGGCGAAAATTTCGACTTTCAGTACGGTTGCACATATGCCCAGTGACAATGTTCATTTAGTCCTGAAATAAAACACACCTGCTTGCATTGATTTGAGGACCCCTCATATACCAGTGGATGAAAGTGGGTTAAAGGAGTTCTCAAACCCACCCTGGCCTCTATTTTGACAATCAATTTTCTGTCTAAATCAGTGGAAGTTTTGATACGTAAGAGCATCAAAGTTTCAATCCTTACTTAACACATACTTTTGCATTATTTAGCTATAAACTGTAAAGGATGTAAAATATGCAACGAAACTTAGTTCCAGTTGTAAATACTAGGATGTGTTTTTTGTTCATAAAAGGAAAACGAAATAAAAAATACTTAGGAATTTTGTTTCTATATATTGCAAAACAAATTTTCTAGGCAATAAACTAATTGGAAACACATGCTTGATTTCGCATAGTTTATTATAATTTGGGCTTGCCTCTGATTAAGTTTTGAGTTTGGTTTTGGTAAAAAAATTACTTCATTTTTTAATTGTTCTTGGTTTTTGTGGTTTTTATTCGCCTTGTTTTTAACTTCCTTTTTTCAATGAGTTCTCCACCAAAACGTATTTTCTACTAGATTACCAATTATTTACCCAAATATTTACATTTAATATGAAAAACCTGATATTTTCTATCCAAGCATATTCGTCCAGAAAACTTTTTAAAAAAACTCATCCATTCTGAATGCTTCTTTTATTTGTTTGTTTTGGAAAGAAACGATATTTAATCTGTAACAAGCTGATATTTTCCAATTGTACTTATTAGTTGTCACTATCAGTGACCATACTGGATTTACTCTAAAACCTTCTCACAATACTTTCCCGTCTATCAAAATGTTTCTTTTCACTTTTTTCAATTTATGTAAAAACACAAAATTTTGTCTGCAACAAGCTGATATTTTTTTTTGTTTTTAATTGTAAAATCCAAATTCACTCAAAATATTTTTAATAAATCAATTTTATTTAAAATAATCTTTACTACATGTTTCGAAATTTAAAATTTCATGGACAGGTATTAGACGAGGAAATAAAGCACAAAAATAGGCCAAACCTAAGCAAATTGGCAGAGTAAGATGGATCGAGATGCGGTTTTTTGCATTCAATTCAGGAAGCCGCCAGGAAAGTTTGTGAACATAGCCACTTTTCGGCAAAAAACTTCTGGAGTACCTAGGAGCCAGGGCGGGTTATAGACACCTAATCTCCTTGAACTTTCCATTAATTCAGCTCGAAATTGATCAAAGCTCGTTACTTGGCGGTTTTTGGGGTCGCTTAACACGAATATGATGCCGGCGATGACCCTCGGAGTTCCTAGGGCCCAAGTCTGGTATGTCTAACTCATCTCCTGGAACTTCACATTAATTCAGCTAGAAATTGATCGAAGCCCGTTACTGGATGTTTTTGGGGCCGCTGAACACGAATATGATGTCTGCGATGACCTTCGGAGTACCAAGGGACCAGGGCGAGTTATATACACCTCATCTCCTGGAACTTTCCATAAATACAGCTCGAAATTGATCGAAGCTCGTTACTCGGTCGTTTTTGGGGTCGCTGAACACGAATGTGATGTTGTCGATGACCCTCGGAGTACCAAGGGCCCAGGGCGGGTATGTCTTACTCATCTCCTGGAACTTTCTGTTAGTTCGACTCGAAATTGATCGAAGCTCGTTACTCTGGGATTTTGGGGTCGTTTAACACGAATATGATGTTGGCAATGACCCTCGGAGTATCTTGGGCCCAGGGCAGGTATGTCTAACTCATCTCCTGCAACTTTCCATAAATTCAGCTCGAACTTTATCGAAGCTCGTTACTGGGGGGTTTGGGGCCGCTGAACACGAATATGATGTCTGCGATGACCCTCGGAGTACCTAGGGGCCAAGGTGGGCTATATACAGCTCGAAATTGATCAAAACTCGTTAATCGGCGGTTTTTGGGTCACTGAACACGAATATCATGTCGGCGTTGACCCTCGGATTACCTGGGTCGCAGGACGGGTATATTTAACTTATATTCTGAAAATTTCCATAATTAAAACTCGGTTATTTTATTTAATCGATTATTTTATTTTTTTATTATATTATTTTATTTTATTAATGGAAAGTTCCAGGTGATGAGTTAGACATACCTGCCCTGGACCCTAAGTACTCCGAGGGTCATCGCCGACATCATGTTCGTCTTCAGCGCGACCCCAAAAACCCCCGAGTAACGAGCGTCGATCAATTTCGAGCTGTATTTATGAAAAGTTCCAGGAGATGAGGTGCATTTAACCCGCCCTGGTCCCTAAGTACTCTGAAGGTCATCGCAGACATTATATTCGTGTTCAGCGGCCCCAAAATCCGACGAGTAACGAGCTTCGATCAATTTCGATCTGAATTTATGGAAAGTTCCAGGAGATGAGTGAGACATACCCGCCGTGGGCCCAATTACCCCGAGGGTCATCACCGACGTCATATTCGTGTTCAGCGACCCCAAAAACCCCCGAGTAACGAGCTTCGATCAATTTTGAACTGAATTAATGGAAAGTTCCAGAAGATGAGTTAGACATACCCGCCTTGGGCCATAGGTATTCCGAGGGTTATCCCTGTCATCATATTCGTGTTCAGCGACACCAAAAACGACCGAGTAACGAGCTTCGATCAATTTCGAGCTGTGTTTATGGAAAGTACCGAGAGATGAGGTGTATATAACCCGCTCTGACCCCTAGGGGACCCCCTCTGACCCCGCCTTGGGCCATAGGTACTCCAAAGGTTATTGCCGACATCATATTCGTGTTCAGCAGCCCCAAAACCCCCAGTAACGAACGTCGATCAATTTCTAGCTGAATTAATGTAAAGTTCCAGGAGATGAGTTAGACATACCCGCCCTGGGCCCTAGGTACTCCGCGGGTCATCGCCGACATCATATTCGTGTTCAGCGACCCCAAAAACCCCCAAGTAACGAGCTTCGATCAATTTCGAGCTGAATTTATGGACAGTTCAAGGATATGAGGTGTATATAACCCGCATTGGCCCCTAGGTACTCCAGAGGTTTTTTGCCGAAAAGTGGCTATGTTCACAAACTTTCCTGACGGCTTCCTGAATCGAATGCAAAAACCGCATCTCGATCCATCTTACTCTGCCAATTTGCTTAGGTTTAGTGCTTTATTTCCTCGTCTATATTTTCGTACAATCGGATTTTACAATTAAAAAAAAAAAAAAATTTTGTTTCACTCAAGTCGCTCCGGAGAAAGTTTTATTTTAACAACCTGATATTTTTAAATTGTTTCTTTTATGTAGAATTGTTAAAACCTGGTGTGTTGAGTGGCCTAGTGGTAGCACGCTAGACTTCGAACTGGGAGGACCTGGGTTTGATTTAGGTCAAAGTGTTTTAAAGCAAAACATTAACAACCATCAACACACCGGTTTTCCAACTAACCGATTGTTAACCAATGGTTGACAAATTCGAAAAACTATGGGCTGATCACCCATATAAAACTAATCAATTAAATTAAATTTTCAAGTAGGACTCGACCATAAAATTCAGTAAACTGATAAAATTAATTCAGGTTAGGGACACTGGTGTTGAACAGCCTACGTTCCTATATATGATTCACACAAAAAATTATTAAAAAAATATCACCCTTTTCATTGACTTCAATGAAAAGTATTTAAATTAATATAAAAAAGTCAGACAAGTGCGAATAAAATTCGCTCGTCAAGGGTTCCGTAAATATAAAGAAAACAATATCAAAATAATTAACATAAAGTTGTTTTGTAAAGGGTTTATATTGCCAGACCTTAGGCACATAAAAACAAATGGCTCATCGTAAATATCAATAGTAAATGTCAATCTCATCTAAATTGATTGAAATGTTATAAAAAATATTACTTTAGGTTAAATGTTATCCATAGCTGTTTATGGTAGCTAAGGAACGACTCAATTCTGTTAATCAACGACGAAATTTAGGGTTTGGGTGGTGTTAACACTAAAAATAGGACTTTTTTGACAATAATTCAAAAACTGTGCATCGAAAAATTTTAAAAACTGTAACGCGTACAAAATTTTAAGACGTTAAACTGGCAATTGATAGCCAAATAATCATAGAATCATTCATGTTAGTTTAAATGTGCTTGTTCATTCAATTTATTCAGTTCAAATTTTCTCGTTAATTATATTTCAGTAAAGATTGTAAATTATTTTAAATCCAAAGTATTAGTATTTTTTTTGCTATCGTAAATTTTATAAACGGGTCTCAAAAAAAAAAAATGTAATAAATAAATTATCGTTAATAGATTTAAATCAATAAAATAGGATTAATTTAAAAAAAAAACATAAAATATAAACTAAATAATTCATGTAATTAAAATAAATAATCGAATACAACTTTTGAAGATGTTGGGTTGGTAATTGAGCTTCTATCACAGTCAAAGAAATTCTATGGAAATCTATGGAAAAAATGAATAAGGAATCCTGGCAGAATTGTGTCTCGTTTGAAAACTAATCGTTCGAAAATTCAAAAATTAATATCTAAATGTGTTGATCTCTCGTTTATGGCATGCATTTGATAACTGGGAATAGGCATAGAAGAAGTATTAAAGATACATTATGATACTTCAGTAAACTGGTGTTACCAATAACATGTTAACATTGTTGCAAGATGTATGTCAAGAATTAAGTATTCCAACAACACAGTCAAATTTCAATAAATAAAGCAAGCATAAACATCTACCTTAATTATGGCATTATGCAGCCAACTAGCAGAAATCAAAATTTAACGAAAAATTAGTCAAGTTGGAGAAAATTGAAAATTAAATGGAGACGTGATTGGAGAATTGGTGGACTTAAGAATTGAGAAAATATTATTTGGTCTATTTGGTTTGGAGTCGGAACGAGGAAGGACCTACTATACTACCACAATATAAGGAAGGTAGATCATTTGAGATTATCTCCCAGGATGGCAGAATTTTGGAGCTGACATGGAAAGGAAGGACGAGCAGGAAGAATAATTACCAACGCCAACAGAGATAAGTTTGTTAAATAATTTTTATATTTTAAGGCTAAATAATTAACCAATTTTTGTTTCTTATTAAATCATAAATTGATTTTTTTTTGTAACGAGTAATTAATTATAGATTCTAAGTGCATGATAATAAACAAAAAAAAATAATATTAAAGGAAATTTAAAATAAAAAAAATTATATGGAAGCAAATTAAACTTTTATGGTTTGCATTTAAATTGTTGTGTCCTGTGATTGTGTTTAGGTGAAATTAAAGAAAATAAAACTAAAGAAATATAGATCTCCTTCTAGAATGTGTTAAGCAAGGCTCCGTCTTCCCACATACAAAATAATATAGCGTGCACCAAAGGGCCACGTTACAATTTGGCATCTCTTGCGGGACGATTACAAGCAGAAAAAACAACATCTTTGCTATGTGTATTCTAGAAGTGAACAAGTTTCTTTAATTTTATTTTAATTTTGTGCAAATTATTCTTCTACAAGTTTCTTTAATTTTGTGCAAATTATATATGTGCATGCTATTGTATAGTTGTATTAAGTTTTGTGTTGTTTTTTATGTTTAGGTTGTGAAATTAGTGTTATAAATATGTAATTTATTAAGTGAAAAAATTGAAGAAGTACACGTGCAAATATTTTAAATAAGGTGGTAGTGAAAAGTAGTGAAAATTAATTTTGTATTGTGAGTGGTTAGTAATTTAGTAAACCATTAACAAACCATTTAGCAAACCAATTTAATAACAGTCAGGTGAGTGATTTTATAAGAAAAGTTTTCTGTAATGTTATTATTATATTGATGAACTGTGGTTAAAATATTTCTAATAAATTTTATATTCTCCGATTATCAAAAAAAAATTTTTAAATAAAGTTTATTGCATTGATGACATATACTAGATAAATAAATAAAAGATTTTCATTAAAATATATTACTTGTTATTACTTAATCATTAAAGCGGTTCTTGTTTTCCTTGGTCTGTTTCGCAAACAATTTTGGGTTTTAATAATTTGTGATTTTGTTTTCTTGGTTTAAATAATAAAGTGATTGAAAAAGGAAATCATAAATTGAGTTATATGGAAGCGTACTAGATAGTTCTCATATTTTTTTGGTGCTAAAGTGTATTCGCTAGTGATTTAAAACGAATTAGGTTACGCATACGTAGATCAATTTATTGTATAATGCCGCGAAAACTTTCTTGGCTAACCTTCGAGCCGGTTCACCTAGAACCCGAAGAAATAGAGTATGAACTATCGATTAGAAATATTCGTGGGTTATCTTCACTAAGAGAAGGGACAAAGGCAACACGGATTGCGTTACAAAAGGAAATTAAAGGTGAGCAGGCAGTTCCTTCCGCAGCGTCATTGGGTCTAGAAAACGAGTTATCCAAGGCAAAATTAGCGCTAAACAACATTCGGTCGATTTACAATGCGGCAGTTCAGTCAAAGGATTATGATTGTCTGCGGCAGCTTAAATCCAGAGCAGCTGCGTGGATTAACCGAGTGCATAGAATTAAAAATGGTTGTTTTAATGATCCTGATAGATTGGTGGAGAACTTAGTAGAAACATACGATATGCTTGCTAATAGTGAGTCAGCAGGAATTGAGAATTTAAGCACTAATGGTGAAAGACTACGTAACATAGAACCTGATCAACCAACGGGAAGCCGCATTGGAAGTAATGGATTGGGTATAGCTACAAGTTTCGAACACGATTCTGCCGTACAACGATCTCCCATGGGACGCGGACGAGGTAAAAGGTACAGTCAGCCAGGATTTAGTGGTCCGCTTGATTCTAAAGCGCAACCTGAGTCACAGGAAGTACCTAATGACTTGCACCAAGACTTCAGAGCTTTTCAGATTTTTGAAGATAAGCGATCGGACGAAGCTGAAAAATACAAAAGTAGGGAAAATCGATCGAGCAATATCCATAGGTGGAAGGTAACGTTTAGTGGAGATGGAAATGGGTTATCTTTAAGCGAGTTCTTGTCTAGGGTTCAGATTTTTGCCAGAGGAGAAGGAGTTAGTTCCGAGCAGCTATTGGTGAACGCACATTACTTACTTTCAGGGAAAGCGGAAAAATGGTATTGGAGCAATGTGGATGGATTTCGGGACTGGCAGAGTTTGGTAGAAGATGCAAAACGAGAATTCCTTCCTAGGAACTACGACTTCTTTTTGCGAGAAGAAATGAATAGTAGAGTACAGGGAAAAACAGAGCCATTTTCTACATTCATTACGGATATGAAAACGTTATTGCAGAGATCAGTACCGTCGTTGGATGAAAATTTCAAAATATATATAGTACGGAAAAACATGTTACCTGAATACGCTTTTCATTTGGCAACTACCAATATTGAATCACTGGAACACTTGATAGACCTCTGTCGTCGTTTAGATGAAACGAAACTGTTAGTGGAGCGAAGGATGAGTTCGTCTTATTACAACAATACAGAATTCGTGGAGCCTTCATGTTTTCCTCAGTGGACGTCTAGGGAAGAAACTCGTAGAGCAGGCAGCGCAAACGATGGCTATAGAGAAACTCAACGATTTGTGGCACCCAATGCACCTCGAAGTTATAATACGAACATGAGAAACCTGGGATCAAACACTAGGCAATTTATTAGTGGAAGAAACAGAGAAAACAATTTATTTGTTGTAGAACACCCGGTAAGAGAAACTACAGATGAACATTACCCAGCTCAACAGAGTACCAGCTATAACCAATCATGGAGAGGATCTAGGCACTTCAGAAGACGAGAGGGATCATGTAATAGAAGAGTAGAACATAGCAATGGTCCTGCAAATGCAGCCGGATGTTGGAATTGTAACATTGTAGGACATAAATATAAGGATTGCCGAAGACCACAAACAGGGATATTTTGTTTTTATTGTGGTAGTGATGGAGTTACAACAAAGACGTGCAGGAATCATAAGTATAGCAGAATCAGAAGTAACACAAATTTTAGAAGTAGTCAACAAGTATCACCCAGTGAAGAACAACCTAGGGAAAAAATTACGGAAAACGAGAATGGGGAAGAAGAGAATTGCGAAGCCACTCCTCTTTCCCAAGCTTAACGGCTTGCAAGAATAACTCTACCTTTCAAGAAGATGTGCTGCAAAGTTGGAAAGTGGTACCTGAAATCGTTAATTTGAATAAAGACAGACGACCATATTTAAAAGTCGAGATACTAGGGAATCATTTTAAGGGTCTTTTAGATTCAGGAGCAAGTTGTACAATTTTAGGTAAGGGAGGGTTAGAGTTAGTTTCTAAATTAAATTTAATAGGTCAAGCAGATAAATGTGCAATAAAAACAGCCGACGGTACAATTCACAAAGCAATTTGTAAAGTTTTGATTCCATACAAGGTTCTAAATAAAGTCGCACTAGTTCCAACATTGATAATACCATCAATTGCTAAAGAGTTAGTATTAGGGATGGATTTTTGGGATACGTTTGGAATACGCCCACGATTTACGAGAACTGTTTTAGACTGCGAGGTGGTTGATTATGGTATTGATAGAATCGAGCTGACTGGATTAGAAGCAAAAGTTCTGGCGAGGGCAATTGCACAATTTGAAACTTCAAATGAGGGATTCCTGGGATGTTCAAAAATTTTGAAGCATAAAATAGAGACGCATGTGAACTCTAAACCAATAGTGAAGCGGCCCTATCCAATTTCACCATATAGGCAAAGAGAAGTTGACATAGAATTGGATAGAATGTTGCAACTTGGCGTAATTGAACCGGCGCAAAGTGAATGGGCGAATCCTCTTGTAGTAGTTAAAAAATCAAGTGGCAAAATAAGACTATGTCTGGATGCTCGTGGATTGAATAGTGTGACGGTTAGAGATGCGTACCCATTGCCAAATATAGGAAGGATCTTAGGTCAACTTAGGGCTACGAAGTACTTATCGTCAATAGACTTGTCAGATGCGTTCTGGCAGGTTAAACTAGAAGCAGAATCACGCCATAAAACCGCTTTTAACGTAGCAGGAAGAGGACACTACCAGTTCAAACGTCTCCCATTCGGTCTTTGCAATAGTGCTCAGACCTTGTGTAAAGCATTAGACAGATGTATAGGTAATGATTTGGAACCAAACGTTTTCGTCTATATCGATGACGTCATTATTACTACGGACACATTTGAGGATCATATTAAACTATTGGAAATCGTAGCACAAAGGTTGAAAAACGGAGGTTCCTCAATTAGCTCTGAAAAATCGAAATTTTGCGCGACACCACTAAGTTATCTTGGGTATATCATAGATGAAAAGGGGTTACGGATGGATCCAGAAAAAATTAACCCAGTTCTGAATATTCCTCCACCAAAAACATTAAAAGAATTAAGAAGGATTATAGGGAAGGCTAATTGGTACCGACGTTTCATCAAGAACTTTGCGGAATTAGTAGCACCAATGACGGATTTATTAAAAACTAAGGCTAAGAAGAAGTTCGAATGGTCAACGGAAGCAAACAAAGCCTTTATTGCGTTAAAGAATGCCTTAGTTAGCTCTCCAATACTAGTAAGTCCTAATTTTGATAAAGCTTTTACTATTCAAAAAGACGCTTCTGATGTTGGAATTGGAGCAGTTCTCACGCAAGGTGAAGGAGATGAGGAGAAGCCGATTGCCTATATGTCTGCTAAGCTAACTCAAGCTCAAACAAAATACTCAACGACAGAAAAGGAATGCTTGGCTGTCATAGAAGCAATAAGAAAGTTTCGTCACTATATCGAAGGGGTACACTTTAAGGTGATAACCGACCACGCATCTCTTACATGGTTAAGAAATATCAAGGATCCAAGTTCAAGACTGTCTCGGTGGGCTCTTAAATTGCAGGAGTTTGACTTTCAGTTAATTCATAGGAGAGGAAAACTTAATGTTGTGGCTGATGCGCTATCTCGATCTCTCGATTTGATTGATTTTGTCAGCGTTCCAGAAGAACTAGATGAGGGGTACTTAAAACTACGAGCCAACATAGAACAAAACCCAGATAAATTTCCTAATTTTATTTTAGATAAAAAAATGATTTTCAGGCAAGGAACAAGGAAATCTAAAGGAACATTAGTATGGAGGGCGTTGGTTCCAATAAAGTATAGAACAAAAATCTTGCAAAAATTTCATGATGAACCACTAGGAGCTCATTTGGGGGTTAGAAAAACATTAGTTAGAATCCAAGAAGAATACTACTGGCCTAATATGGAACGGGATATTCGTGTTTATATTAGATCGTGTGAGAAATGTCAAACAAATGAACACCCAAATATGAAAACGAAGGTACCTATGGGGGTTCAAAAGAATACAGGTCAACCGTGGGAGGTTATCGCAGTAGATTTCCTTGGTCCTTTTCCACGCTCTAAAAATGGAAACAATTATTTATTTGTTGTTGTTGACATCTTTTCCAAGTTCTGTTTACTGAAACCGATGCGGAAAGCTGAAAGCAAATCGGTTATTAAATTTTTAGAAGAAGAATTATTTTTAGTGTTTGGAGTTCCATCTCGGTTAATCGCAGATAACGGTCCACAGTTCGTCTCGAAAGAATTTCAAACCTTTTTGAAGTCATATGGGGTATCGCCGCAATTTAACGCATCGTATCACCCCCAACACAACCCAGCTGAAAGGATCAATCGTATTATTTTAGCCAGTTTAAGGGCTTATATTGAGGAAGACCACCGTCTTTGGGATTTGTACATACCAAAAATCGCGTGTGCCATAAGAAGTGCAGAACATAGCAGTACGGGATTTTCACCATATTTTATCAACTTTGGAAGAGAGATGAAACTAGAAGGACATCAAAGAGATAATCAACCTCAGGACGAAGAGACGATCGTTGAAAAGTCTGATAAGATGCGGGAAGTTCAAGAAGTAGTTAATAGAAACATCAGAAGGGCATACGAAAAGTACTCTACCCAGTATAATATTAGGACAAGGCCAGTGCAGTACTTACCGGGAGAAATTGTTTTAAAGAAAGCATTTCGACAGTCTAATGCTGCAGAAAACTTCAACGCTAAGCTTGCACCGCAGTATGTTAAGTGCCGCATTCGAGATAAACTAGGCAGTTATACTTACTTATTAGAAAACTTAGATGGGAAAGTAATAGGACGTTTCCATGCGAATTATTTAGCAAAATATAAAGCCAGGGAAGAAACGTTGAATCAATAAAGTAAGGCGAAATAGATCAAGGAACGCAAGTATCTAGAGAATATTGGAATTGAAAATCGGGAAATAAGCCATTTGTAAGTGTTGATATTGTTTTTAGTTTAATGTGTTTGTGTTAGAATCTAAAATTTGTTCAGTTGTAGTGAGGACTCACAATTGAATTAAACTTTATTTTTTGTCAATAAATTTAAATATCGAATTTAGTATTAGGATTAGTGGTAGTAGAGATACGGATTATAGTAGCAGGTACTTTCATTTCCTAATAATTTTCAATGATTAAGTAGGGGAAAGTTAGTTTAGGCCTTCGGAAGACATGAATTATGCCGTTATTCAGGTATCATTGTTATATGAGTTCCGAAAGCATTTGTACTAATTTTGTTTTTTTTTTGGTTGTAATACTTTTGTGTTATCTGGTGGTGGAAGGCATTCAGTAAATATGAATCCCTTTACACCAAAACGTGCCGTGTTGTAGGTACGAGTGATGTTTTGTGGTGGAAAGTATTCATTGATTGTGAATCCCTTTGCACCAATTATGTGCCGTGATGTAGGTGCAAGTTAATTATTTTTGTTTTGGAAGTGTAAGGCATTCGAGAAATAGAATGACCATTACTCGGGTGAAGTACCGTAATTCAAGTACTAGCGATATTAAGGTTGTAATATTTTGGGTGTTTTAGGCAGTCAAGATGATAATAAGTCCTAAACATAAATTACGTACCGTGATGGTGGTACATGTTAATGTTTGTGATGTTATTATGTTTCAATTTTTACGATGAAGTTTTAGGCAGAAATGAAGGGGTACCTGTAGTTAAAAGTTTTGCTAAGAAAGAAAATTCAATTGAGGTCTTCATACAACTTAGTTTAAGTATTGGTGTTAGTAATGGTGGTAGTAATCGAAATAACAGACATTGTGTCTGAAACTTTCGAGAGCATTTTGTTAAAGATTGGTATTTTGTTAACTCCTTAGAGTGGATTGGAAACAAAATGCTCTCGAAAATTTTAGAAGGGTGTGATGTAACGCGTACAAAATTTTAAGACGTTAAACTGGCAATTGATAGCCAAATAATCATAGAATCATTCATGTTAGTTTAAATGTGCTTGTTCATTCAATTTATTCAGTTCAAATTTTCTCGTTAATTATATTTCAGTAAAGATTGTAAATTATTTTAAATCCAAAGTATTAGTATTTTTTTTGCTATCGTAAATTTTATAAACGGGTCTCAAAAAAAAAATGTAATAAATAAATTATCGTTAATAGATTTAAATCAATAAAATAGGATTAATTTAAAAAAAAAACATAAAATATAAACTAAATAATTCATGTAATTAAAATAAATAATCGAATACAACTTTTGAAGATGTTGGGTTGGTAATTGAGCTTCTATCACAGTCAAAGAAATTCTATGGAAATCTATGGAAAAAATGAATAAGGAATCCTGGCAGAATTGTGTCTCGTTTGAAAACTAATCGTTCGAAAATTCAAAAATTAATATCTAAATGTGTTGATCTCTCGTTTATGGCATGCATTTGATAACTGGGAATAGGCATAGAAGAAGTATTAAAGATACATTATGATACTTCAGTAAACTGGTGTTACCAATAACATGTTAACATTGTTGCAAGATGTATGTCAAGAATTAAGTATTCCAACAACACAGTCAAATTTCAATAAATAAAGCAAGCATAAACATCTACCTTAATTATGGCATTATGCAGCCAACTAGCAGAAATCAAAATTTAACGAAAAATTAGTCAAGTTGGAGAAAATTGAAAATTAAATGGAGACGTGATTGGAGAATTGGTGGACTTAAGAATTGAGAAAATATTATTTGGTCTATTTGGTTTGGAGTCGGAACGAGGAAGGACCTACTATACTACCACAATATAAGGAAGGTAGATCATTTGAGATTATCTCCCAGGATGGCAGAATTTTGGAGCTGACATGGAAAGGAAGGACGAGCAGGAAGAATAATTACCAACGCCAACAGAGATAAGTTTGTTAAATAATTTTTATATTTTAAGGCTAAATAATTAACCAATTTTTGTTTCTTATTAAATCATAAATTGATTTTTTTTTGTAACGAGTAATTAATTATAGATTCTAAGTGCATGATAATAAACAAAAAAAAATAATATTAAAGGAAATTTAAAATAAAAAAAATTATATGGAAGCAAATTAAACTTTTATGGTTTGCATTTAAATTGTTGTGTCCTGTGATTGTGTTTAGGTGAAATTAAAGAAAATAAAACTAAAGAAATATAGATCTCCTTCTAGAATGTGTTAAGCAAGGCTCCGTCTTCCCACATACAAAATAATATAGCGTGCACCAAAGGGCCACGTTACAATTTGGCATCTCTTGCGGGACGATTACAAGCAGAAAAAACAACATCTTTGCTATGTGTATTCTAGAAGTGAACAAGTTTCTTTAATTTTATTTTAATTTTGTGCAAATTATTCTTCTACAAGTTTCTTTAATTTTGTGCAAATTATATATGTGCATGCTATTGTATAGTTGTATTAAGTTTTGTGTTGTTTTTTATGTTTAGGTTGTGAAATTAGTGTTATAAATATGTAATTTATTAAGTGAAAAAATTGAAGAAGTACACGTGCAAATATTTTAAATAAGGTGGTAGTGAAAAGTAGTGAAAATTAATTTTGTATTGTGAGTGGTTAGTAATTTAGTAAACCATTAACAAACCATTTAGCAAACCAATTTAATAACAGTCAGGTGAGTGATTTTATAAGAAAAGTTTTCTGTAATGTTATTATTATATTGATGAACTGTGGTTAAAATATTTCTAATAAATTTTATATTCTCCGATTATCAAAAAAAAATTTTTAAATAAAGTTTATTGCATTGATGACATATACTAGATAAATAAATAAAAGATTTTCATTAAAATATATTACTTGTTATTACTTAATCATTAAAGCGGTTCTTGTTTTCCTTGGTCTGTTTCGCAAACAATTTTGGGTTTTAATAATTTGTGATTTTGTTTTCTTGGTTTAAATAATAAAGTGATTGAAAAAGGAAATCATAAATTGAGTTATATGGAAGCGTACTAGATAGTTCTCATATTTTTTTGGTGCTAAAGTGTATTCGCTAGTGATTTAAAACGAATTAGGTTACGCATACGTAGATCAATTTATTGTATAATGCCGCGAAAACTTTCTTGGCTAACCTTCGAGCCGGTTCACCTAGAACCCGAAGAAATAGAGTATGAACTATCGATTAGAAATATTCGTGGGTTATCTTCACTAAGAGAAGGGACAAAGGCAACACGGATTGCGTTACAAAAGGAAATTAAAGGTGAGCAGGCAGTTCCTTCCGCAGCGTCATTGGGTCTAGAAAACGAGTTATCCAAGGCAAAATTAGCGCTAAACAACATTCGGTCGATTTACAATGCGGCAGTTCAGTCAAAGGATTATGATTGTCTGCGGCAGCTTAAATCCAGAGCAGCTGCGTGGATTAACCGAGTGCATAGAATTAAAAATGGTTGTTTTAATGATCCTGATAGATTGGTGGAGAACTTAGTAGAAACATACGATATGCTTGCTAATAGTGAGTCAGCAGGAATTGAGAATTTAAGCACTAATGGTGAAAGACTACGTAACATAGAACCTGATCAACCAACGGGAAGCCGCATTGGAAGTAATGGATTGGGTATAGCTACAAGTTTCGAACACGATTCTGCCGTACAACGATCTCCCATGGGACGCGGACGAGGTAAAAGGTACAGTCAGCCAGGATTTGGTGGTCCGCTTGATTCTAAAGCGCAACCTGAGTCACAGGAAGTACCTAATGACTTGCACCAAGACTTCAGAGCTTTTCAGATTTTTGAAGATAAGCGATCGGACGAAGCTGAAAAATACAAAAGTAGGGAAAATCGATCGAGCAATATCCATAGGTGGAAGGTAACGTTTAGTGGAGATGGAAATGGGTTATCTTTAAGCGAGTTCTTGTCTAGGGTTCAGATTTTTGCCAGAGGAGAAGGAGTTAGTTCCGAGCAGCTATTGGTGAACGCACATTACTTACTTTCAGGGAAAGCGGAAAAATGGTATTGGAGCAATGTGGATGGATTTCGGGACTGGCAGAGTTTGGTAGAAGATGCAAAACGAGAATTCCTTCCTAGGAACTACGACTTCTTTTTGCGAGAAGAAATGAATAGTAGAGTACAGGGAAAAACAGAGCCATTTTCTACATTCATTACGGATATGAAAACGTTATTGCAGAGATCAGTACCGTCGTTGGATGAAAATTTCAAAATATATATAGTACGGAAAAACATGTTACCTGAATACGCTTTTCATTTGGCAACTACCAATATTGAATCACTGGAACACTTGATAGACCTCTGTCGTCGTTTAGATGAAACGAAACTGTTAGTGGAGCGAAGGATGAGTTCGTCTTATTACAACAATACAGAATTCGTGGAGCCTTCATGTTTTCCTCAGTGGACGTCTAGGGAAGAAACTCGTAGAGCAGGCAGCGCAAACGATGGCTATAGAGAAACTCAACGATTTGTGGCACCCAATGCACCTCGAAGTTATAATACGAACATGAGAAACCTGGGATCAAACACTAGGCAATTTATTAGTGGAAGAAACAGAGAAAACAATTTATTTGTTGTAGAACACCCGGTAAGAGAAACTACAGATGAACATTACCCAGCTCAACAGAGTACCAGCTATAACCAATCATGGAGAGGATCTAGGCACTTCAGAAGACGAGAGGGATCATGTAATAGAAGAGTAGAACATAGCAATGGTCCTGCAAATGCAGCCGGATGTTGGAATTGTAACATTGTAGGACATAAATATAAGGATTGCCGAAGACCACAAACAGGGATATTTTGTTTTTATTGTGGTAGTGATGGAGTTACAACAAAGACGTGCAGGAATCATAAGTATAGCAGAATCAGAAGTAACACAAATTTTAGAAGTAGTCAACAAGTATCACCCAGTGAAGAACAACCTAGGGAAAAAATTACGGAAAACGAGAATGGGGAAGAAGAGAATTGCGAAGCCACTCCTCTTTCCCAAGCTTAACGGCTTGCAAGAATAACTCTACCTTTCAAGAAGATGTGCTGCAAAGTTGGAAAGTGGTACCTGAAATCGTTAATTTGAATAAAGACAGACGACCATATTTAAAAGTCGAGATACTAGGGAATCATTTTAAGGGTCTTTTAGATTCAGGAGCAAGTTGTACAATTTTAGGTAAGGGAGGGTTAGAGTTAGTTTCTAAATTAAATTTAATAGGTCAAGCAGATAAATGTGCAATAAAAACAGCCGACGGTACAATTCACAAAGCAATTTGTAAAGTTTTGATTCCATACAAGGTTCTAAATAAAGTCGCACTAGTTCCAACATTGATAATACCATCAATTGCTAAAGAGTTAGTATTAGGGATGGATTTTTGGGATACGTTTGGAATACGCCCACGATTTACGAGAACTGTTTTAGACTGCGAGGTGGTTGATTATGGTATTGATAGAATCGAGCTGACTGGATTAGAAGCAAAAGTTCTGGCGAGGGCAATTGCACAATTTGAAACTTCAAATGAGGGATTCCTGGGATGTTCAAAAATTTTGAAGCATAAAATAGAGACGCATGTGAACTCTAAACCAATAGTGAAGCGGCCCTATCCAATTTCACCATATAGGCAAAGAGAAGTTGACATAGAATTGGATAGAATGTTGCAACTTGGCGTAATTGAACCGGCGCAAAGTGAATGGGCGAATCCTCTTGTAGTAGTTAAAAAATCAAGTGGCAAAATAAGACTATGTCTGGATGCTCGTGGATTGAATAGTGTGACGGTTAGAGATGCGTACCCATTGCCAAATATAGGAAGGATCTTAGGTCAACTTAGGGCTACGAAGTACTTATCGTCAATAGACTTGTCAGATGCGTTCTGGCAGGTTAAACTAGAAGCAGAATCACGCCATAAAACCGCTTTTAACGTAGCAGGAAGAGGACACTACCAGTTCAAACGTCTCCCATTCGGTCTTTGCAATAGTGCTCAGACCTTGTGTAAAGCATTAGACAGATGTATAGGTAATGATTTGGAACCAAACGTTTTCGTCTATATCGATGACGTCATTATTACTACGGACACATTTGAGGATCATATTAAACTATTGGAAATCGTAGCACAAAGGTTGAAAAACGGAGGTTCCTCAATTAGCTCTGAAAAATCGAAATTTTGCGCGACACAACTAAGTTATCTTGGGTATATCATAGATGAAAAGGGGTTACGGATGGATCCAGAAAAAATTAACCCAGTTCTGAATATTCCTCCACCAAAAACATTAAAAGAATTAAGAAGGATTATAGGGAAGGCTAATTGGTACCGACGTTTCATCAAGAACTTTGCGGAATTAGTAGCACCAATGACGGATTTATTAAAAACTAAGGCTAAGAAGAAGTTCGAATGGTCAACGGAAGCAAACAAAGCCTTTATTGCGTTAAAGAATGCCTTAGTTAGCTCTCCAATACTAGTAAGTCCTAATTTTGATAAAGCTTTTACTATTCAAAAAGACGCTTCTGATGTTGGAATTGGAGCAGTTCTCACGCAAGGTGAAGGAGATGAGGAGAAGCCGATTGCCTATATGTCTGCTAAGCTAACTCAAGCTCAAACAAAATACTCAACGACAGAAAAGGAATGCTTGGCTGTCATAGAAGCAATAAGAAAGTTTCGTCACTATATCGAAGGGGTACACTTTAAGGTGATAACCGACCACGCATCTCTTACATGGTTAAGAAATATCAAGGATCCAAGTTCAAGACTGTCTCGGTGGGCTCTTAAATTGCAGGAGTTTGACTTTCAGTTAATTCATAGGAGAGGAAAACTTAATGTTGTGGCTGATGCGCTATCTCGATCTCTCGATTTGATTGATTTTGTCAGCGTTCCAGAAGAACTAGATGAGGGGTACTTAAAACTACGAGCCAACATAGAACAAAACCCAGATAAATTTCCTAATTTTATTTTAGATAAAAAAATGATTTTCAGGCAAGGAACAAGGAAATCTAAAGGAACATTAGTATGGAGGGCGTTGGTTCCAATAAAGTATAGAACAAAAATCTTGCAAAAATTTCATGATGAACCACTAGGAGCTCATTTGGGGGTTAGAAAAACATTAGTTAGAATCCAAGAAGAATACTACTGGCCTAATATGGAACGGGATATTCGTGTTTATATTAGATCGTGTGAGAAATGTCAAACAAATGAACACCCAAATATGAAAACGAAGGTACCTATGGGGGTTCAAAAGAATACAGGTCAACCGTGGGAGGTTATCGCAGTAGATTTCCTTGGTCCTTTTCCACGCTCTAAAAATGGAAACAATTATTTATTTGTTGTTGTTGACATCTTTTCCAAGTTCTGTTTACTGAAACCGATGCGGAAAGCTGAAAGCAAATCGGTTATTAAATTTTTAGAAGAAGAATTATTTTTAGTGTTTGGAGTTCCATCTCGGTTAATCGCAGATAACGGTCCACAGTTCGTCTCGAAAGAATTTCAAACCTTTTTGAAGTCATATGGGGTATCGCCGCAATTTAACGCATCGTATCACCCCCAACACAACCCAGCTGAAAGGATCAATCGTATTATTTTAGCCAGTTTAAGGGCTTATATTGAGGAAGACCACCGTCTTTGGGATTTGTACATACCAAAAATCGCGTGTGCCATAAGAAGTGCAGAACATAGCAGTACGGGATTTTCACCATATTTTATCAACTTTGGAAGAGAGATGAAACTAGAAGGACATCAAAGAGATAATCAACCTCAGGACGAAGAGACGATCGTTGAAAAGTCTGATAAGATGCGGGAAGTTCAAGAAGTAGTTAATAGAAACATCAGAAGGGCATACGAAAAGTACTCTACCCAGTATAATATTAGGACAAGGCCAGTGCAGTACTTACCGGGAGAAATTGTTTTAAAGAAAGCATTTCGACAGTCTAATGCTGCAGAAAACTTCAACGCTAAGCTTGCACCGCAGTATGTTAAGTGCCGCATTCGAGATAAACTAGGCAGTTATACTTACTTATTAGAAAACTTAGATGGGAAAGTAATAGGACGTTTCCATGCGAATGATTTAGCAAAATATAAAGCCAGGGAAGAAACGTTGAATCAATAAAGTAAGGCGAAATAGATCAAGGAACGCAAGTATCTAGAGAATATTGGAATTGAAAATCGGGAAATAAGCCATTTGTAAGTGTTGATATTGTTTTTAGTTTAATGTGTTTGTGTTAGAATCTAAAATTTGTTCAGTTGTAGTGAGGACTCACAATTGAATTAAACTTTATTTTTTGTCAATAAATTTAAATATCGAATTTAGTATTAGGATTAGTGGTAGTAGAGATACGGATTATAGTAGCAGGTACTTTCATTTCCTAATAATTTTCAATGATTAAGTAGGGGAAAGTTAGTTTAGGCCTTCGGAAGACATGAATTATGCCGTTATTCAGGTATCATTGTTATATGAGTTCCGAAAGCATTTGTACTAATTTTGTTTTTTTTTTGGTTGTAATACTTTTGTGTTATCTGGTGGTGGAAGGCATTCAGTAAATATGAATCCCTTTACACCAAAACGTGCCGTGTTGTAGGTACGAGTGATGTTTTGTGGTGGAAAGTATTCATTGATTGTGAATCCCTTTGCACCAATTATGTGCCGTGATGTAGGTGCAAGTTAATTATTTTTGTTTTGGAAGTGTAAGGCATTCGAGAAATAGAATGACCATTACTCGGGTGAAGTACCGTAATTCAAGTACTAGCGATATTAAGGTTGTAATATTTTGGGTGTTTTAGGCAGTCAAGATGATAATAAGTCCTAAACATAAATTACGTACCGTGATGGTGGTACATGTTAATGTTTGTGATGTTATTATGTTTCAATTTTTACGATGAAGTTTTAGGCAGAAATGAAGGGGTACCTGTAGTTAAAAGTTTTGCTAAGAAAGAAAATTCAATTGAGGTCTTCATACAACTTAGTTTAAGTATTGGTGTTAGTAATGGTGGTAGTAATCGAAATAACAGACATTGTGTCTGAAACTTTCGAGAGCATTTTGTTAAAGATTGGTATTTTGTTAACTCCTTAGAGTGGATTGGAAACAAAATGCTCTCGAAAATTTTAGAAGGGTGTGATGTAACGCGTACAAAATTTTAAGACGTTAAACTGGCAATTGATAGCCAAATAATCATAGAATCATTCATGTTAGTTTAAATGTGCTTGTTCATTCAATTTATTCAGTTCAAATTTTCTCGTTAATTATATTTCAGTAAAGATTGTAAATTATTTTAAATCCAAAGTATTAGTATTTTTTTTGCTATCGTAAATTTTATAAACGGGTCTCAAAAAAAAAATGTAATAAATAAATTATCGTTAATAGATTTAAATCAATAAAATAGGATTAATTTAAAAAAAAAACATAAAATATAAACTAAATAATTCATGTAATTAAAATAAATAATCGAATACAACTTTTGAAGATGTTGGGTTGGTAATTGAGCTTCTATCACAGTCAAAGAAATTCTATGGAAATCTATGGAAAAAATGAATAAGGAATCCTGGCAGAATTGTGTCTCGTTTGAAAACTAATCGTTCGAAAATTCAAAAATTAATATCTAAATGTGTTGATCTCTCGTTTATGGCATGCATTTGATAACTGGGAATAGGCATAGAAGAAGTATTAAAGATACATTATGATACTTCAGTAAACTGGTGTTACCAATAACATGTTAACATTGTTGCAAGATGTATGTCAAGAATTAAGTATTCCAACAACACAGTCAAATTTCAATAAATAAAGCAAGCATAAACATCTACCTTAATTATGGCATTATGCAGCCAACTAGCAGAAATCAAAATTTAACGAAAAATTAGTCAAGTTGGAGAAAATTGAAAATTAAATGGAGACGTGATTGGAGAATTGGTGGACTTAAGAATTGAGAAAATATTATTTGGTCTATTTGGTTTGGAGTCGGAACGAGGAAGGACCTACTATACTACCACAATATAAGGAAGGTAGATCATTTGAGATTATCTCCCAGGATGGCAGAATTTTGGAGCTGACATGGAAAGGAAGGACGAGCAGGAAGAATAATTACCAACGCCAACAGAGATAAGTTTGTTAAATAATTTTTATATTTTAAGGCTAAATAATTAACCAATTTTTGTTTCTTATTAAATCATAAATTGATTTTTTTTTGTAACGAGTAATTAATTATAGATTCTAAGTGCATGATAATAAACAAAAAAAAATAATATTAAAGGAAATTTAAAATAAAAAAAAATTATATGGAAGCAAATTAAACTTTTATGGTTTGCATTTAAATTGTTGTGTCCTGTGATTGTGTTTAGGTGAAATTAAAGAAAATAAAACTAAAGAAATATAGATCTCCTTCTAGAATGTGTTAAGCAAGGCTCCGTCTTCCCACATACAAAATAATATAGCGTGCACCAAAGGGCCACGTTACAAAACAATCGTGATTTTTCTTAATTTTGGTGTTTTTTTAAACGACACCCCACTCATGCGAGCCAAAAAACATATTTTGCACCCTTTTCCACCCCCATCCCCTAAACACAGAAATAAAATCACTTGAGGCTTCGCTGTATTTTTCGTTAAGGGTTTATCAAATTTCCTATCTCTACGAATTTTTTCAAATTTTTCTCTCAATCAACGAAGAAACGTATCCAGGGTGGACCAACTTTTTGTTGCACTTTTTCGACAATAATTCAAAAACGGTGCATCGCAAAATTCTAAAATAAATTGTAATTTTTCTTAATTTGGGTGCTCTTTTGGTGCTCTTTCGGGTCAAAAAACCTTTAAATTTATTCAAAAAATTTTATATTATTGCAAAAATTGTAAAAAATCAAAATTACAAACTTTTTCAAAATTCTAAAAATATCGCAAAAATTATAACAAAATCAAATATACAAACTTTTTTCATAATTCCAAAAATCTTCCATTTTTATTATAATTTTATTATAAAATCTAAAATTTCCATGTCCAATGAACGTGAACATCACATTTCAATTTTCATGTCATACAAAACATTAATTTTATATTTTCTTCATAAAAAATTGAGTATAAAAATAAATGAAAATCATTCTTTACAATAACTTTTTGACAAACTTATAATGCAATAATCTAGTATTTGGTCTCACATACCAATCCCGACTATCTAAATTTCTTTAAATTTAAGGTTACTACTACGTTTTTAAGCAAAAAATATGCAAATTTCCTTGTTTTGACACTTGACGATTTTTTGACACACTTCCGATACGGTTATCGCACACTCTAAAAAATTGAAATAATGAAGCGCAAAATCACGAATTACGACAAAATGTGTAAACTTTTTTATTTTACGCACTGTTGTAAATTTACCTTTATAATAGGAGGCCTTCAGTTGCCTCCTATTATAAGGGTAAGTTTACACTATTTTTTTTAGAGTGCACACATCGTCCTTTCGGCTCTTTCTATTGAGTATACCTATTTTTAGAAAAGAAAAAAAAGGTTTGAAATCCCTCCAGCGGTTTTCGAGATTTCGTCGGTTGTGACGGCAGGCCGGACTGTCGGCTGACAGACATACATTTTTTTTGCTGTTTTAGAATTAGTAGGTCCTAAAACGTCGAGAAATCCTAAAACGTCCAGTGGGGGTAAGATTTTTACTTTTGGCTCGTGAATTCAATATTTTGGATTTTTCAAAACCGAAGTAATTATAACAAAGACATTTATGCACATACGATATTTCGTTAAAGCAAAAATAAAATTTAAAATTATTCACAAAATCGTCCTTTACAATATTTTTACTTGCAGTTATTCGAATAATAATTTTTTTTTCAAGTTAAATACAAACTTATGAAAACGAAAATCAAATTTTATCTGACTTTGTTCTTTTTACATGACCGAGGATATCAACTACGTACGAATTATATTTTTTCTATGCGAAAAGTAAACTCACTAGTGTAAAAAAATAACAAATTAGAGTTGCTATGGTTTTTCATATAATTTTACAAAGTATTTTAAACAACGTAACCATGAAAAGATAGAATATGAATTTTGAATGTTTTGTTGTCGATTTATAACTTTATAATTTATAGTAAATATCGATCATATATTAGTATCATAGAAAAAATTGCATTTCCTACGCGAGATAAAAACACTAGCGCGTCTCGTGAGCAATTTACTCACGAAAAAACAATGTTTTCATCTCTTGTAGGAAAATATACTATTTTCTATGCGAAAAGTAAACTCACTAGTGTAAAAAAATAACAAATTATAGTTGCTATGGTTTTTCATATAATTTTACAAAGTATTTTAAACAACGTAACCATGAAAATTGTTTTCATCTCTTGTAGGAAAATATACTATTTGTCTTCCCCTTGATTAGATTTTTGTTTCAGAAAATTCGGTGTTTGAAAAACAGAAGCAGATGTGCACGTTTAATATTCACGGGTCAGTATAAAAGTTAATTTAATTATTTGCAAAAATGTGTCGTTACATTTAAAAGTAATTATTTGATTGGTATAAAAAGTAATTGAACAAGAAATTCGACTTGAAATATTGTTCTATTCAGCTTCAGTTGGCATGAATAATAGGAACAGCTCGAAAATATATTTGTACAGATCAAATGTCGGTTATAGTAGTTGTAATTATTAGGGAGATGTCATTTATGAATTTTTTATGTGAAGCCTGGTTCCACTCCAACACATCTAAATAATAGGAAAAGTTTAAAAATATCAGGTTGTTGCAGATCAAATGTAATTTGTTTACTAAAGATGAAATCAGTGAATGAGAAGTTTTTGATTGAATCCAGTTTTGGTCAGTGTAGAATAATCTACATCTAAGGTACATTGGGCAAATGTCAGCGTGTTGCAAAACAAAGCATTTACTTTAAATGGCGAGAATTTTTAAAGGGGTTTCTGGAATAAAAGGAACAGTTGGGTTGGAATACATCAGCGCGTATCTGTCGCCATTATTCTAAATAATGAAAAAGATTTCTTGGATGCTTTCTGAACTATAATAGGAAATATGAAGTGTAGGTGAATAATACCTATGTCGTTTTTTTAGAACATTTCAAATTGTTGAACTCTAAAATGCAGAAGTTTTGGATATGTTGGGTCAATTTATCCTTTTACTTATACAAAGAGACTTTTACAATACTCTCCAATACTCTTTGGAACTGTTTGAAAACTAAAAACAACATCGCCATAAAAGCTAGGAGCAGTCAGAACTTTCATAAAAAATTTTTTTCGAATTTTCTCAAAGTATATTGTCTTGAAAATGTTGTCTGAAAATTTTAAGTGAATATAATCAATGCTTTGCGAGTTATTCTAAAATTTACTAAGGGCTCTATGACCCTCAAAAGCGGCGCGGTGTAAGTAGTTAAATAATCAGTATTTCTTATTTCTTATTTCTTATAAATCGAGTTTTAAAAAAAGTAGATTTTTATACAAGTGGTGAAAACGTCTCTTTTGGTGAAAACGTCTCTTTCACGTCGTGAAAACGTCTCCCGAGACGCGATAGCGTCGAGTGGAATAAGTTCAGGAGCGCAAAAACGTTTTTAACCACGCGTAGAAAACGCTATTTTTTCTACGCTTGTAAATATAAATGATAGTATTTACAAATTCATCTACAAAAAACTTACAAAACGACATATCTAAATTTGACTGTGTAAAAAATAAACAAGATTGTTTTAATATATAGCATTTTTACCAGTGTAAAATAATGTTATTATTGTGTTCACCTACAGATGGAATAATAACCGGCGAACACAATAATAACATTATTTTACACTGGTAAAAATGCTATATATAAATACAATCTTGTTTATTTTTTACACAGTCAAATTTAGATATGTCGTTTTGTAAGTTTTTAGTAGATGAATTTGACAATATGAATAATGAAAATAGTTCATATATTTTCTCTAAAAACTTTTATAGATATCACAGATATTTTTTTTACCGACTGGAAGTCATCGTTTAAAGTATAAATTTAAAAAATTGTAGGTAAAGTTTCAATTAAAAACAAATAAAAATAAATTTTTTAATAAAATTTGTTTATTTATTTAATAAATTTTTTTTTATTTTTTTTGGCGGAAAGAACTCAGAGAATATATTTTATATCTGACAGTTAATTATCGGAGGAAAAAATTATATATCTGATACAAATTTTATTTTATCGCTCCGATTTCTCCGATATAGAAAAAAAACACAATCATTATTAGTTTAATTAATTAATTACACACAATTGATATAATGATAAGTTTCGATTCGATTCGATCAAAATATTCAAAATATTCAATCCCTTCAAAATACTGCGATATTGACAGAAATAAACACAGCAACCGAAACAACAACAGAAACAGTAAATCAAATTCAATCTCAAATATTCAATCCTTTAAATAAACACCTGTAGGCGACCACCGAAACTTACTTACTTTCAGTCCTAGTGACTGAAACCATTTTCAGTCACTACTTAGAAAAAGTTTCCCTTTCACATAGGTTTTACTATATATTAAAACGACATTTTCGTAGCTTGAAGTAGAAAAATGTGTTTTTCTCGAAACTATGCTTTCAAAGTCGGTGGCCAGTGACCACTGTACCGCAAAAATCGCTTGGTGGATTTGAATTAGGGTTTCTCAAACGGGATCCTGGGATCCCGTTTTCCCCGGGATTCCGGGGGTAAATTTTCATCCCGTTTAATTTTTATTAACATTTTTTTGTACTTTTTTCAAAGATATCAAAAGTTTTCTCACTCGAAAGTCGAGTAGTTTTCAATTCTTTTCCCTCTGTAGTAATTAATTTCGTTCAAAATTAGGAAAATGTTTTTTTTGACACATATGTATCATACCATGGTTTGTTTGAATAATTTTTTGGCACATATAAACACAACAAATTAAAACCAATCAAACTTAAAATAGGTAGATTTTTCTGAGAAATCTACCTAAAACTTGCGCTTCATTTCTCTTAATTTATGTTTAATGGTTTAATGGATGGTTCAATGGACGTTTCGTAACGAAAATTCGGACAAAATTGAGTGATGGCGCCATTGACAACCTAGTTTTTTGAAAAATTGTTTAAAAATTAGTATTATGAATCTATTTTTGTTTTGCTATGTATTTTTTTTTATTTAATTTTTGAAGTTTTTCTAATTAAAAGTAATGGAAATTTAAAAATCAATAGCGTATTTTTTGTGCTGTTTTAATTTTACACATTTTTCTACCACCCAATTAGAAAAATCTAGCTTTTTACCGTTTCTCGGGATTTCCCGGAATCCCGGGAATTTAATATTTTTTGTCCCGGCTTCCCGGGATTTAAATTTCTACGGGAAATGAGAAACCCCAATTTGAATGAAATCAAATGTGTATTTTATCCGCTATCCAATCGAGTGAATTGCTGAAGGAATTGATTGTAGCCAATTGGTCTATTATTCAGTAAATCATCAAAAAACAACAAAAACAGCAATTTTTTGACATTTAAAAAATACATAACCAAAATCGAAAATTCAGACACAAACAAATATGTACCGATTTAATTTTTTATCATTTTTAAAGTTTGACCAAACTGTAAATAAAAAAATATTAATATGTTGAACTGATGAACATATTTTTTTTTTTCCTTCACTTTATGCAATTCAATTCAGTTCGGTAGTAGCTCAGTTTACGTTCAGTGTAAACTGAATATTACCATTGAATTATGCAAATTCCGGAATGCAATTCAGTTTAAGTGAATCATTCAGTAGTTCACTTGATTGGAAAGTGGCTTTTATCTCTGAGTAAAACTAAAAACTGTATATCTTTGAAAATTAAAACAGTTATATTTTTTTTTTAAATTTCATGGACAACAAAAATGGCTATGTCGTCGTCTATTAATAATAAAATATTTTTAATATTTGATAATAAAAATGTAGTAAATTTCATATTTTTATTTGTGAACCGCTGCTAACAACTGTTTAATGAGAAATTTTTATTTTTTTATGTTCAAATAAAAGAATACTTTAAACGTTAGAATTCTAAAAAATAAATAAAGATTTAACTGTAGAATTGTTATATTATTTTTTAACGATTTTATTGTTCTGGACATTTAAAATTTAGAATATAATAGTTTATGTAATAAATTTAATAATACTATAAGATACACAAACGATATTAAAAACAGGGTATGCACATGTCCTGGTTACGTGAAATTACTTCTCGAAAGAGTTGCCTTCCTCATAAATTTGATATGACTAGATTAAATATTGAAGCGTTTAGATTACTTCATTTGGTTGTAAGATCATGCCAGCCTCCATATCTGAATTGTACGCACATTATTATTAATAATTCTTAGATTGACAATTTTTTTCTGATGCATGTTATATTGAGAAAGTCATAAAGAAATACACCGAAATAAGTCAAGTTCTAGCATCATTTGGGATTCATTTTGGAAAATTGTGATGAAATTCAAATAAATTTTAGGGACACATTCCTCCAAATGATTGAGAATTTATTTCCTTTGAGTTCGATGAATAATGCTCATTTGGCACAACACTGGGTGTACATTGGGATTGCATAGCCGATACATATATGTTCAAAGTAGAAATCCCTACATTGGAAGATTTTATAGGGATCAAATTACTTGATATAATATGACATAATTTTTTTTTTTTTTTTTTTAATAAAATGTGATGTGTAGTAGGCATTACAATATGTGTCACAACAACACATAAAAACCTTTTAAGACCAAGGTCTCACAACAACATGCGTTCTAAGGATGTTAATGGACGCAAATCTGTTTTTTTTTGTTTTTTTTTTAATTTTTTTTTGTTCAATAATGGATAACTAAACCATAAATCCTATCACATATCAAATATGACATAGGCCAATATTTCGTGATAGGATAGAGAAAATAAAAATAAAATAAGAGATAAAAAGCAAATTTGTTTTAAAAATTTGCAGGAACAAAACTAAAATTGGTTTGCCAATAGTCCAGCTAATGGCATAATCCCTGATTATAGGACGTAGTATATTTTTCAATGATTAAAGCTCAGATATATAGTTATATGAAGGCTCGTTTCTTCGAGCAAGCTACAGCGTTCCAGCATCAAGGAATATTCATTAGCTACGACTGAGAGTGCTACCGTTGACTGAATACAGTTCATCCGCCAGCACCCCTAAGATATCACCTTGGCTAGTGATATCTCACTGCTATTGCCAGTGGTATGTGATATCTCACGTTAACTCATATGCCAATAGCAGGGACTGGAGTACGCGGGGTTGTCACACCCGTGGATCAAAAATTGGCAGATTAGGCAACATTTATGGATCATCAATAGCAATAATAAGAACTGAATCTAAAAAATTATGGTGCAAATTATGAAACTTTTTGCAATCCATACAATTTTAGAGCGATCTAGTTTCGAACCAATGAGAAAATTTTTAAACTTTAAAAAAGTTTATCATTCTCATCAGGGCTAGCCGACTAGATAAACTCTACCAAAAAATGTTAACGCTAATGATTATAAACCAAAAATTGGGTTACAACTCTAGCGAAGTGTAAAAACAAAAAATTTACATAAACATACATTTAATAAATTCAGGTTTAGTCAATTAATTTCTCTGGTGATCACTGTTTTGTTATACTCTAGATTTTCTAGTATTGAATAACAAAATTGTATCTGTGAGAAGAAGATGACTAGTCTTCACTTGTGTCTATTGACACATGATCAACAATTAATTCAGTAAATTATTTGTGATATAACATCACCCCGATGGAAAATCTCCCATCAAGAATAATATAAGAACTGAATCTAAAAAATTATGGTGCAAATTATGAAACTTTTTGCAATCCATACAATTTTAGAGCGATCTAGTTTCGAACCAATGAGAAAATTTTTAAACTTTAAAAAAGTTTATCATTCTCATCAGGGCTAGCCGACTAGATAAACTCTACCAAAAAATGTTAACGCTAATGATTATAAACCAAAAATTGGGTTACAACTCTAGCGAAGTGTAAAAACAAAAAATTTACATAAACATACATTTAATAAATTCAGGTTTAGTCAATTAATTTCTCTGGTGATCACTGTTTTGTTATACTCTAGATTTTCTAGTATTGAATAACAAAATTGTATCTGTGAGAAGAAGATGACTAGTCTTCACTTGTGTCTATTGACACATGATCAACAATTAATTCAGTAAATTATTTGTGATATAACATCACCCCGATGGAAAATCTCCCATCAAGAATAATATAAGAACTGAATCTAAAAAATTATGGTGCAAATTATGAAACTTTTTGCAATCCATACAATTTTAGAGCGATCTAGTTTCGAACCAATGAGAAAATTTTTAAACTTTAAAAAAGTTTATCATTCTCATCAGGGCTAGCCGACTAGATAAACTCTACCAAAAAATGTTAACGCTAATGATTATAAACCAAAAATTGGGTTACAACTCTAGCGAAGTGTAAAAACAAAAAATTTACATAAACATATGTAATGAAGCGCTTTCCCATTGGCGAACCAATGAGAATGGCATAGCAGGAAGCGTACCTAGCGAGATTGATTGACAAGCCCCAAACTAGCTTCAGTCCATGGGAACGATAAAGTAACCCTGCTACTTCAGCACAAATACGGACATGTACGCTATTCACGAAAATTTGCAGAAATGGAAAAAAATACAAGTGTGAAAAAAAGAGACTCTGGCGACCCCATTGGCGAAAGACCCACGATCAACACGTCCAACCCCTCCACAATCACTCTCAGACGCTCACGCACTCACACTTCACGCATACTATCGTGCGCACACACATTCACACTTCACACATACCAACATTCACCCAGACATTCAATCACTGACTCGCCCTGTCACACACACTCCCACTTCTACCTTATACAGCAAAAAAAATAAAGGTAATAAAACAAGTCCACTCACCCCATGATTAATCCTCCAGTCGTCCAAGTCCTTCGGCCTTAGCCCTCCATCAGTGATGATTCATCCAACAGGTATGGTATTACAAAAAAATAAATGTACGGATAATCCACTGGTGCGTGGTCAGTTCGGCAGCAATAGCAAACCAGTTGTTGTAAATAAGGAGTTGAAAATATGACCGTATCAGCACAAATTGTATATAAATAATCAGTTACAATATTCCGAAATTTTGTAAAAATGTTGTGTTGAAAATACGATTATATCAGCAAAAATTGTATATAAATAATCAGTTGTAATAGCCAGAACTTGGTAAAAACGTTGTGTTGAAAATACGATAGTATCAGCAAAAATTGTATATAAATAATCAGGTGAAATATCCAAAAAAAATGTTGTGTTGTAAATTCGATAGTATCAGCAAAAATTGTATATAAATAATCAGTTGCAATATTCCGAAATTTTGTAAAAATGTTGTGTTGAAAATACGATTATATCAGCAAAAATTGTATATAAATAATCAGGTGAAATATCCAAAAATATTGTAAAAATGTTGTGTTGTAAATTCGATAGTATCAGCAAAAATTGTATATAAATAATCAGGTGAAATATCCAAAAATATTGTAAAAATGTTGTGTTGAGAAGGCGATAATATCAGCAAAAATTTTATATAAATAATCAGGTGAAATATCCAAAAATATTGTAAAAAATGTTGTGTTGAAAATTCGATAGTATCAGCAAAAATTGTATATAAATAATCAGGTGAAATATCCAAAAATATTGTAAAAATGTTGTGTTGAGAAGGCGATAATATCAGCAAAAATTGTATATAAATAATCAGTTGCAATATTCCGAAATTTTGTAAAAATGTTGTGTTGAAAATACGATTATATCAGCAAAAATTGTATATAAATAATCAGGTGAAATATCCAAAAATATTGTAAAAATGTTGTGTTGTAAATTCGATAGTATCAGCAAAAATTGTATATAAATAATCAGGTGAAATATCCAAAAAAAATGTTGTGTTGTAAATTCGATAGTATCAGCAAAAATTGTATATAAATAATCAGGTGAAATATCCAAAAATATTGTAAAAATGTTGTGTTGAGAAGGCGATAATATCAGCAAAAATTTTATATAAATAATCAGGTGAAATATCCAAAAATATTGTAAAAATGTTGTGTTGAGAAGGCGATAGTATCAGCACAAATTGTATATAAATAATCAGGTGAAATATCCAAAAATATTGTAAAAATGTTGTGTTGAGAAGGCGATAATATCAGCAAAAATTTTATATAAACAATCAGGTGAAATATCCAAAAATATTGTAAAAAGGTTGTGTTGAAAATTCGATAGTATCAGCACAAATTGTATATAAATAACGGTGATATGATAATTGATAATACGGTGATAACAGCCAAAATTTTGTAAAACAAAAAAAAATGTCGCGTCGAAAATACTGTCGAAATACGGGTTAATTGTAGCTTGGTGATGTTAACATAAGTGACTGATTGATTCAGTTAATGGCCGATATAAGTTAGAAACAGTTATTAATAATCAGGTGGCCAAATCCAGTTGCAGCTTTTAGGCAGGCAAGTGTTAACACAGCATAGTGCACAAGACATACATATCTCCCCAAAACCAATCCGTCACACTCTCAACTCCAACGACCACAAGATTCGCCACTCCTTCTATGGTAATGCGGTGCGAATTCACTTAGCTCAGCTAACAATCAAGTTCTACTCGACCGAGAACCCCTTTCACAGAAAAATTGTGTGATTCAACACGGTTCTATATTTTAGTATGATTCACCAGTTAGCGGTGATCAGTTACCCAATACAAGTTTAACAATATCACCTTGGCAATGCTGAAACTAATTTCATTCACCCATGAGTAATTAAGGTATAGTTAAATTAGTTGACTTAATTGTAGATTCGATCGTTACTTCTGTTTCTGAAATTCAATCAATGACCTTCTACCCCAAATAAAAATTCAAATCGTGGCAAGTGATTTTGACAATTCATTATAATTCTATATTTATGATTTTACACAAAATGTACGGCATTTATCCCCTACACACTAAGTTCAATATATTCTTATTTTATAACTTAATTGTTTATCAAAATTGCGCTAAATTAACTTAACGGCGACTACGTCATTATTCCTTAGTGATAACGGAAAATAACAAGACGCACATCTAACTTATATACATATATTAATTCACAGATATATTGTTCGGTTATTTAATTATCACAGAACATTTTGGGGGTAACCAAAATGATTATTCCGATTCACTAGTCAGACAAGCAATTAGATTTTTATAATCTGATTTTAGCAATTAAGAATTTACTATTAATTTACCTGGATATGACATTCATTGAATCTTCGTGGATGCGATCGAAAATCATCATCACCTACACAGATATTCCCGGAATTCTGGGTTTGAATTTTTTGTTATAATTGGTTATTCTAATAAATTTTACTAACTATCACAGATTTAGTTATCACAGAGAATACTAACACATTTCATTTGTTTTGTATCTTTTAAACAACATTTCAAATTTGAACAAAGAAAAATAACACATGTTGTTTTGCTAAAATAAATCTGACAGTCTGACAACACGAAGATCCACTGAAGTGAATCGCAAAACTCATGGTTTACACCGATAGTACATTTTTTTTTTTGATTTCTTATGATTTAGTTTAGACAAAGAAAAACGGCACAAACATAAAAATATATTTTCTTGTGGTTTAAATTCCACTTATGGCGGAGACTAATGAAGTCAACCATTTATTCACACGTAGCACTATATTTCTTGTTTTGATTCGACCGATCTAACAATTTTTTTTTTTTAAATAATTGCAGGACTACGTACCCACATAAAAAAACAAAGAACTAACACCGAATTTAACTTTAGAATATTTGATAATTTTTTTATATTCCGAAACAAAACATGCACATTGACAATCTCCACCAAATCCAAAGAGACGTCAAACGCCCGAATAAACGTAATAGAACTAAGAGAAGGAATAAGTTACCGTGCTCATTATATAGTCAAATTTTTAATCTCGCAATAACTCGAATAAAGTATTTAGATGAGAGATAATTAATTTACATCAGATTTTCAAATTATTGGGAACTTATTATAGTTCACAAAACCGTTTGCTACTTGATAATATTGTACTAAAAATAAGGTTGGGATCCCCAATATTTCCGACACATTCATAGCACGTATAATTGAATTTCAAAATGAATCAAATACAGATTCGATCAATATAGTGATGTTTAGACATTTAATAACTACATTCTGCAATATCAATACCGTGAAGTTCAGATCAATCACGGAAGGATTGTTTAAAGCAAAACACTCATACAAAGACAAATCAAATGTTTAACCAAGCAGAAATAGTAATTCGTTGTATGTTGACGATTGGAAACAAAATACACGTAGCTGTTGTGAGGTTTTGAGATTTTCGTTATTTCATTACGGTTTGTGTTTTGAAACAAAAAAGTTCAAACTCAAGTAGTGAGGCGAGGAAAATCGAATGGAAGCACAACGCGCGTCAATTTTAGTGCGTTGTAAGATTAAATTCTGATTAATTCTTAGTGATTATACGGATGATGATTAAGGAAAATTATTAATTAATTCAAATTAACCAATATTGTGTTATATCAATGAATAAATAATTCAAGGTAATTAGTGCAATTTTCTTTCTCCCATACGTTTGTCCGGCTATTGCAGATTTAGTAGATTTTGAGAAATGTAAGGAAACTATGGGTTAAGGAAACTACATGAAATATGACTATTGATGACGAAGGGATGAGAATCTATTCCAAGTGGTACAGATCAATATAAGGAACAACAACTAAGGAAACTGCGACTGTAATACACTGCGTGCTGACGTTATGCCAGACTATCCATTACAGAACAAATGCTTTTTGGACGAACACCCACGACCAAAAAGAAGTTGAAAAAGGCATAGGCTGGTCGCCAATAGACCTTGTATATACAAATTAGCTTGGTGAAGCACCTCGACGTACCACAGATTAGCAATCAAGGCGATCGGTATTACAAACTCAGTCTTAGCAGAAACAAAGTAACAAAGTATCTATGAATATACAAAAAAACTTTTGGGAGGGGTATCGATAAAATCAGTATTCTACTCTATTGCAAGCGGTGGATAACCAAAATCTTCCAGACCCAATTTCGGGCAGATCTGGGGGTTCCCGAGACTCTAAAGTCACAAAAAAATTGATTCAATCTGCTACAGATCGAAAGAAAAAACACCGTAGGACCGACTTCTTTTGGTCCGACTTCTTTTGAAATAATGAAACATCCGACACAACTCCGTTTTTACGTTATGCAGGCTCGCAACCCACACCTGAACTAACACGAGTCTCATGCTCTACCGACTGAGCTAGCCGAGCCACACTGTTGTACGCTTCCGTCCAAGTGACTCGGAAGGTTGTTCATATAGATTCAAGGTAACCAACTGAACCAAATTCCAATACGTTCAATCACGGAATTTACACTTATAAATAGTTAAAACAGAAAAAAAAATTTTAAACAAGACCCGAACACCACAGCTGATACACGCTTACTGAACTGTGAATTCAAGACGAAACTACCCTCATATGGTCGTCGATACTCTTGACTTACAATGGCGGTAAAAAAAAAAAAAAAAAAAACACAAGCGAAAGTTACTAACATAGTGACAAAAGAAGTTATCACCGATATTAGGCACGAATGTCCTTGGAATGGTAAACACCTCTACGTTTAGAAGCCAGGTCCTCCAGTTCGTAAGCAGCGCTACCTACCAACCTTATTACTCTGGCTTCAATAAACTTCTGCGCAAGTTTAGCCGATAGCCTCTTACCGGCGTCACTCAAAATAAAATTCCTTCGGAACACCGTATCACCGGGTTTAAACAAAGTTAACCGAGCTCGTAAATTGTATCTTTCAGCACTTTTGACAAATGCTTCGGCAGTTAAATCAAGAATTCGAATTCGAATCTTATTAAGATAATCCGGTCGCAGAATCGTTTCACCTGGATCATGAAGACTATTCAGTCGTCTCAGCAGTTCATATGACGAACCATGAGTCACCATAGGTATTCCAAACATTGCGTAATATGGGGAACATTTCAGTGTTTGATGCAGGGAACAACGTAGTGCACAAGCGATCTCGCTCAAGTGCATATCCCATTTAGAATGTTCCTCCTTTAAATAGGCTCTAATACCAGATAAAACACTTCTATTTACCCGTTCCGAAGCGTTACCTTGAGGTGAATATAGCGCTAGTACTGTATGTTTCACACCGTGCTTCGCCAAGAAATCTCCAAATAGTTTAGACTTAAACTGCGTCCCATTATCGGACACAATAACTTCGGGACAACCAAATACGTGAAAGACATTGGTAGCCAATAGATGACAAATTGGTTCAGCGGTTAGCTTCCGTAAAGGAAATAAAAATGGATATTTAGTAACATGATCTAATACTACAAGGATAGCGATATTCCCGGCCTTTGAACGAGGATAAGGGCCAAGAATATCGATATATAATCGCTGTCCAATTCGTTCTGTTTTCATTTGGGACACCATGGGAGCACGAAGTGGAACATTAGTCGCTTTGATTTCTTTACAGGTCTTACAATTTCCTATGTAAGATTTAACCTGGGTATACATACGAGGCCAATAGTAAAATTTACGAATGTTATACAAGGTTTTTGCTAGACCTCCATGAGATGAGGTAGGAGGATTGTGGGCCCTTGCAATACACTCGTCAGTGTATTCCTCAGGTAACCACAATTTCCAGACCTCACCCTCTGAAGGAATATCAAGATCTAGACAAGCCAATCGTTTATAAACCCGACCAGAAATTACTTTCAGATCAGGCAATGTACCGTCTGCTTCGGTAACCAGATTTACCAACTCCAAATATCGAGAAGTGTTGAAGAAAGGGGAATTAAGATCTAACTCAGGCACTGGACATAATTCAGAAATGACGTCAACAGAGTCACGTCTTGATAGAGTGTCTGGAACTATGTTTAAACTTCCTTTTCGGTACTCAATATCAAAGTCATAACCCTGCAATTTCAAGCTCCAACGAGCCAAACGACCAGAAAGGTCTTTTTGTTGCATTAACCATCTTAATGAAGCATGATCAGTTATGATCTTAAAGGCCTGACCCTCGACATACGCTCTAAATTTCTTTACTCCCAGTACGGCGGCTAGACACTCTTTCTCACTAGTTGAGTAATTGCGTTGCGCAGAATTTAGTTTCTTGGACATGTACGCTATGGGATGTTCCATACCGTCCATGTCACGCTGAAGTAATACACAGCCTATACCGTCATTACTAGCGTCGCACTGGAGAGTAAAAGGTTTAGTATAGTCGGGGTTTATGAGGACTGGTGCTGATATGAGAGCATTTTTGAGATTTATAAATGCTATCTCAGCTTCTGGTGTCCATACGAATTTATTAGAATTTTTCTTCAACAAATCTGATATTGGAGAGGACATAGCAGAGAAATCGGATATAAAACGGCGATAATAACCCGCCATACCCAGGAATCGTCGAATCTGTTTGGACGTACGCGGTGTAGGAAATTCAGAAATAGCTTGCGTTTTATCAGGATCAATTTTTAGCTTACCACCTCCCACTACATATCCCAAATATTTTACATCCGGCAAGAGAAACTTACTTTTTTCCACGTTTATCGTCAAGTTCGCACGTCTAAGACACTGGGAGATATCTTCTAACAGTTTCAGATGAGCCTCAAAGGTATCTGTAACTATTAGAAGATCATCCAAGTATACGAAGACGCACGACTTGAGATGTGGAGGAATTACTTGGTCCATCAATTTGGTCATTGTTTGCGGCGCATTGCACAGTCCGAAAGGCATTCTTACGAACTGATACAATGGCCGCCCTGGGACCGTAAAAGCAGTTTTCTCTCGGGAGTGTTTTTCTAACGGTATCTGCCAGAAAGCGTCTTTCAGATCCAAACTGGAGATGAAATTACTTTGTGGCAGCCGACTCAAGATTCCATCTATCTGTGGGAGGGGGTAAGCATCCTTCTTAGTAACTGTATTGACCTTTCTACTATCCAAACAAAGACGATTCTTCCCAGGTTTGCGAATTAAGACCACGGGACTCGACCAAGGACTGTTAGAAACCTCTATGAAACCCAGAGATAACATCCTATCCAGTTCTTCCCCCATCAGTTTCTCAATGGCGGGCGAAATTGGATAGTGTCGTTGCTTGATGGGAGCTGCAGTCCCCACATCAATAACGTGTTCCAACAAATGTGTTCGACCCAGACCCATTTTTGAAAATGATGGTAGAAGCTGAATAGTGTTTTGTAGACGTGCTTGATTGTCCATAGACAATTCTGAAATTCCTGACTCCGTAGTCGAAAATGTAGGTAAGTTAAATATCGGGTTAAACAAACCAAAAGCGTTAAAGAAATCTATACCTAGATATAGATTTTGAGTCAAAGACGGGATAATGAAGACGTCCAGGGTTCTGACTTGGTTCATAAATGAAATCTTTGTTTTTACAAACCCCAAGATCTTCTGTCTTTGGCCATCGGCAGTACGAACTACGGCAGACGAATAAGTCAGAAGGTCTGGAGTCTGTACGATTTCTTTAGCAAAATCACCACCAATTACAGTCAAGGACGCTCCACTATCCAACAGTCCAGTATGTTGTTTACCCAATATTGACACTGTGGCATAAGATCTCACATCGTTGGCCAATTTCACAATAGAGGAAATGGTTTTAGTTTTAAACAAATGACGTTGTTGCCAATAAATACGAGAACGGAGCGCAGAGCGCGATGGAAGTTTCAAGGATGATAATGAATCGACAAATATGTTTGAGCGCACCTTCAGGTATTCGTTCAATCGTTGTTGGAACGATTTGATTTTGGTCCATAATGGAGGTGGTTCAGTATGAACGGGTGTTCGTTTCAATAATTTCATATCAGTATCATGAGTGGGTACCAAATCATTAAAAGTCGCATTTGTAATCGGTGTTTCAGGGGTGGCGATAATGGAATTATTATCTGTTTCGTCTCTGTTTGAAATACTTACAGGTAGAGTATTCCAAGAGTGTTCTATCAAATTGGATGTTGCAGCTCGGTTCAACATTGTATTGTGCACTAATAGGTTATTGGGACTAGTTGATGAAGTATTTGAAGGAACAGGAGACAAACTATTTTTAGGCTCAGATGGGTCTAAGATGTGTCCTGGGAGCGAGAAAAGGTGTTGGGATTCTGGCCCCCCCTTCGGTTTCCCCGACAATTTTCACAATTAGGACACAATACATCATCCTTCCCACATCCCCAGCAAAACAATCGCTGTGATTCACGACAATCGTGCCACCGATGACCAGGTCGTTTGCAGTTCCAACACACCGTTGAACTGGTTATTCGTCTCATATTAGAGGCAGGCTGTATTGCCGCAAGTTCGTTGGATGTAATTGGTAACGATTCAGTTGGCAATTCGCTAATTTGTATTTGTGAAAATTCACGTTCTAAATCCACCTCAGACACCGGTCTAGATGGTCTAATATTATAATCGCGCGGTCTGGTCATTGACTCGGCCCATAATTTTTCGCGGTCACGACAGAGCTGGCGCAGATGTTCCAGTCCATAGATGGTGACATAAAGTAGCTCCCTTCTAATTTCCAATCGTAGGTTGTTGCGAATCAAGGAGAACAACTCCACATCCGGCATCGGTTCACGTAGTTTATCGCCTAGTCGATAAATTGATTGTAAGAATTCATCAAACAATTCGGTGGGCCGCTGTTTCCTGGCCCTCATCCGCTCCTTTACCTCTTCGTCCGTCTGTCTGTCCTGAAATTCTATTCGAAGAGCATGACATAAGTCAGTCCAAATAAGCTGTCGGTTCTGGCGAAAATATCTCCAGAACCAATCAGCTGCTCGATCTGTGAATAACAGGTACAGACAGCGGGTGACAATAGTAAAATCGTTATTTAAACACATCTCTGTCAGCCGCTCTATTCTGAAGATGAACGCTTCAACATCCAGACCATCGGGTCTGCCTGAGAACGTAACATTCCAATTTCTAACGGTGGTAGAGTGCTGATCGAGATGTGTTCGTGATCTAGCCGGAGCAAGAGCAGGAGGAGGTTCAGCAAACATTGGTGGTACCGGTACGTTATTCCGTACATACGCATTTACTGGTGTATAATTTCCGGAATGGACCGATTGATGTCTCGGGGTGGTGGGCGAGACTACATTAGGTGCTAGGGGTAACAACACTTCAGGTGCCGGAGCACGTGATTGCATCATTGAGTGATTAATCCTTGAAATTTCCTGATCGATGTGGGCATTAACAGCTTCCTGAAAACCATGATCTTCCGCTGCCGTGGCACCATATATGGGAGATCGTTGGGCTATATTCACTCGCACTTCATCGGCGAGTCGGGATGGTGGAAGACGGTTTGCCAAGGGAGTGGACGAGGGTTGATTTCCGGTACTGGAACGACGTTGCCAACCTGCGGTAACAGATCGAGTCACAGGTCGCGGTGGAGGTGGCACTATTGTATAATTATTTTTATCTATCCCTCGAGGCAACCTTTGTAATTCTGCACGCTCACAAGCGGCTCGACAAATTGGGCAGGTGCGATTCTGCAACAACCAGTCGTTGAGGCAGATGTCATGAAAGAGATGGTTACACCGAGTGAGAAGTTTTACGTCGGCCGGCACAATTTCGTGTTGACAAACTGCACAAGAGCTGGACCTATCTAGAACGTCAATCTTATCAGCGGCAGACATTGTGAATCTCAAACCGCCGCACAGGACCAGATCAATAAATGCACGTATATGGAGAGCGAAACGAAAATTATTACACTATCGATGTGAACTTTGAATCCAAATAAACAATTTTAATTATCAACAGAAAAGATTACTTTATTCCAATATTTGATCACTTTGAATATTTTAAGGCAGAATTTAAAAAAGTATATGGAAGTTTAGCGTTTCAAACCTCAAACAGCTGCGCAATATTTTCCTCCAATTCGACAATTATAGTAAATCAGATTGATTATTATCTTGATATTATTTTATTACTATTTACAACTGTTTTCCAAGGTGCTGATATATGAACAGAATAAAAAAAAATAAACGGTGAGATTTGAGAAAAAAGGTATACTACAAATATGGCAGAAGATGGCAATTGTGAAAACGTTTCCAGACCCAATTCCGGGCAGATCTGGGGGTTCCCGAATCTCCAAAAAAAAAAGGTCGCAAACCAAAACCGAAAGAGAAAAAAAAAAATTCGTTCCTATCACAACCGGTTCGACAAGAAAGTGAGATATAAAAAAAAAATTTCAACAAATATAAGTTAATGCATCATGCAAAATAAATCTAATACTAAATATATATTAACTCTAGATACTTGTTGTTTTGTTTCTTCGTCCTATTAGTTAATCTTGATGTGAAGTCTTCTGTGATGTATGCTGGATACTGATTTGTTTCCTGCTATTTATTCTTGAAATTTATATTTTTTGTTTTTCTGTTATTTATTCTTGGAATTTATATTTGTTGTTTTTCTGTTATTTATTCTTGGAATTTATATTTGCAATGTTTTGGTCAGACCTAAAATGTGTATAAAAACAAATATTAGAATCTGATATTATCAGCAGTTATATTTAACCATCTATTTATTTATATATTTAAATATTTATTTATTTATGTTTTTTTTTTTTTTTTTTCTTTGACGGACACAGGACGGACGGACCAACCACGGGGTGTTCATCGCACTGGGGTTGAAGGTGGTGATCGCCGTTCTTTCATTTTTATTGGTTGATTGTTTTTTATTTATTTTATTTTTGGGACCAAAGAAAAGTTAAAATAGGCTACGTTAACAGGATAGGGATGGAAAAGGAAAAGGAATAAGAAGGGATGGATAAGGATGGGAGAAGGTAGGGTGAGACAGGAATAAGATTGGGTAGGTGTCGTCGGCCTGTCACCCGGATGACAAGTGTCGCCGGAATGGTCAGAGGATAAATCCTCTGCACCATTATTCAATCGACCGACACCCCTCATCCGCGATCCAGAACGACGAAACATACGGGGAGGTGCTATGATCTGAGTTAATCCAATTAACTCACGACATGAGGGCTGAGCGAACATCTTCCCTCAGCAGTTGACATCGAACTGCTTTGGAAGATGTTCCCCAGTATCATTCGCGAGAACCGGACAACTCAGATCATAGGGTGCTAACGCTCCAGGGAGGGGACTCTAACGTTATGGAGTCGTTAGCCCAGCTGAGAATCTTGCTGCCACAGCGAACCCAGAGCATAACCAGATGACCAGGCTGGATGTGATAGGCGTATACACCATTTCACAAATATCTAAGCCTGGCATCTGGAAACCTCTGGCATTCCCTGTGCCAGTAAGAAACCCAGCCGTTACTAGGGTCCGTGGGTTTGTAAAGCCCATTGAGAATGATCCCGAAGAATCATTCTCACCCTTGCGTTTTAGAAAAAAGTACAAAAGAGGAGAATATTGCTGGAGGCGTGGGGACGCAACTCCCCATCAAAGAAAAGTCTGAGGGATCTCAGACTTCCTTTGCTCCTGCGCGTGTGAAGCAGGGAATTGCTTCCACGCCGCCAGAGTCTTCTATCTATAGAATGGTGGAAATGAAAATTAATTTTGAAGGAAAAATTTTAAAAAAAAAATTTTCCAAGTTTTTTTTTTTTGAAAATATGGAGGGACTCCTCCAGAGTCCTACATTGCTGTAGGGACCCTTAGAGAAGCCCCACGTTGGGCGCCAATTTGTAATGAAGCGCTTTCCCATTGGCGAACCAATGAGAATGGCATAGCAGGAAGCGTACCTAGCGAGATTGATTGACAAGCCCCAAACTAGCTTCAGTCCATGGGAACGATAAAGTAACCCTGCTACTTCAGCACAAATACGGACATGTACGCTATTCACGAAAATTTGCAGAAATGGAAAAAAATACAAGTGTGAAAAAAAGAGACTCTGGCGACCCCATTGGCGAAAGACCCACGATCAACACGTCCAACCCCTCCACAATCACTCTCAGACGCTCACGCACTCACACTTCACGCATACTATCGTGCGCACACACATTCACACTTCACACATACCAACATTCACCCAGACATTCAATCACTGACTCGCCCTGTCACACACACTCCCACTTCTACCTTATACAGCAAAAAAAATAAAGGTAATAAAACAAGTCCACTCACCCCATGATTAATCCTCCAGTCGTCCAAGTCCTTCGGCCTTAGCCCTCCATCAGTGATGATTCATCCAACAGGTATGGTATTACAAAAAAATAAATGTACGGATAATCCACTGGTGCGTGGTCAGTTCGGCAGCAATAGCAAACCAGTTGTTGTAAATAAGGAGTTGAAAATATGACCGTATCAGCACAAATTGTATATAAATAATCAGTTACAATATTCCGAAATTTTGTAAAAATGTTGTGTTGAAAATACGATTATATCAGCAAAAATTGTATATAAATAATCAGTTGTAATAGCCAGAACTTGGTAAAAACGTTGTGTTGAAAATACGATAGTATCAGCAAAAATTGTATATAAATAATCAGGTGAAATATCCAAAAAAAATGTTGTGTTGTAAATTCGATAGTATCAGCAAAAATTGTATATAAATAATCAGTTGCAATATTCCGAAATTTTGTAAAAATGTTGTGTTGAAAATACGATTATATCAGCAAAAATTGTATATAAATAATCAGGTGAAATATCCAAAAATATTGTAAAAATGTTGTGTTGTAAATTCGATAGTATCAGCAAAAATTGTATATAAATAATCAGGTGAAATATCCAAAAATATTGTAAAAATGTTGTGTTGAGAAGGCGATAATATCAGCAAAAATTTTATATAAATAATCAGGTGAAATATCCAAAAATATTGTAAAAAATGTTGTGTTGAAAATTCGATAGTATCAGCAAAAATTGTATATAAATAATCAGGTGAAATATCCAAAAATATTGTAAAAATGTTGTGTTGAGAAGGCGATAATATCAGCAAAAATTGTATATAAATAATCAGTTGCAATATTCCGAAATTTTGTAAAAATGTTGTGTTGAAAATACGATTATATCAGCAAAAATTGTATATAAATAATCAGGTGAAATATCCAAAAATATTGTAAAAATGTTGTGTTGTAAATTCGATAGTATCAGCAAAAATTGTATATAAATAATCAGGTGAAATATCCAAAAAAAATGTTGTGTTGTAAATTCGATAGTATCAGCAAAAATTGTATATAAATAATCAGGTGAAATATCCAAAAATATTGTAAAAATGTTGTGTTGAGAAGGCGATAATATCAGCAAAAATTTTATATAAATAATCAGGTGAAATATCCAAAAATATTGTAAAAATGTTGTGTTGAGAAGGCGATAGTATCAGCACAAATTGTATATAAATAATCAGGTGAAATATCCAAAAATATTGTAAAAATGTTGTGTTGAGAAGGCGATAATATCAGCAAAAATTTTATATAAACAATCAGGTGAAATATCCAAAAATATTGTAAAAAGGTTGTGTTGAAAATTCGATAGTATCAGCACAAATTGTATATAAATAACGGTGATATGATAATTGATAATACGGTGATAACAGCCAAAATTTTGTAAAACAAAAAAAAATGTCGCGTCGAAAATACTGTCGAAATACGGGTTAATTGTAGCTTGGTGATGTTAACATAAGTGACTGATTGATTCAGTTAATGGCCGATATAAGTTAGAAACAGTTATTAATAATCAGGTGGCCAAATCCAGTTGCAGCTTTTAGGCAGGCAAGTGTTAACACAGCATAGTGCACAAGACATACATATCTCCCCAAAACCAATCCGTCACACTCTCAACTCCAACGACCACAAGATTCGCCACTCCTTCTATGGTAATGCGGTGCGAATTCACTTAGCTCAGCTAACAATCAAGTTCTACTCGACCGAGAACCCCTTTCACAGAAAAATTGTGTGATTCAACACGGTTCTATATTTTAGTATGATTCACCAGTTAGCGGTGATCAGTTACCCAATACAAGTTTAACAATATCACCTTGGCAATGCTGAAACTAATTTCATTCACCCATGAGTAATTAAGGTATAGTTAAATTAGTTGACTTAATTGTAGATTCGATCGTTACTTCTGTTTCTGAAATTCAATCAATGACCTTCTACCCCAAATAAAAATTCAAATCGTGGCAAGTGATTTTGACAATTCATTATAATTCTATATTTATGATTTTACACAAAATGTACGGCATTTATCCCCTACACACTAAGTTCAATATATTCTTATTTTATAACTTAATTGTTTATCAAAATTGCGCTAAATTAACTTAACGGCGACTACGTCATTATTCCTTAGTGATAACGGAAAATAACAAGACGCACATCTAACTTATATACATATATTAATTCACAGATATATTGTTCGGTTATTTAATTATCACAGAACATTTTGGGGGTAACCAAAATGATTATTCCGATTCACTAGTCAGACAAGCAATTAGATTTTTATAATCTGATTTTAGCAATTAAGAATTTACTATTAATTTACCTGGATATGACATTCATTGAATCTTCGTGGATGCGATCGAAAATCATCATCACCTACACAGATATTCCCGGAATTCTGGGTTTGAATTTTTTGTTATAATTGGTTATTCTAATAAATTTTACTAACTATCACAGATTTAGTTATCACAGAGAATACTAACACATTTCATTTGTTTTGTATCTTTTAAACAACATTTCAAATTTGAACAAAGAAAAATAACACATGTTGTTTTGCTAAAATAAATCTGACAGTCTGACAACACGAAGATCCACTGAAGTGAATCGCAAAACTCATGGTTTACACCGATAGTACATTTTTTTTTTGATTTCTTATGATTTAGTTTAGACAAAGAAAAACGGCACAAACATAAAAATATATTTTCTTGTGGTTTAAATTCCACTTATGGCGGAGACTAATGAAGTCAACCATTTATTCACACGTAGCACTATATTTCTTGTTTTGATTCGACCGATCTAACAATTTTTTTTTTTTTAAATAATTGCAGGACTACGTACCCACATAAAAAAACAAAGAACTAACACCGAATTTAACTTTAGAATATTTGATAATTTTTTTATATTCCGAAACAAAACATGCACATTGACAATCTCCACCAAATCCAAAGAGACGTCAAACGCCCGAATAAACGTAATAGAACTAAGAGAAGGAATAAGTTACCGTGCTCATTATATAGTCAAATTTTTAATCTCGCAATAACTCGAATAAAGTATTTAGATGAGAGATAATTAATTTACATCAGATTTTCAAATTATTGGGAACTTATTATAGTTCACAAAACCGTTTGCTACTTGATAATATTGTACTAAAAATAAGGTTGGGATCCCCAATATTTCCGACACATTCATAGCACGTATAATTGAATTTCAAAATGAATCAAATACAGATTCGATCAATATAGTGATGTTTAGACATTTAATAACTACATTCTGCAATATCAATACCGTGAAGTTCAGATCAATCACGGAAGGATTGTTTAAAGCAAAACACTCATACAAAGACAAATCAAATGTTTAACCAAGCAGAAATAGTAATTCGTTGTATGTTGACGATTGGAAACAAAATACACGTAGCTGTTGTGAGGTTTTGAGATTTTCGTTATTTCATTACGGTTTGTGTTTTGAAACAAAAAAGTTCAAACTCAAGTAGTGAGGCGAGGAAAATCGAATGGAAGCACAACGCGCGTCAATTTTAGTGCGTTGTAAGATTAAATTCTGATTAATTCTTAGTGATTATACGGATGATGATTAAGGAAAATTATTAATTAATTCAAATTAACCAATATTGTGTTATATCAATGAATAAATAATTCAAGGTAATTAGTGCAATTTTCTTTCTCCCATACGTTTGTCCGGCTATTGCAGATTTAGTAGATTTTGAGAAATGTAAGGAAACTATGGGTTAAGGAAACTACATGAAATATGACTATTGATGACGAAGGGATGAGAATCTATTCCAAGTGGTACAGATCAATATAAGGAACAACAACTAAGGAAACTGCGACTGTAATACACTGCGTGCTGACGTTATGCCAGACTATCCATTACACATACATTTAATAAATTCAGGTTTAGTCAATTAATTTCTCTGGTGATCACTGTTTTGTTATACTCTAGATTTTCTAGTATTGAATAACAAAATTGTATCTGTGAGAAGAAGATGACTAGTCTTCACTTGTGTCTATTGACACATGATCAACAATTAATTCAGTAAATTATTTGTGATATAACATCACCCCGATGGAAAATCTCCCATCAAGAATAATATAAGAACTGAATCTAAAAAATTATGGTGCAAATTATGAAACTTTTTGCAATCCATACAATTTTAGAGCGATCTAGTTTCGAACCAATGAGAAAATTTTTAAACTTTAAAAAAGTTTATCATTCTCATCAGGGCTAGCCGACTAGATAAACTCTACCAAAAAATGTTAACGCTAATGATTATAAACCAAAAATTGGGTTACAACTCTAGCGAAGTGTAAAAACAAAAAATTTACATAAACATACATTTAATAAATTCAGGTTTAGTCAATTAATTTCTCTGGTGATCACTGTTTTGTTATACTCTAGATTTTCTAGTATTGAATAACAAAATTGTATCTGTGAGAAGAAGATGACTAGTCTTCACTTGTGTCTATTGACACATGATCAACAATTAATTCAGTAAATTATTTGTGATATAACATCACCCCGATGGAAAATCTCCCATCAAGAATAATATAAGAACTGAATCTAAAAAATTATGGTGCAAATTATGAAACTTTTTGCAATCCATACAATTTTAGAGCGATCTAGTTTCGAACCAATGAGAAAATTTTTAAACTTTAAAAAAGTTTATCATTCTCATCAGGGCTAGCCGACTAGATAAACTCTACCAAAAAATGTTAACGCTAATGATTATAAACCAAAAATTGGGTTACAACTCTAGCGAAGTGTAAAAACAAAAAATTTACATAAACATACATTTAATAAATTCAGGTTTAGTCAATTAATTTCTCTGGTGATCACTGTTTTGTTATACTCTAGATTTTCTAGTATTGAATAACAAAATTGTATCTGTGAGAAGAAGATGACTAGTCTTCACTTGTGTCTATTGACACATGATCAACAATTAATTCAGTAAATTATTTGTGATATAACATCACCCCGATGGAAAATCTCCCATCAAGAATAATATAAGAACTGAATCTAAAAAATTATGGTGCAAATTATGAAACTTTTTGCAATCCATACAATTTTAGAGCGATCTAGTTTCGATCACAGTGATCACCAGAGAAATTAATTGACTAAACCTGAATTTATTAAATGTATGTTTATGTAAATTTTTTGTTTTTACACTTCGCTAGAGTTGTAACCCAATTTTTGGTTTATAATCATTAGCGTTAACATTTTTTGGTAGAGTTTATCTAGTCGGCTAGCCCTGATGAGAATGATAAACTTTTTTAAAGTTTAAAAATTTTCTCATTGGTTCGAAACTAGATCGCTCTAAAATTGTATGGATTGCAAAAAGTTTCATAATTTGCACCATAATTTTTTAGATTCAGTTCTTATATTATTCTTGATGGGAGATTTTCCATCGGGGTGATGTTATATCACAAATAATTTACTGAATTAATTGTTGATCATGTGTCAATAGACACAAGTGAAGACTAGTCATCTTCTTCTCACAGATACAATTTTGTTATTCAATACTAGAAAATCTAGAGTATAACAAAACAGTGATCACCAGAGAAATTAATTGACTAAACCTGAATTTATTAAATGTATGTTTATGTAAATTTTTTGTTTTTACACTTCGCTAGAGTTGTAACCCAATTTTTGGTTTATAATCATTAGCGTTAACATTTTTTGGTAGAGTTTATCTAGTCGGCTAGCCCTGATGAGAATGATAAACTTTTTTAAAGTTTAAAAATTTTCTCATTGGTTCGAAACTAGATCGCTCTAAAATTGTATGGATTGCAAAAAGTTTCATAATTTGCACCATAATTTTTTAGATTCAGTTCTTATATTATTCTTGATGGGAGATTTTCCATCGGGGTGATGTTATATCACAAATAATTTACTGAATTAATTGTTGATCATGTGTCAATAGACACAAGTGAAGACTAGTCATCTTCTTCTCACAGATACAATTTTGTTATTCAATACTAGAAAATCTAGAGTATAACAAAACAGTGATCACCAGAGAAATTAATTGACTAAACCTGAATTTATTAAATGTATGTTTATGTAAATTTTTTGTTTTTACACTTCGCTAGAGTTGTAACCCAATTTTTGGTTTATAATCATTAGCGTTAACATTTTTTGGTAGAGTTTATCTAGTCGGCTAGCCCTGATGAGAATGATAAACTTTTTTAAAGTTTAAAAATTTTCTCATTGGTTCGAAACTAGATCGCTCTAAAATTGTATGGATTGCAAAAAGTTTCATAATTTGCACCATAATTTTTTAGATTCAGTTCTTATATTATTCTTGATGGGAGATTTTCCATCGGGGTGATGTTATATCACAAATAATTTACTGAATTAATTGTTGATCATGTGTCAATAGACACAAGTGAAGACTAGTCATCTTCTTCTCACAGATACAATTTTGTTATTCAATACTAGAAAATCTAGAGTATAACAAAACAGTGATCACCAGAGAAATTAATTGACTAAACCTGAATTTATTAAATGTATGTTTATGTAAATTTTTTGTTTTTACACTTCGCTAGAGTTGTAACCCAATTTTTGGTTTATAATCATTAGCGTTAACATTTTTTGGTAGAGTTTATCTAGTCGGCTAGCCCTGATGAGAATGATAAACTTTTTTAAAGTTTAAAAATTTTCTCATTGGTTCGAAACTAGATCGCTCTAAAATTGTATGGATTGCAAAAAGTTTCATAATTTGCACCATAATTTTTTAGATTCAGTTCTTATATTATTCTTGATGGGAGATTTTCCATCGGGGTGATGTTATATCACAAATAATTTACTGAATTAATTGTTGATCATGTGTCAATAGACACAAGTGAAGACTAGTCATCTTCTTCTCACAGATACAATTTTGTTATTCAATACTAGAAAATCTAGAGTATAACAAAACAGTGATCACCAGAGAAATTAATTGACTAAACCTGAATTTATTAAATGTATGTTTATGTAAATTTTTTGTTTTTACACTTCGCTAGAGTTGTAACCCAATTTTTGGTTTATAATCATTAGCGTTAACATTTTTTGGTAGAGTTTATCTAGTCGGCTAGCCCTGATGAGAATGATAAACTTTTTTAAAGTTTAAAAATTTTCTCATTGGTCCGAAACTAGATCGCTCTAAAATTGTATGGATTGCAAAAAGTTTCATAATTTGCACCATAATTTTTTAGATTCAGTTCTTATATTATTCTTGATGGGAGATTTTCCATCGGGGTGATGTTATATCACAAATAATTTACTGAAGCAATAATAAGATCGCTATATTATTATCAAATGTCCCATATGATTTCGTAAAAACGCTTGAATCAAAACTCATCTGATAAGAGATCTCATGCCAAGTAGAGTCTTCTGTAATACTTTTGTGTATTATGCAGGTTAATTTACATAATACCTTTCAAGGGTGCTGGTCCAGTTTCCAAAACCAAAGGTTATATTGCCTTATTCATGGACTATTTGGAGCAAAAAATGGTAAACAAAAGAATATCGCAACTTGCAATAAAACTGCAATCTACCTTAAGGAATTGAATTGATTAAATTTTTATCGTGATTTTTTTAAATAAAATAAATTCATGTAAACTTTTAGATGGTGTTTGCATGAAAACATTTCCTGTGACGAGTTTCACAGCAAATACGAAATTCGACCTAATGATGTCTCAATTCATTTGCCGATAGCCTAACAGTCCTTGTGTCTCTCCGCCTCATCTCGTTAAACAAAAAAGAACGGTGAGATCTTGTGGTGACTACGACTCTAATAATAATGTCACTCCTCCTGACAAATATTGCATTTCTCACATATACGATTGTTTTCCAGCAAATAAATAAATGCAAAATTTTCTAAGTATTTTATCTCGGTCGTACATCAAATTACTATGGATGAGTTTCACATTGCAAATACTGCCATACCCACGAAGATTGCAATGTTCGAATGACTTTCGTGTTGATAAATGCGACTTTGCTAAAACCAGCGGTGACGTTTTAGGACACCACATTGATTTAACTTTAAAGCTATCCTACTCTTTTATTAATCGTTATGAATCGTTATGATAACAATTAATCGTGATGATATCATTTTATCGAAGATTCATAACTCTCGCAGAAGGCAATCCGGTTTAAGGATTTTTGTAGAATCTAAAACAATACAAAGCAAGACCGTGAGTTCAAAGACACCATTCAAACCTTTATTCGAGACAAGTGGCAAGATAGTGAACCCAAAACTCGTAATCCTTCCATTTTATGTCCAACTTGTTTTAAAAGTCGTCGCTTCCAACTATAGGCACTGGGCTCTGTTCTCTATTTGACTAGACAAACCTCAACAGATATATAAACCTTATGAAGGTGGATTCTGGTTAAGTGGAATTATTTTCTGAGATAAAATTTTGTATTAAATGAGAAATTTGCATTTTAGTTCAGTGTTTTCATTCCATTCCATTCCAAATTCATGTTTTCGATTTGACATGTCAAAAAATCTCATCAATCATTTTAATGGTGAAAATTCAAAAGATAACATCCATCCATACGTTTAAAACATTTAACAGTTTTTTTATTTATTAATTATTACTACTATTAAAAATAATTATATAAGTTTTACAATGGAAACACCAAAAAAAGTTGGTAAAAAAGTTTCGCAAAACCAAAAAGAAGAAAATATGGAGGCAGAGGCGTAGCTAGGGGGGGGGGCGGTCCGCCCCGGGTGTCACCCGTTTTGGTGTGACACCCGAACGTAAAAAACTTAAACAAACCATCACAATGTTTTCAACGATAAATCACTTCGAAACCGTTTTGGGGTGACACCCGAACGTAAACAACTTAAACAAACCATCACAATGTTTTCAATGATAAATCACTTCGAAACCGTTTTGGGGTGACACCCGAACGTAAAAAACATCAACAAACCATCACAATGTTTTCAACGATAAATCACTTCGAAAACGTTTTAGGGTGACACCCGAACGTAAACAACTTAAACAAACCATCACAATGTTTTCAATGATAAATCACTTCGAAACCGTTTTGGGGTGACACCCGAACGTAAAAAACTTAAACAAACCATCACCATGTTTTCAACGATAAATCACTTCGAAACCGTTTTGGGGTGACACCCGAACGTAAACAACTTAAACAAACCATCACAATGTTTTCAACGATAAATCACTTCGAAACCGTTTTGGGGTGACACCCGAACGTAAAAAACATCAACAAACCATCACATGTTTTCAACGATAAATCACTTCGAAACCGTTTTGGGGTGACACCCGATCGTAAAAAACTTAAACAAACCATCACATGTTTTCAACGATAAATCACTTAGAAACCATTTTAACCAGGTTATCCATATAATTTTAATTTATAAATTGTGATAACTTATAAATGTGTCCTATAAATGTGTTATTGGTTCAAAAAGAATCTATTCTACTTTTTAAAATTTTTGAGTTATTACGTGAAATAAAATTTTAACAATATTAATCGAATCAACATGTTGAGCATTGAATCCCATCACCACAATTACTCAATAGCTTTGAATATTCCTATAGATACCATATTGACCGTTTTTTACGATATATTATTTAGTATGCAAGCATGATTATTTAATGACCAGGTCTGAAAACACATATGCTGAATAATGTATAGGAAAAGTGGTTTACGTCGATAATGTGGCACCCTTTGTCGATAGGGTGGCACCCTTGAGTTACAATGTCTCTATTCCAAAATTATTTCTAAAATATCCGCTTAACCTTACTACCTAGTATATGTTTTACATTTCAAACAAATTATTTGCAAACACCTAAGGAAACTAACAAACAATCAAATTACCGTGTTTGTAAATGATCTCAAAATAATTTTTTTTTCCTTTATCTTGAAACTCAAAGAATAAATTGAAATAGATCGTTTTTCAATGGACACAAAAATAATTACTGTGGAATAAAATGGCAGTTATGCAATTACTGCAGTTTTGCAAATTTTTGTAGGTTGATACATACTCATACTGTTTGTTTTCAGTTTTATATATTTATATATTTGAATTAAATGAAAGTTTATCATTTAAAAGTACATTTTGTTGGGTTTTAAATAACTTGGAAATTTCAAACTCATCAAGTGATTCTTTTAAAGATCCTTGGCTACATAAATGTAAAGCCTTCAATTTTTTTTTAAAAGTGGTGTAGCTATTGTTATTAACTATGTAAATGGTTTGCAAAAATAAACTTTAAATTTTGTTTATTTTTCTTCTTAGGCAGGTATTCCTTAAATCAGTTTCGGTTTTCCCGATGTAAAATTTTTCACAAAAATCACATTCAATTGTGTAAATTATTGAGCATGATTCTAATTGGATATTTAATTTTGGTTTCAATTCTTTATATAAAATATCTTTTAGGATTTCATACTTATATTTTTTTAAATAGTTCCTTATAATATTAGGCTATGATATGTATATTCCATTTTATCAAATATTATTTAATATAAGTTGTTACAAGGAAATTTAAATAAATTAAATTTCGTGGCGGTGTATTTAGTCGTTAACACAGTGTACTTATTATGAACTATGTACCTATTATGTATCCTACAAATATATTTAGAATTAATGCTTTGCTGATACCTATACTGTAATAAAAAATATTTTTTTAGATTTCGTTTAGCAAATATCCCAAAAAATAAATATGCCACGAGGAGTTCATACTTTTTAAAGAAAAATTTGGTTCCAGCAGAGAAAGACCAAATCTATAAATATGTTACAAAACCCGATGATATCCAAGGTTCATCAAAAGAAACTGATTATCACGTTGATGCAACGAATGTTTCAGAGAATATTGGCTCATCGTCGGAAAGTAACAGCAACAATACAGAATTAATAATGATAACCTATGATGACGAATTAGAAAGGAATAATGAAAATGACAGTGATAATGCCGCTAATGCTTCTACTATCGAAGACAGTATTTGCATGGGTGAATCACTTCAGGACTTAAGAGATGTATCACATTGGAATATACTCGTCTCCTGTAATGTTCGCATTGAAATCATAAAAAAAGAAAGTGAACATTTTCAAAATAGAGAAATGTCGTTTGTTACTGTATCTAGACACGGGTTAGACATAAAAGGTGATGTTCGCCATCTTTCTAAAGAACGGTTTTATAAAATGATGAATAATGGTGAAAAAATTCTACGGCCATGGATTGTTTATTCTCCTGTAAATAATAACTTGCGTCTTGTATTGCTTCTGTTGTCGTGTATTTGCTGTCACCAATAATAATAATACAAAATCAACATTTACTACTGGATATCAGAAGCGGTGGAAACTAAATCCCAAAGTGGCCGAGCATGAAACTTCAAATGAACATCTGGAGAAATTTGAAAAGTGGAAAACTTTAGAAATGAGGTTAAAAATTCATAAAACGATACGAGACGCAGCCTTGCAATTAATATATAATAAAAAACAGAAGTGGAAACATTTTTATCAAGATTATTGGATATAACTTTGTTTTTATCTAAACAAAACCCAGCATTTCTTGGACATGATGAAGGACAAAGTTCTTCAAATAAAGGCAATTTCTTAGAACTAACCAAACTATTGTCAAAGTATGATGTAGTGTTAAAAGAACACATTTTGAATTTGGAGCATGGTAAATCACCAAAAGTATCATATTTGTCACCAGATATACAAAATGAGTTCATAAATGTTTTAGCGATCCACGTAAAGTTTAAGCTTGTCAACGAAATTAAATCGGTTAAATATTTTGGAAATATGTTTGAAAGCACACCTGACATTTCACATATTGATCAAATGTCAGAAGTGATTCGTTATGTGAAAATTGATGGTAGTAAAGTGGAAATCAAGGAAGTATTCCTTGGATTTTTTCCTTTACGTGGAAAAAAGCCGCTGATTTAAGCGATGAAATTCTTACACTGAAAAAAAAATTGAAGTAATGATAACCTCATCTCGAAGATGGCAGTTTATTATTCATGCAAAGAAAAGATATTTACAAACAATTTCACCGTGATTGGGACAACTACTCAGTACTCAGTAACATTTTCCTGATAACAGAATGAGGTGTAATTAAAATATAAAGGGCTATCCAATATAAAAGTAGTTGAATAAAGTTAATAACTATTTCCATGAAAACATATTTCTTTGGCCTTATATCATGAATTTTTCATTTTAAAATTTAAGTATTTGATATTAATTGAACTATATTTTATTTTCACATAAATATTTCATGTGATTGTCTCAACTGCATCGGCTTATCATTGTACGGTTGTTGAATCAATCTCGTATTTCGATTCGCCATATCTGCCCGCACGGTGAGGTTGAGACAACTGCATTTCGATTGGAAATAGGACATGTTTTTTTCAGTGTTAAAATCTTGAAAATGATGGTATAGATGTTATGAATTGTCGCTCCCAAAGGTTATGATAATGCAGCTGTTATGAGTAGTATTCATGGAGAAGTGCAAGCTATTATTAAAGCAAAAAATAACAAAGCAATTTTTGTGGGCTGCAAAGATCACTCAATTAATTTATACGGCCAACACTCATCAGTGGAAGCCATTTTTACATGTTTTTCTGCTTCGACTAGCCGCTGGGAAGTACTTGCTAAACACAACAAAGCAACTGTTAAAATACTCTTAACAGCGCATTGGAGTGCTCATTATGCTGCAGTAAAAGTATTGGCCGAAAACTTTGATGGGATTGTGGCTGAAATTGAGAAGTTAAGTGATCAACAAGAAAATGTAGACACTAGAGGCGCTGCACAGAACCTTATCAATGCAGCATGTGATTTTTCGTTTCTTTGCTATCTTTTGTTTTGGAATGATATTCTAAGAGAAATAATATCTGTGTTCAGATTGGATTGCAAAGCACGGGCTTGAATATTGATCAATTAGCTACAAAAATAGAGTCAATTCATAACGAAGTCTCATTGTAGAAGAGGCAATAGATCTTGCTGCGAAAAAATCGGAGGACTATGACATTCCAATGGAAAGCCGAATTCGTCATAAAAACGCAAAAAACGAACGGGTGGTGAGTTTGCACCTGATGTTGGACTGACACTGAGAGCTCAACTTAAAAAGGACATGTTGGAATGTCTTGACCGATTCAGTGTTGAACTCCGAACAAGACTGAAGTCAGTTCAAGATTTAGCTTCATTGTTCGAGGTTGTGCAGACAAACACTTAGCTTTTGGCGAACAGTGAAGAGTTAAAATTATCGGTATCAAAATTTACTGGTTTTTATGATGCGGTATTGGCAACAGAACTCCTCATAGAGATACAAAGGGTGAGGAGGCATTTAAAAGCGGCCAATGTTACAGTTTCTAACTGGGTGTACCTAGACTTTTTGAAATTCATAGTAGAATGGGATTTTTTAGAATTTCTTCCGAATCTTACGGTCGCACTAAAGTTATTTATGACTATTTGCGTATTAGTGACTTCATGTGAGAGGAGTTTCAGCAAATTAAAATTAGTTAAAAATTACTTGCGGGCTTATAATAATAATGCTCATTTGTTTTAATTAAAAAAAATTATAAATTACGTTTATCGGCTTTTTATTATTATTGACAGTTTTTATTTTTGGGGTGACACCACAATATCCGCCCCGGGTGCCACCCATGCTAGCTACGCCACTGTATGGAGGGGCTGAAATCTCACAGCTCTGAGATATCAAGACTTCGGTCTGGGTTAAGGATTTTGATATAGTTTTCGGCAAAAAACTTTTATGAGGACATGGTTTCTAGTTTTGGGCAGCGATGTACATCAAACATAACTCTTTGTTGAAATACAAGTTTTTTATCTCTGTTTAAAAATTTATTACAAAACTAACACGAAACATCAATACGTTGCCGGAAAATTATAATCAAAATTCCAAAAATATTGTCAAATTAAATCAAATCAAACTTTTTCAAAATTCCAAAAATATTCCAAATATTAGAATAAAATCAAATATTTAAATATTTTCTAAATTCCAATAATATTTCAAAAATTCTTAAAAATCCAAACTTTTTTAAAAATTCTAAAAATATTGCAAAAATTATTACAAAATCAAAAATTCAAACTTTTTTCAAAATTCCAAAAATTATAATAATATCAAAAATTACATATTTTTCAAAATTCTAAAAATATTTCAAAAATTCTTAAAAAATTAAAACTTTTGCCGAAATTCTAAAAATATTGCAAAAATTATTACAAAATCAAAAATACAAACTTTTTCGAAATTCCAAAAATATTTCAAAAACTACAACAAATTCAAAAATTTCCATGTCCAATTTCATTTTAAATTACATTTACGTCATAAAAACAGCTACATTTTTTTTCCCAAAATATTAGCTAAAAAATTAAATGAAATCATTTTTTGACACACTTGACATTATTTTTTGACAAACTTATAATGCCATAATTCTCTATAATAATAATAAAATATTATGTCATACGAACTATAAATTTTATTTTTTTCTAAAAAAAATTGGGTAAAAAATAAATAAAAACCTTTCTTTTGACACACTTGACAACATTTTTTGACAAACTTATAATGCCATTATTCTCAATAATAATAATAAAATTTCATTTCAAACAAACAATTTATTTTTTTTCTAAAAAATTGGGTAAAAAACTAAATAAAAATCTTTTGACTTGACAACATTTTGTTGACAAACTTATAATGCCATAATTCTCAATAATAATAATAAAATTTCATTTCAAACAAGCAATTTTATTTCCAAAAAATTGGGTAAAAAAAAAATAAAAATCTTTCTTTTGACACACTTGACAACACTTTTTTGACAAACTTATAATGCCATAATTCTCAATAATAATAATAAAACTTCATTTCAAACAAACAACTAGTTTTATATTTTTTCCAAAAAATTAGGTAAAAAAATAAATAAAAATCTTTCTTTTGACACACTTGACAACTTTTTTTTGACAAACTTATAATGCAATAATCTAGTTTTTGATCTCACATACCAATCCCGACCATCAAGATTTCTCCAAATTCAATGTTCCTACTCGTAATCACTTAAAATGAACGTTTTTTAAGCCAAAAATATGCAAATTTCCTTGTTTTGACACACTTAATGATTTTTTTGACACACTTCCGGTACAGTTATCGAACACAGCGTCCTTTCGGACCTGTCCCTTGTGTATACCTATTTTTAGAAAAAAAAATTTTTGAAATCCCTCCAGTGGTTTTCCCTGCAGCGTAGGTAATGACGGCCGGCCGGCCGGCCGACAGACAGACATACATTTTTTTTTTAATTTCTTTTTTGGAAGATTTGGCGAGAGGACGGTAAGATTTGGCGAGAGGACGGTAAGTGGTGAAATATATTAATATTAGCTTCAATAGTATTTAATAATGCCACTCTTTTAACTATAAATTTGAAGGAATAAATGGAACTAGGAATCGGCCACATTGTAAATAGACCTCCCAACCAAATAGCTACAACACATTATTTCAGAGTTTAATTAATTGATATGGATTGATTTTGAATTGTGAAACAATTAACTTGAAAAAAAAAAACAAAATAACCGAACAAAAAACTCAAAAAACAAAACTATCAAATTTTTGCCATTTCTTCTGAAAAAATCGTCAAAATTTAAAAAAAAGTCCAAGCGGCACGTATATCCGCTAGAAATATGTAGATTTCGAGATCAGACAGTTTTGTGTGAAAGAAAAATCTGATGTATCAGATTAGTTTAAACAAAACAAACTAATTTCAAACAGATATCAAACAAATTTTAAAAAGAAAATTAGCTACATATAAGCAAATCTATATCTATCCAATTTTGCAATAAACAAATATCAAATCTACCACAGAACATGTGTGTGACAATTTATGACACAAACCTACTCTATATCATATGTCGTGCAATTACTGCAAAATATCAAAATAGTTTATTTCTAAGAAAAAAAAATTAATTTCTTCTATTTAAATCTTTTATTTTTTTGACTGTTATAAGGTTGACATTGACTGTCAGATTTTTCTGACTTACGAACTTGTTTAAGATATTAATAAAACACACATTTTTAAGAAAGGTTTTTTGATCTGGCTCCACAAATGCAACCGTGAGCGCCGGTTGATTCAAACGCATTTTGTGTTTTACAAGCTTTTTTGTTGGAGCCGCTCACTCAGAAACCTCCAACTGCAGAGGTCTTTTTTTTGAAAGAAACTGATTAAAATGGTTTTAAAGATTCTAAATTTATGAAGTTTTTAAAAGTATTAGAATCCAAACGGCCGTTATAACGGATCTAAAAAACAGAGCTTTTTTCTAGTATAAAGCCTCTAGTTTCTTAACCATGTGCTGGATTGGGCTGATTTACGAACTTGTCCAAGATTTTAACAAAACGCACATTTTTGGGTTTTTCGATCTGGGCTTACAAATGCGACCGTGAGAGTGCCGGTTGTTTCAAAAAAAAATTTTTTTGCCAACTTTTTTGTTGGAGCCGCTCACTCAGGTTCCTAACTGCAGAGGTCTATTTTAAAAATAAATTGATAAAAAAGAATCTAAAGATTTCAAATTTGTTAATTTTTTGAAATATTAGTATCCAAACGGCCGTTAAAACGGTTTTAAAAAATTAATTTTTTTCAGAAAAAAGCCTCTAGTTTCTTAACCACGTGTCGGATTTTGCTGATTCACGAACTTGTCCAAAATATTATTAGAACACACTAGTACGGAAGCCACAACAGGAGATAGATGGAGTGACATGAGGTATACCAAACAATATTATTTCAACGTTGGTTGTTTTTACAAATTATTATTTTATTTACAGATTGTACACCAAAAAAGGGCAGCGGAGGGTAAAATTATCAAAAACAGAAACTTTAATGGTTTTGACCGTTTTAAAGATAGTTGGAAGAAAGAATTATTTCTATGTACTTGGAATGCTGTAGTTGGAAAAGAAAATGGCGGACAAGAAAGTAAAATGAAAATGGTAATTTTTGTTAATTTAATTGATTTCTGAGTAATTAATTTAATCAATTTTTTTTACTTATTTTGTCTGACATACTAACTAAAAAACAATTTTAATCCATAGAATATGCCGAGAGTGGAGGTAAAACAAGGGACGCCATTGGTTGGTACATCATCATCTTATATTGGCTTACTTAGATATTGATATACAGAGGAAAATAATATCATTACAACTCTTCCATCAGCACAGGTAGGATTAACATCCAGCAATTATGTATCTATGGAGGATGGTTTTGGGGGCCACAAAGAAAGCCTTATATAAAATGCTGGAAATACAACATCGGCACTATTAGCAACAATAGGATTAACCAGACGTAATAAACACCGATCAATCAAGATATATAGGAGGAGTCTCTGATCGAAGACCGGCGAAGGAATAGATTGCTGGAGAAGCAAATATCCTTTTTGCAAATTCAACTTGAGCAAAATAGGGAGAAAATTCAATTGAAAAAGGAAAAACTTGAATGCTATAAAAAAGTAATTAATAAATAACAAAAAGTAATTAATAAATAGTAATTAATAAATAAATAATTCATATGTATTTTATTTGAAAGATTTAAATAATTTTTATTAAAAACATATATCTAAGAAAACAAACGAAAATTTCCATTTAATTATTTAATTATAATTACGTAACTCTAAAATATTCACGGATCAAACCATCCCTAACTTTTCTTCCTTTAGTTAATACCAGCATGTTGTTATCTTCGCCATATGGTTCAGCAGTCACGGTTCTTTGTATATCGACATCAAGAATTTCTGTCTCTTCAAGTCGAATTCTGTTTTGAACAAAGATATTATGCATAACCGCACATGCATTAATTATTAAACCGGCATCTGCGGGTGAATAGCACAGAGATCTTTCACTAGAAAGACATCGAAATCGGCTTTTCAAAACACTAATACATCGTTCGACACAGTTTCTGGTTGATTTGTGAGCCACATACTATCCGTCTTCATTTGCATTGCTTGTATTGAGTTAACTATTGTTGTTGAGGATAACCACTGTCTCCTAAAAGTTATACGAAGTGTTTATTATGTATAAATATAGATATACATATAAATATAGCTTTACCTAACAAACAAAAGTTTCTTTCACATCTTTGATAACAATTAGATTAGATGTTGCTGGAGTAAAGATGATTTCCTAATAAATACATAATGTGCAGTTCCTCCAAATTTCGGATTGATTGATAAAGTCAGTAAATCGAAATCACATACCTAAATGAAAATAATTTAAAGTATACATAGTTGTTATGAAACTGTCTTTAATTTAAAATTAATTAAGATAAAGTAGGTTAAAACAACGAACTGAAAAAGTATAACTCACCTAATATTTATTGGTCGAGTGTTGATAATTAAATGATGATTTATTTAAAACCTTACTATCTGGATATTCTTAGAATGTCCATCTTTCCGACAAACGTAAACGTGTTCAATACTTTTTTCTGGTTTTTTTTAAATATGTGTGTTCCGTCGATACATCCTACGATCCCTGAAAATCCATGTTGTTGATAAAATCTGAAAAAAAAAGTAAGAAAAAGTTTTCAGTTTTAATTTATTTCCTTATTAATTTATCTCGATTTATTTTATTTAAAACTCATTCGTTGTTTGAGGAAATACAATATTCTTTTCAAATAAAAGTTTGTTTATTGTTTTGCTGATTTCCTTTATGCATCGACTAGCAGATGATTGACTTACTGTCAGAAGAAACCATCAAAAACAATTCGCTGATATGGCCCTACAAGAAAAACCTGTGGCTTAAAAGCGAATGGCAATAAGTATCCTCAAGGTCATTGGCAGTCCGTTAATAATAACTAGGAGGGCCCGGCGTGCTTCGCTACGCTTATAAATAAAGTTTTTGCGTAGACATTTTGTTGACGTAGAAGCAATGATTTGACGTAGAATCAATGATGTGGTAATGAGAAATGCTAGCATATAATTTTTAATTTTTCTTTTTAAATATATAAATGAAAAATAATCAAAACTCTAGCTGATCAGCAGCCAAATTCTGTAATTGTGAAGCGGTGAAGTGATAAGTTTTTTAATGAAAAGAAACGAAGAAATTTTTATCACTTCACCGCTTCACAGTTACAGAATTTGGCAGCAGTTCGGATATATGAAAAATTAGCGATCAAATAAGTTTTCAAGTAAGCTTATTTGATCACTAACTTATTTGATCGCTAATTTTTCATATATCCGAACTGATCAGCTAGAGTTTTGATTATTTTTCATTCATATATTTAAAAAGAAAAATTAGAAATTATATGCTAGCATTTCTCATTACCACTTTTTGAAATCATTGCTTCTACGTCAACAAAATGTCTACGCAAAAACTTTATTTATAAGCGTAGCGAAGCACGCCGGGCCCTCCTAGTTTCAATTATTCAGTTATTTTTCTTTTTACTTGCAAAAATATACTTAAGTCGGATGAAATTGGTAGCACCTATTCACAAAACATTGACACCAATACCAAAACTACGTGAAAAAGCCTCAAAAATTCAACCGCGCATAACTCCGATTCAGAGTACACAAAAAATAAAAGCAGAAATAACTTTTTTCCTTGCGTCAATACCAACAAAATATCAAAATTTCAGATTTTTTAAAAATCAAAAATTTAAAAATCAACAAAAAAATGTACGTTTTCAAAATAATAGCCCTCCTATAATAAAAAAACAAAGAAAAATATTACGTCTATCGACCCCTAAATCAATTCATAAACTAAATTCTCTAAACTTCAAAGGAAATGTATAAACTAACTAAGAGAAAATAAATATAAAAAAAGAAAAAAAAGTTTTAAGTTTTAAACCATTACCAAAACTACGTGAAAATGCCTCAAAAATTCAACCGCTCATAACGCCGATTGAGAGTACACAAAAAATAAAAGCAGAAACAACTTTTTTCCTTTCGTCAATACCAACAAAATATCAAAATTTCAGATTTTTTAAAAATCAAAAATTTAAAAATCAACAAAAAAATGTACGTTTTCAAAATAATAGCCCTCCTATAATAAGAAAACAAAGAAAAATATTACGCAAATATCTTTATATCAATAAACAAAATAATCGAAATAATATCGAAAACCGTCCTTGTTCAAAGACAAAAGACGACTGAAATGAATGATTTTAGAAAGAAAATAAGAGTCGAATTTTAGCTTTCATTGTGTTCAGTTGAAATCAAGAGCAATAAATTAATTAATTAAATATTTATTAAAAGTAAAAAGTTGTGAGATAAATTTTTTACAAACAATAAATCAAATTGAATTCAAGTTTTAAATAAATAAAAATTTTTCCTGGGCAAACGAATGATGGGTGCATGTCCTTGACATGTACAGATAATACTAGTTACAAGAGATCTGCAGATGATTTAGATCTGGCAAATCAGGAAAAAAAATCAAAAATGTATAAGGTACCGGTAAGTAATCAGTTTCAACCACTGATTAATCAACAATATGACACAAATACATCTTTACCTATTCAAAATAAGTCAAAAATACCGCCCGTTATCTGCCAATTAAAATATACGGATATTCATGAGTTAATGAAAAAACTTAAAATAAATCAATATAACGTTAAAATACAGTCAATTGGAACAAAAATTTTGTGTTATTCGATAAACAATTACAATTCATTGATAAACGAGTTAAATAAAATCAATGGTACTGAATATTTTACATTTGCACTTGAAGAAAATAAAATAACCCGTTTTATTCTTTTTGGATTACCGTCTATTGAAACCAAAATTGTAGAAGATGAGTTAAAGGCGATTGGTTTAAATCCTCTGAAGATCTTTAAAACTCAACCAAAAAAATCAAGGAATTGTGATGACTTCATATATTTTGTCAGTTTTAGAAAAGGAACTGTTACTTTAAACAAACTTAAAGAGTGTAAATATATTTACCATACCGTCTGCAAGTGGGATATTGTAGCTCCATCAAACAACACAGGCCCAATACAGTGTATTAGATGTTGTATGTTCGGTCACGGTATCAACAACTGCCATATGGTTCCAAAATGTCGATATTGTTCAACTCATCATCCAGGTGATCAAACTGAATGTCCATTTAAAGAAGACGAAACCAAATATAAATGTGCAAATTGTCAAGGACATCATGCAGCCAACAGTGTTATTTGTCCAAAAAGAGATGAGTATATAGCGATGCGGAAGAAATTAAACATAAGAAATTTTGTATCACAAAAAGCGGATCATAATTTTAATTTTCAACAGTTTCCACTTTTACCACAGTCACAAAACACTAATCAAACAGTACCTTTACACGAAACACTTCCAATTAATTCAACTCAACAAAGAACTAGTTATAATAATCTTAATTTAATTTCAGCTCCACAGGCGAATCATGACACTTTGTTCACTACATCTGAACTTTTTGGTATTTTCAATGAAATTGTCACAAGTTTAAGAAACTGTAGATCTCGCGAAGATCAATTTCGTACTATAGCTCAAGTTGCTATTAAATATGCTGTTCATCCATAATAAATTACTTGTTGCTACGTGGAATTGCCGGAGTGTTAAGGCCAAAAAATACGAACTGTCAGAATTTTTGTGCAAGTACAATATAGATATAATGCTGCTCACTGAAACCCATCTAAAAAGCAATATCTCATTTTTCATTCAGAACTATAACTTTTACAGAAGAGACAGGGAGTTCCAATCCAAAGGTGGGGTAGGGATACTAATTAAAAAATCTATATCACATTATCTACTTCCAGATTTAAAATTGAAATCAATAGAAAACATGGGTATTCTACTTAAAACTCATAATAACATCTGCCTCAAAATTTTTGTATGTTATTGCCCTAAATCTAGCGATAGTAATCTACGATCTGATTTGGTACGTTTGACAAACAGAGATGAACCATATCTTGCAGGCGGAGACTTTAACTGTCACCACAACCAATGGAATTGCTTACGCAATAATAAAGGCGGCAGAACTCTTAGTAACTTATCGGTTAGTAACGATGGTTGTACTATAATGTACCCAAACTCACCAACTCATATAAGTCCTATTGGAAGATCAAGTACCATCGACATATTTTTAACAAATGGCCACGTACCAGTTAGCGATATTAAGTGCCTAAATGAATTAAATTCAGACCATTTGCCTGTTGTTGCAACGGTTAACTTTTGTCCTACTGTTATAAGTATAAATAACAAAAAATATAACTACAAAAAAGCAAATTGGAAGATGTATAAGGATCATATAGAGAATCACAATAAAACCTTAATCGTTAATTCTGATTTGAGTTCAAATTGTGGTATTGACAAGGCTATCGAAGGTCTGACGGAAGAAATAATACTGGCAAGAAATTTATCAACACCATTAGTCCCATTTCATTACAATGAAAGAATCATCCTTAGTGACGATATCAAGCTACTTATCAGAATAAGAAACACTCGTCGAAGGCAATGGCAAAGGCTGAGATATCCATTTCTGAAAAGCATAGTTAGTGAATTAAACGAGTTGATTAAAACTAAAATTCACGAGCTAATTAATGATAAATGGCAAAAGCAGCTCGAGAGTCTCCCAAAGGGTTCCAAACCTTATTGGCGTGTCGCAAAAAATCTAAAAAAAAATACCAACCGATTCCTCCCATCAAAAATGAAACTGCTTTGGTTTTTAATAATAAAGAAAAATGTGAACTAATCGCGGAAGGATTCCTTGACGCACATAAATGCCTAAACACAAATTCTAATTTAAATATTGGAAACTCAGTTAATGATACTGTCCATGAAATTGATTCACTAAACGGTGTTGATTTAGCAGCTCCCCCTTTAATTACGCAAGATATGTTAAAAAACGTGTTAAACTTTCTTAAACCGTTTAAAGCCCCAGGAATCGATGAGATACCAAACGTTCTTCTTAAAAAACTGCCCGATATTTCTATTTCATTTATTGCAAATCTATTTAACAGCTGTCTCAAAATCGGTTATTTTCCTCAATGTTGGAAGTGTGCGCGCGTAACACCTATTATTAAGCCTGGAAAAGATCCCACAATACATACAAACTACAGACCAATAAGTCTACTATGTACATTAGGAAAATTGTTTGAATACCTTATCAAAGATAAAATTATAGAAATAGTAGAAGAAAATAATATCCTTATTAATGAACAGTTCGGTTTTCGTAGTGGTCACTCTACAGTTTCGCAAATTCATAGACTTATTGATTATATCAAAGCAAATAGAACTTTAGGGAAATCAACGGGACTAGTACTTATTGATCTGGAAAGGGCATTTGATACAGTCTGGATCAAAGGACTCATTCACAAGCTCAGAAATTACCGTTTTCCTATATATCTTCTCAAAATTATATGGTCATATCTAAGTAGTCGTTTATTCTATGTACAAATCTTAGAAGACAAATCATCATTTCACAATATTCCTGCAGGTGTTCCGCAAGGGTCTATACTCGGACCAATTTTATTCAATCTGTTCATAAATGACATTCCAAAGATGAATAACTGTGAAATAGCTCTATTTGCGGATGATACTGCGATTTATACAAGTGATGAGTTGTCCTCACCACTTATATATCGACTTAATAGTTATATTAATATGATTATTAAATATTTTGATGATTGGAAACTTCGAATAAATATTTCCAAGTGTCAAGCTATTTATTTTACTAGATGCAGAGCCCCCAGAAAACTTCCACAATCGCCTATAATAATCCAAAACGACCCATTAGAGTGGAGCAATTCGATAAAATATTTGGGATTTTTTCTTGATCCACGATTAACAATGAAATTACATATTAACAACACTCTGGCCAAATGTCAAAAACTATTCTTTATGTTTTACCCACTATTGTGTGCTAAGAGTAAAATGAATTTTGAAAACAAGCTGTTGATATATAAAACAATTATACTATCAGTAATTATGTATGGTTGTCCCATATGGTGGCGAGCAGCTATAACTCACAAAAAAAAATTTCAAGTAGAACAAAACAAGTTTTTAAAGCTAATTCTTAAAGTACCAAAAAGGTTCAGTACACGATTACTCCATCACAAAACAAACATGAATCAAATACATGAAATTGCCAACCAGCAAACTTTTAATTATCTATCAAAATTGAGCTTATCCGAAAATGAACTAATTCGCAATTTAAGTTTTATATAGCAATAAAATGAGTGAATAATATGGAAATAAAATATTAATAAGTTAGAATATAGGTTTTAGTTTTAGTTTTGTAGTTATAAGAAGATCAAATAACCTTTCTAAATACCAATTATTTATTTTTTTTTTTTTTCAAATAATGTACTATTTTATATTTAAATTCTGTTGTTGTAAAGTTTAAATTTAAACTCATCTCAACAATTTCCTTTTATACAGAAAATAATTATATGCGATCAATAAATAAATAAATAAATAAATAAATAAAGAAAGAAAATAAATTTTTAAGTTTCGTTTTTGTTGTTCGTTGTTCGTTCTTCGATAGCTAATATATAAAAAAGAAAATATCATTCATAAAATATCATCATAAATATCATTCATAAAATATCATTCATAAAATCAACATTATTACGCATATTACGCATATAATCTCTTTTATTCCGACGACTCGAAAACCATTTTTTGTTCAAAGACAAAAGACGACTGAAATGAATGAGAAAAAAAAGTTTCGTTTTTGTTGTTCGTTGTTCGCTAGTATATAAAAAAGAAAATATAAAAAATAAAATAAATTTTTAATTTCGTTTTTATATGTATGTAAACTTATAATGCATATGTATATAAAAAGTTTTCCGTATATAATAACTTTTTTATTTATGATCCGATTTGTGTGAATCCGAATCCGATTATAGGTTACACTAATATCAGTTAGCTGTGAAAATTTGAAATGAATCCATCTGCGAATAAAAAAGCCTTAGGCTCCACAAAGTTTTGATCTAGCGTATTAATATATAAGATTTCATTGTAACCTTAAAATAAATAACTTACATAATATTTCCAGTTTATTCAATCAATACAAACTTCTATTTAAACTTACGTATTTGACCTTTTGACTATAATTTTAAAATTAAAATGGCATTTCAAGATTAAATATAATATAAAATTTATTTTGTTGTTTGGTTCTAAAAATGACATTAAACAAATTCTACCAGTTTTGATATATTTTTTTATTTTAGTACATAGTACCAAAAGTTTTTCTCGCAAAGCAAACCAGTAGCTAAATTCTGATTGTATGGAATTATTTCGTGAAATGAAATTTTGTACTAGATGAAATTTTTGCATTCCGATGCAGTCGAATGAGAAAATAAATTCCGCATTTGAGGAATGAGCTGTCAAATTATCTCGTCAACAAATTTGTATATGAAAGGAGATTATTTGCTTTGAAATTTTGTATAGAAGCACAACATAGTTCCATCAACGTTCCATGCTCCATAGCATTAAAAATCTAAATAATTTTTATATACTCTATTGTTCTAATCGTTATAAAGATTTCTTCAACAAGAGTTTCATCAAACGTACAATACATAAAATACACTAAAGTACTTTCATGATGTGTTTCATTTTAACATCAATTCTTAACACAATAAAGAATAATTAAAGAATAATTGTACAGTTAAACTAGCTAACGAGAGAAACAAACACAAATAAAAAACAGTAAATAAACTGACAGATTAATTCCATTTTCAAACATTTGTACTAGTTTAAAAGTTGTACTAAAAACGATTTCTCGAAAAGAGAACGAGAATACCAATTAGTGGAATGGAATTATTTAGTGAGAAATCATAATTCGAGAAAAAAAAGAATTCCATTCCACTTTATTTTTTCTCACAGAACCAGAATCGAGGTCCAGACCACAAAATTTTATTTCAGTGAGAAAACGATATACGGAATAAAATTAATCTCACTTCACATTTAACTCATCTCACTAAACCAGAATCCCTGTTATGATCACGAGTTTCTAAAAGAAAAATTTGCTAAAACCATATCTGGTATTGATAACGTTGTAGCTGACACGTTTTCTGATTAACCGAAATATTAACTACTACGAAATTGTTGTTGCTCAGTTCGATTACTTCGATTTAAAGGAGTCGATATCATAAGAATCGTATGCTCTACTTTAACTGGAAAAATTTGTTTTTTTGTCCAAAAACAATTTTTTCAAACTATTTTCAATAGGTTTCTTTCTTTATCTAATCTAGCCGTCCATGGTTCTTTCAAAATTTACGGCCAATAAATTTGCGAACTACCTCGCTTTTTAACAGTTCGCCTTAAACAAACCATCAGATAAAATCGTAAATGTTTCATCGAGCGTTGGCATCAAACTCACAACTCACAAAACGTGCTTTTATTTTCATCGGTAGAGCTGGTTTATATTAGTAACAAATTTTTGGCCATCAACACCTTAGAACGTATGCTGTTGTGGGACTTTGGTCTTAAATGGTTTTTATGTGTTGTTGTGACACATATTGTAATTCCTACTACACATAACACATTTTATAAAAAAAACATTCGTATCTCTGGATAATTCTTTGGTGAAACCACTAACTCCGCTTCTCAGATCGAATTCGGTTCCCAAATGAAACAACATTGTAATAGTTATCGTTAAAACGTCCATACGTATGTCGCAGTCAACTTTCCTTAACACTGCTGTATTCAAGAAGATGTCTAAGCATCAAATGATTTTGTAATTAATAATCTAAAGTTTACAACTTCTAAGAAATTTAAGTTCAATTGAAAAGCATATTTGTTTCAAAATCAAAAACAAAATTAATTAAATTTAATGAACATCAGCATCATATTTTATTTTCAGATTCTAGTTCCTTTTAGGAATCCTTTATGAATTCTTTAATTTTACAAAACAATATCCCCTCTATCGCTTGTTTTGTTCTTGTGAAAAAATTACTTACGTTCCCTTTTGATCTAGCGAATGCTCTTATTTCTTAAAGCATACCTTAAAATTATGTTATTGTTAATTTATTACTTTGTTGAAAGAATTTATTAAACTAATGAAAGTCAAATAAAAAACATGGTACGCAGATTTAACATTATGTTTGTGGAAATGAGAAATACAACAAACAACTTTTATTTTCTTATTTTTAATTAGTTATTATAAAAATCATAAATATATTAATTATAACTTTATTTAAATTTCAACAAGCTGTTTGTTTTGGTTCTAAAGAATTTAAATTAAGGCAACAACAAAAAAATGTTCATTAATGGAAACAAAAAAAATTATCGTTAATTAAAAAGTTTTAGTAACTAAAGGAAAATCGTATACTATCTCCCTATATTTGAACCAAAAAGCTTTGAATTAATTTAATTTGTGGAATTATGAAAACATTTCGCTTCTGAATTAATATATTTGAACTCAATTGTGCTTTTGTATAATGATAATTGTTAGGATTAAGTATCTGTAGGGTTAGAAATAGCAATTATATTGCCACAAGTGGTTTCTATGCATGCGCCTTTTAAACATAGTAGGGTGTTATTATGTTTATTCCTTCCACTTTACTTCAGCAATAATAAATTAGGTACACCATAATATTTATTAACAATTATTATTTATTGATGATATATATCTAATGACAACTTAAATTAGACTGACTGCCGTATAATAATTTATAAGTCTTAACAATTAATTATTATTTGCTAGAGAGTAGAGAGACCAATTAACTGAGAGTAACTGCAGTATTTTATTATTATTATTTTTAAAACATTTCTGAATATATATGTATATAGCAACTCTCCCCCTTTTAAATACAGTTCCAATTTTTTTTTTTATTAACAACTAAATACATAAATAAACAATAATTAATTTTAGTGAAAACTATTATATCGAAGTCTTAAGGGCTCATTTCTGACACGTTTTGATCTTCTTACTTCAGGACATGGAGATGTTTCTGAAGTTGCTCTCGATCTAGTTCTCTTTCTTGAACCGATATTGTCGTCCTTATTCATATAAACTACTTCTCCCGGAATATTTTTTTTAAAATTGTTGTCACATGATGTGATTTCATCTAGTCTTATACCTGGGTGGTATTCATTAGCCAAATTACTTGATTTTATTTGATTTTCATGGACAAATCGAATACGATTTTCTACATTGATTAAATAAGTTAAAGGACTTATACATTCAACTACACGTGCTGGAATCCAATGAATATGACTTTTAAAATGGTTTCGATAGAGAACTTTATCAGAGACTTTGTATTTTGGGGGTAACTTATTTTCTAATAATTTTGCATTTTGTATAATTTTATTATTCTCTAAATTAAAAGTAACTCTTTTTTTATTACAATCTCTTTTTGTAACTTCTATTTTTATATTAGGATGAATGACATCGAACAAAGTTAGTGGCTTATAGTTGAATAACATTTCAGACGGTGTTTTTTTTGTGGTCATGTTAGGCGTATTGCGATTGTAGAAAAGAAATTTACTAATACGGTTTTGGATAGACAGTTTCCCTTCTGGACCCGATAAATATTTAAACAAGACATTTTTGACGGTTTTCACGTAGCATTCAGCTTGTCCGTTTGATGGAGGGTGGTATGGTGGTGAGTGAATGAGTTCAATATTGTGGGATATACAGAAATTTTTAAACTCCACACTTTGAAATGGAGGACCGTTATCTGTGACAATTTTTGAGCACAATCCTAAACTTGACATAATAATCAATAACTTTTCTATCACAGAGGAAGCATTTGTGGAGCTCATAGGAACCACATCCATATATTTTGAATAAGAGTCTACGAATATTAAAAATTCACTTTTTGAAAACTGGAAAAAATCTAGATGGACTCTTTCCATTGGATATTGACTTTTACACCATTGACTTGTTACAGCTTCTTTTGGAACATTTTGTGATATTTGACAACTATTACACGACTTGACAAAATTTTCAATATCAGTATCAACATTTTTCCACCAAAAATATGAACGGGCTAGCATTTTCATTTTTACGATTCCTGGGTGATTTTCATGAAGTAGTTTGAGCAAATCTTTTTTCAATGAACAAGGAATCGCAACTCGACTATTATAGAAAACGCAAGAATTTTCAATACTTAAACTTGAAGATTTTGACGAATAATACTTTAAAAATTCTGGCACTGACTTTGGCCAGCCTAATAACACATAATTGTAAATTTGAGATAAGATTGGATCATTTCTGGTGTGATGTTTAATTTTTTCAAAATTAATAGGTATATTATCTAATTGATTAAAATAACAAATTCTAATATTTTCAACATTTGTATCTTCCTGCAACGGCAGACGTGATAATGCATCAGCATTAGCAACTTTTTTTGCTGATTTGTATTTAATAGTATACTTAAACATTGAAAGATAGATAGCCCAACGTTGTAATCGAGCTATTGCCACACCTGAAGTACCTTTTCGTGGATTGAATATTTGTTGAAGACTTTCGTGGTCTGTACAGATGGTAAATTCTTTTCCTATCAAATACTTTTCAAACCTCTTTACCCCAAAAATCACTGCCAGAGCTTCCTTATGAAGCTGCGCATAATTTTGTTCCGCTGACGAGAGAGTACTTGATGCGAACATAACAGGCTTTTCGACACCATTGACAATATGTGACATGACACAGCCCACTCCATAAGGGCTAGCATCCGCTGTTATAACATTTTGTTTCTCAGGATCAAATAATTCTAACACTCTATTATTCAATATTAGTTTTTTGCTATTCTGGAACACTTCCTCACACTCATCTGACCAGATAAAAGGTACATCATCGCGAAGTAATTTATAAAGGGTATGGAGTTCTGACGACAAATTTGGTATGAACTTCCCATAATAGTTAAGAAGACCTAAAAAGGATTGTAGTTGTTTAATGTTTTTTGGAGCTGGTGCTTTTACAATTGCATCGACTTTGGTTTCGTTTGGATATACACCGCTCCCCGAGATGACATGTCCTAGGTACTCAACTGATTTTTCTAAAAACTTACATTTGCCTAAGTTTATTTTTACGTTATGAGTATTTAATCTGTTTAATACCTCAAATAAATTTCTTTTACACTCTTCTACTGTTGATCCTCCTATCAATATGTCATCCAAATAACATTTAACTTTATCAAGGTTATAGAGAATTTGATCTATTACTCCTTGGAATATGGATGGTGCAGACGAGACACCAAAAGGTAAACGTGTATATTTAAATAATCCTTTATTGGTATTTATAGTGAGATATTGTTGTGATTTTTCGCTCAGCAAAAGCTGTTGGTATGCCCCAGTCAAATCAATTACGCAAAAATAATTACAGTTTGTCAGACTGGCAAAGATATCTTCAACCTTGGGAAGTGGATAATGTTCAGTTTGAACAAAACGATTTATTGTTACTTTGCAATCGATGCACAGTCGAACCTGGCCATCTTTTTTTGGTACAACCACTACAGGGCTAGCATATTCACTATATCGTACAGGAACTAAAATATTCTGATTAACTAATCGTTCAATTTCCTTGTTCACTTGATCTTTGAACCGATAAGGCACAGAGTATGGGGCGTGAAAAATTGGTGTTGCTTCGGACGTAAGAATGATTTCAGCCACATAACCATCAATTGGACAAGCTAAATTTGTATCAATGATATTTGGAAATTTATTTTTAATGTATTCTATTACAATATGTTTTGAATTCAAATCATTATTATCTATAAGGTTTCTTTTTTCGCTTACCGAATTTATTGCTCCACAAAGGAAATTTTTTCTCCAATTTGGCCACAAGACATCTAGCCAATCACGACCCAATAATGCCCGAAATGGACGTTGTGAATTAATGACAATCATTTGCAATTTTGTTGTTTCTCCAACATGACCAACTTTATTGACTTCGACAGAAATTTTACCCATAACTTCGATGCATTCTCCTGATACATTATAAAAATTTTCATGATTAGTATTTAATTTAATAGAAATAAACTTATCCAAATACTCATCCCTAGATATTGCAGTCACTGATGCTCCAGAATCCACCTCAAATTCTATTGTTTGTTCTTCCACCTTGATTTCTAGTTTTAATGGTATATTATCATTTGTTATTTGGTATAACGCATTAAACTGCTTCCTATCTACACTATTATAGCATACTCTTGACGTATGACCCTTGTTGTTACATTGATAGCAAATCCAGTCAACAGCTGGGCAGTCTTCTTCTACATGTTTACCGTTTGTTCCACATCGGCGACAATTTTTCCAACGACTTGACTTTTTTACATATGTTGGAGATTTTAAACGACGTCGGTTATAATACCCTTCGCTTCTGTGACCCTCCAACGAGGACTCACGACTAGGACTAATCGGTCTTGATAAATGATAAGGTTCTGGAGAATATCTTGGACCATGAACAGTTGACCTTGATTTACTTCGACTTTGATGACTTGTTGAACTACGAGATAATGAGGCAATTGTCTGGTTGCCATGTTTTTCTGCAAAACTCATTTCCAAGCTAAGAGCTAACTCACACACCTTTTCAAAACTATCTTCATCGGTTTTAATATTTAAAAGAGCTTGGAAAATACGTTCATCGGCAACACCTACTATAAATCTGTCTAATAAAGCCTCATCAATTATAACAAGTTTTAATTCAGCATGTTTTTTATATTTATCTTTCTCCAAAAACTCACGAAAATTACATGAAGAAACCATTGACTGCAATCGAAGTATAAATTCTGATAATGACTCACCAATTTCTTGTTTCGATTTGTGAAATTTAGCTCTTTCAACACGAATATTGCGTTTTTTTGAAAAATATTTGCGTAAAAGTGAAAGACATTCTTCCAATGTTTTTTCTGATGGTAGTTTTGGAACGGTTAAATTCATTAATACTTCGTATAACCCCGCTCCAATTACCGTAATAAATGTTGCCATGCGGTCTTCATCTGCGACTTTGTTTGCTTTGAAAAATTGAGTCAGACGATCCTCATATGCTACCCAATTCGAGCCTTCCACATACTGTTCTAATTTCCCTACCATATTAAAAATGTTTCTGTTACCTAAATTTTCACTATCGATTTCTTTTTTAATTTTGTGGTTTTGCATTAACCGGTTCAATTTATAACCCAAATGTTTCTTTTCATTTATTTAATCAATTCACCTTTTATGTTTAGTTCAAAAACAAAAATTACTTTTTATTTAAGTATAATAACTGTGGTAACGACACTTTTGTAACGGCCTAATATATACGGTTAACTTTACTCACATGTAATATCATAACTTGAACACAGTTTATTTTTTTGTTAATAATTTAATTTGAATGGATTCGTAAAAAACTCGTCGCCACTATTATGTTTATTCCTTCCACTTTACTTCAGCAATAATAAATTAGGTACACCATAATATTTATTAACAATTATTATTTATTGATGATATATATCTAACGACAACTTAAATTAGACTGACTGCCGTATAATAATTTATAAGTCTTAACAATTAATTATTATTTGCTAGAGAGTAGAGAGACCAATTAACTGAGAGTAACTGCAGTATTTTATTATTATTATTTTTAAAACATTTCTGAATATATATGTATATAGCAGGTGTAGATTTGTACAACTCCATCTGTATCATTTTAAGTTATTGAATCTTTTTTTACCTAGGTGGTTGCTCCAAACGGAATAATGTCACTGTTTCATTGGACGCACGTCACCGGTATCGATGACGTGTTCAAAAAAATTCGTATTTTCCACTCCCAACTTCCAGCCTTTGCCGTTAACTGTTGTCAGACTGGATAATGAAGGTTTATTTGATCGTATTGCAAACCGTTGCAATTAATGTTAATATATATTTAAAAGTTTAAAGAAGTGAATGCCTAAATATACATTCTTAGCAAGGGATGGGACTACCATCAACTCAATACTTTTAGTGACTCCGTTGAAGAATACGCTCGTGAAACACTATCCATGGATAGGTTGACTTCCCCATTTACTGAAATCGCAACTGAAAACGCAACCGTTTTGTACTTAGAATTTCAACCTTAGCATAAGGACGCGGATAATTCTTGACCGATACTAAAGACGATAAAGAGGGAGTTTTTAATGATCGACGGATCTTTCATTATTTTTTAAACTGTTGAGCGAACTAGTTTGATAGTGACTTGTTAGAGTATGTTTCAAAGCTTCGATTCCTAATCGTTTTCTGGTTGTCAGGTATTCCTGTAGACGTTAGAAAAATGGTTTAATTTCATATTTATGTACTGCTGAGCCATTATTTGAGTCGATTGAATATACTCTTCAAATTTGTAGTACACCTGATCTTTCGGAACTTCTTCCTTAATTGCGAGAACTTCGTCAATGTCTTCAGATGACGGACATGGAAATATCATCAAGTTACAATTGCAATAGGTTGAAATTCCTTCGGAGAGCGTGAGTCTAACTTGACCACGCTCCATTTCAATTTTAAAGTGCAATAATCGCACTTTGACATGTATATTCAGTTAAACCCGCATCCGAAGCAGAAGAGCGTCAAGGGCCTAGTACACTGCCTAGAACAGTAACCTGGGTTTATACGGTTCCAGCAAAAGATAACGTTGTTTTCTAGAGGAGAAGCTCCTTATATAGCTTGTGTATCTCCTTTTTGTATAGTGAGATGTGCCAACGCTTCTTCGAGTTCTCCTTTCGAAAGCTCCTCCACTTCCGAAATATTTAGTCTGCCATATATATGTGATGGTGGTTGTACTGAAGCCGCTAGTTTATCCCTCTGCCTACAAAGTTCACGCAAGTGATCAACTGACATTACATGAACGTACAACAACTCCTTCCTGACATTAAATTTCAAGTTGTGGAGCCAGACGTTTGCCCAAGCTGGCGTCGCCAAAAGAGTACAAAGTTTGTTGCTAAATCTCAATAAACTCGAATAAAAGCTATCAGAGGTTTCATTATATTTTAGTTTTCGTGCTCTAATTTTATCTAACAGCTTTTCGTCGGTATCCTGATTTCAAAACTCAACCTTTGCTACGCCGTACAAGGCGCTCCACCTCATAAATGGCTTTTTCTATGACATCGCCATAACTATACAGTGGCCCTGTCCTTAAACAATAAATGGGCGTGTGCTAACAGAATATCCTCTCAACCTGAGAGAAAAAGATTGATAAGCACTCAGATATGGTTGATGAATTCTTCAATACTATGCCATCGGATCTAGCATTATATAACACACTCCAGCCACTGATAATTTTGGCGTTTCTGTCAGTGGCCATTGGGGTTCTGCACGGATTTGGTTCTGGACCCCATGATGTTTGCTGATGTTGTGGAGCTCGTCCCGGTAGAGTAGGAAGTGTTGCATAGTCGGGGCTTTGATAAGAGGGTTATTGCCTTCTAACAACCGGGTTATTGACACCAGCTGGTATTATTTCCTTCAACGTTTGATGGAATCTTTCTTCTGTTCTGGCTTGTGGATGGTGGCTTATGTGAGTTGATTTGAATGCTGATTCTAATGAGTTGATTTGTAGGAGTAACGTTTCGCATAGCTGCATTTATACATGTAACTTTACTTGTCGCGGTTTGTTAGCGTGTATTAATCTTAGAAATAGCTCCAGTTAATGGATTCCCGGAATTCCTTAAATTAGGTTATTTTGCCCGCGGCAGTTGCGACGCGTCCCATTTATTTCAAATCAATCGAACGCACAGGTTTTGTAAAACAGGTGTTGAAAAGGGGTGGCCAATATACTCTGCGATGTTGTAAGTTCTTCTTGGCATATCGAACACAACTCCGGACGGTCATCTACATTCCAATTCCTAATTGTTGACATCTTTTATAATGAAAGAATTGATCAGATTGTTCAACCAAAATCAAAAAACACTCAGACCAGAATAAATGAAAATTTTACTAAAACCAGAGAAGAATATAGAAAAACCTATTTAATGCGAGTTTCGATTTTTAGATGTGGAGGGTTAAGAGAAAATTAGTAAGCTAACTTATTGCAACGGTGAAAAAAAATAAGTGTCTTGGGGCAAAATACCTGCAATGACTGGTTTTTTGGACGAATAGCAATTAATGCAAGGAAAATACTTTGAAGTAAAATCGACTGTCGATAAAAAAAAAAACAATTTACAACGACTTGTTAGATAAACCTGATTTGGTTTATATGCCGAAATTTAACAAAACAAAAATATGAAATATCAAATGGCTTCTGGCCCGGGAAAACATCTCTATATATGAATTTATTAACCCTTTTTAAAAAACAAAAAATATTTATATAACCACAAAGAAAAAAAGAGAAAACCCTTAATCATTTGTAGACTGCTGAAATCCACTTTGTCATAGTTCGCACCCGTCCAATTCCTAAATTCCCTCATGTGTATATTAAAGCTAGTATAACGCTCGTCTATTTCAAATATATCTACCTATCTATCTAAATTCTTTTGGGATCCTTCACTTCCTTGATTTAATGAATAATAAACAGTTTTTAATAATAACAGTTTTTAATTTTAATAATAACGTTGGTTGTACCAAATTAAAACAAATAAAAACAAATGTTTTTCGTTATTATTTAATCGAAAAAAGAAAACAATTAAATGTTAGCAACTCTATTTATAGTTTCATGTAACTTATATAACAATTAAAAGTTTGTAATAGCTAACAAAATAATGCATTTTTCTACAAACGATCGCACACAAAATGGATTCTTTAAAATAGCTGATCCATATAATAACAAAAAAAAATCTTTTATAATTCGATTTGTTAATTTTTGCAGTTTTAATTCATGGATTTTACTGTTACTGTACACCTCACTATATAAAATAAAAATACTTAACTATATTTATTCATGGAAAGTAAACAAAAATCTTCTATTTAATATCAAAGTAGCTATTTATGAAATACAAATTAATGAATTTCACTTAATTAGTTATACTTCGTTATTTGAAAGACAAATTTATTCTATATTTACCCAAAATGTGGCTTTCCACCATGACTCGAGTTTTTTAAGTGATTTCCATCCATCTCAATCGTTTTGTTGCTTTTTCACTTCATCTAAAAAAAATTAACCCTCACAAAAAAATTCTGCTATGCATAAACAAAAAAATTAAATAGACATGAGCACAACTATTCGAAATGCAGGACCACGGACACGTGACCTACTTCTCACACCTTGCTATCACGTGATAGCTTCAGTTTCCAGGATTAATACATGTTATAGCCTGGTCGCAACAAAAGAATATTTGTGTGAGATTATAATTTTTTAAATTTTTATAAGAATTAGGACATTTTACAAAACATTGGGAACCATCACGCGGAGATTGAACGAGACCGCTCACGTCTTGATCACAACTGAATTATTTAGTGCATCATGGAAGCCATGCCTATACTATCTTGAATTATTTTATTCTTAGATTTATCATTTATACAAGTAGAATTAATTAAACAAAAAAACTTACAAATTATCCAGATTAATTTTTCCACGACAACAACAATACGTATATCCGTGTTGACTCGAATAACTCTTCTCATGTACTAGTATTACCAAACAAACAACAAAGATGAATAACAACATTGATCATTAATCATCCTTTCTACAGCTGCGGCACTATGTTGTCTCCATTAATTCCTTACAAATACGGACGCTGATCAAAAACAACCATGATGACTGACGGCTACGATTATTAACAAGTTATTGTACACCTGCCACCACACTCAAATCTATGTTGAATCGAATAATTCGTCTCAAGCAATTGCATTAAAAACGAAAACGATCATAAGGGACAGCAATGATTCTCAACACCTACTCTAGCATAGGCAACAATACACAAATTTATAATAAAAAAACCACAAAACTTATCCCAAGAGTCAGCATCAACTTTAATAATGATGAAGTATAATTAACACCAAAATCTAGTTTCGCATCAGCGACAATGCTTAAATTTGTGTTGAAGCAAATATTATCAATTTAATTTGACGTCACTCAAAATAGCAATCACCATGTTGTTTTCTTGATGGCGGCTGTGACAAGGGTGCTGTCACTAATTTGGATAAAATCTTAACTCCTTCGAAATTCCAATAAAAATAATTCAATTTCCTTTTAGAGCTAGACACACATTAGCTTTTTATTAAAATAATTTTAATATAACATTTAAACCAAAGACTAAACTTTCTAAATTATATTAAATTTTGCCACATTACAAACGAAACTTATTACTTCCAAGTCACAAAAATAAGAAGAGAGGTTTTTGTCATGGTTGACTGATATTTACATCCATTCTATCATGAACCTTATCTCATAGTTCATTCTTACTATCTCTTCATCCGGTAAAAATTCGACCATTCAACACACTTTTTATTTCCGATAGGATGGCTTACTACTTTCGACAGCCCAAGAGTCCATCAATTGATGTAGTAAATTCTCGGTCCACCATAACTTCTGTCAAAAAACGTCAAAATTTGTTTATATCCAAAAGTGACAGTGAATATATTTTTAAGTAAGTTTTTCTTTCTTTCTTAAAAAATTTATATTCTTAATTTCTAATATTTTCCCTTTAACTAATTAATAATTACATTTATTTTTTCACATTCAATAATTCTTATGCAAATCAGTTACAAGAAGGTTACATTATTTTAATTAAGCTTTAGATCATCAAAGAAAACTCTTCAACAGCCCAGATAATTTCAGCTTAAGCAAAAGCAAAATCAATGAATTTGTTTCCAACAAAAAAATTCAAGCTGATACACGTAGAAAGTTTACGGTAAGTGTTTGTTTATAATCAAATAATAAATCTATATGAATACTAAATCTCTTTTCTTTTCAGGAAAAAATCATCTCAACTGTAACAAGCACTCTCATACTAACAAGTCCAAAATAATAGGCTTCTCCAAAGTTTACCAATTATTAATATTGTGAAAGAAAACACTCACTTAAACCATCGCAATACAAGCCACCTTATTTATGATTTAAATACCAACGCACCTACGATAGATTTAATCTTCTTTATTTCTGTTTTTGTTTAAAAATTTATATTTGTTTCACATCGGTACAAAAGAAATAAAAAAAAGTAATTTCCTATACATTGAAACAATTTAATAGATTTAGTGTTTTAAAATGAAAAAAAAAACGATGATGACGTCATAGACTAAAATATGACTTTACAGTGGAATGCCCTATACGGACAGATATTACTTTTGAAATGAATCCTAAATTACTCGATATTAAGAAATAAGTATGTGATTATTGTGAGGACTGCCCTTGGTAGGTTATAAAAGAAAATGTCTTCAGATAGCTTTAATGAATGAATTTCTGGTTGCAATTTAGAAGAAATTGATGCCTGCAATTTTTCTTATTTTTGATGATCACTTCATTTCATTTCACGCATCACTTCGCACTATCCAAGTTCGATAACGAACCAAATAAAAACTGCAACTAATCAAAAAGGTGAACGTTCTAGAAATGATGATCAGTCTGAATTTCCAGACGATCGTCAGTTATAACTGGTTGTGGTAGATATTAAATCGGTACGACCAGTTTTTACGATCCATTCCCCATTATATGTGTCAATCGCTTGGATTTAGCTCATTACTATAAAATCCTATTACTATAAAATTGACGTGGAGGCGAGGAACTCTCACATCCTATAGCGATCAGATGAAAGCAAATCCAAAAATCTGGTACCTGTTTCGGTGCCATCTTTGTGCACGTTAATGGGCTTCTTACGCCTTGTTATCAAGCGGGAATAGCTTCGGTTAGAACACGTTGGTTTCAAAGCGAAATCATCCCCACATCGCGATCACTGAATTAATTTAACTAATTTGACATTAAATCTTTTTCTAACACTAAATTATTAGAGGTATAATTTCTAGATAATAACACAAAAATATTAATATGAAACATGAAAACGATTCACAGATATCTTGGTCCTGTCAGGTTGATACATTCAAATAAATAAGTTTTCTTGAAGTTAAAGTAAAAATGTTGATCATCTTGTGCAGTAAATTAAACATCCTTTATTGGATAAAAAATCAACAAAAGAAAATTTCTACTATTAATATTATCTTTCTTTCTGATGCGTAACGCTATTTCATATATCTGATCTCCCATAATTTTAGTTGATCTCTTTATTGATCCAGAAATTATTATTTAAGCAAACTTTTGTTTTATTAAGCGAGCAGTATTAAAATACAGCACTTTAAAAAAAATTGTTTGATTCTTTTATTTTAATACAACAAATGAGTACAATCATTTAAACACTATACTTTTAATTTTAATACGCCAAATTAAAATTGAAATTTTTGATTTTAAATGAAATCACATTTTTGTGTAGTTTAATAATATAATACTTCCGTATTCTCATAACAGAGCTTTGATTTTTTTTTTCAAGTCAAAAATTACAATACAAAAATGAGAACAGAGTTGATTCCAAAAAAAAAATTTTCATTAATGCTTTCAACTTATATCATTCGAATCATCTCTTTCTGATTTTTCATAGAATCGTTTCAATTTTAGGCATTTATCATTAATAAAATGATTTTAATTTTATGTTAGCCACCAGACGATAGAGCAAAAAAAACTTGTTCATACCATTTGAATGATTAACATTGAGGCCTTTTTGAATCAATTTGTTTTGACAATTATTTGGGGCAAAAACAAGAAGAAAAAATTTAATATAAATATTTGTTTTTAATTTTAGTAATTTTAATTTGTTAATAATTAACTTACTGTAATTTTTAAATTAATCTTTGTTTTAGCTTTATTTTAAAACAAAATTATGTGGGTTTGAATTACTAGTAACTAATCCCTTTTAATATTTAAATTTATTTAATTAATCGTCAACGAATTCTAATTTTTATTAATTTCATATTTTTTATATCTTTTAATTATTTTTAACATCCCCTTCTTTTTATACTTCTATTTTCATTGATTTAGTTTTTTACTTATTAGCCGCCTTTCTATTAGCTTATTTTATTCTTATAAAAATTTTATACCATCTACTAATCTTCCTCTATAATTTAGCAATGAATTTAAGTTATTTCCTTTTTTAAAAAACCAGGGTATTTATATATAATTTTTTTAGCTATTATGCTGGGGCCACACCTGCGTGTTATTGCAATAATTAACGCGATAATTGAAAATAAACGCAAGTGTAGCCACAATTTATCGCATTTATATGTTAGCGCGATAATTTTATGGCTATAATTTTAGCGCTATAATTTTAGCGCTATAATTTTATTGTGTTAATTTAAGCGGCATAATTTTAACCCGATAATTTTAGCGTAATAAGTGATTAACGCGCTAATTTAGACGATAGCTCGAATGCCGATAATAAAAGTTAGCGTGATAATTATGGAGGATGTTTTTAAAGAAAATAGTTTATGTATTTTGTGTATAATTTTGAGTTTATTTTGAAGGTATTAAATAACATTTATGTAATGAAAATTATAAGAATAGGAAAAACAATAATAAACAAAACTAAATATTTTTGCTTTTAACAGTATTTTGTATTTTGTTCACTCGTCGAGTTAACCTTATTCCAAATTCGGTGCATGTAGATATATAGACATTATAGATTCGACCACTGACCAGTGATTAGAATTAGTGTTTCCAATCCGGTTTAAGCCGGATTGGAATTATCCGGATAATTCCTTAAAATTTTGCTATCCGATATCCGGTTAATTCACAAAAAAAATCCGGATAACTAAATTACAGCATAAAAAATTGTTTGCGCTGTTTAGCTTTTTAAAAATTTTAACCAGCTAGTAGTAGCTGATTTTTCATAATAGACGTTTTCGCTTAGTCAATCTAAAACTTACTTTTTCTATGATAGCATATAGAAATTCTATTTTCATTACGCTTATTTTCTTGTGAAAATGGGTTCTTTTTCAACTACAGTGTAAAAAGAATAACAAATTGTAGTTGCTATGATTTTTCATATAATTTTACAAAATTTTTAAACAAAGCAACCATGAAAAAATAGAATATAAATTTTTAATGAGATGTTGTCAAAAACTTATCTTATAATTTAAAGTAAATATCGATAGTATATATACAATCATAGAAAAAATTGCATTCGTAAACATATCTCACTCGACGCTAGCGCGTCTCGTGATCAAATGTTTGCTTGCGAAAAAACAATGTTTTCATCTCTTGTAGGAAAATATATTATTTTTCATTTAGACGATTTCGTTTGGTTGATCTAAAAATTATCATTCGAGCAATTGTTTTGAATTTGAATTTTTAGAAGTGTAGTTTATTTACAAATAAAAAACAGTATTTTGCCGTATCATAATTTACGGTTCAGTTTTTTGTAATTTGAAAATATTTAAAGCTAATCACATTAAGGCAGTCTATTAACAAAACGAAGAATGTTGGGCTAGTTTCATTAATGATGTTGTTGCAGAATTCAACACTATTCCAAAATAATAATTTTAGTTATGCAAAAACGTTAATAAAAAGTTTATTTCCTGATACCAAAACAACCGAAAACGTTAAGTTAAAAATGGTGGAACAAGAAGTTAAGGAAAATGAAAATTCTCCAACTCCGGCGGAACTTACCGAAAGTACTTTAGTCATGGAATTTACGAAAAATACGATTTCACCAATCGAAAATTCATAGTAAAGTTAATCGTTAAATAATTATTCTTCACTGGACAAGGAATTTAATTTATAAAAGCATAAAAAAAACACTCGCTCCTTACCTAGAAAAGCTATTTGATGTTTTGAAGACCATTCAACCTACTTCGAACGAAAGTGAAAGAGCCTTTTCGGTTGCTAGTGTCTTTTTAAAGAAAACTAGAAATCGGTTGCAGTTTCCAATGTTAAACGCTCTTGTATTTTTAAAATATTATTTTTCAGATGAAAATAAATTATTAACTAATTTTTATTTTTTAAAACTACATATTGTTTTTATTTAAATCCACTATCCGGATTATTATCCGGATATTCGGATAATTACTTTACATACTATTCGATATCCGGATAGTTAAAATCACGGATAATATCTAATTGGAAACACTAATTAGAATGTAACAACACCTTGGTTTTAGGTAGATTTCATATAAAAATCTACATATTGCAATGTTCGTCATCTCGGAATTTCTAAAAAATTTTGGTGTCAAACGACTATATATGCTAAGCGGAGACGGGAAAACAAAATAAAAACGATTTAATATCGTTTAGTTTCTAGCGGTCGTATGCTTTCTCATATGTCTGGACATATGGTACTCTCTATGTGGAATCCAGAAGGTTAAAGAAAAGTTGGATGACCGCCAATGACGTGGAATAAAACTCTACTAGCTGAAGCGAAATATAATGCCAATACATCGAAATAACTAAAGGCGTTTGTTCCAAACAGAGTAAGGAGGTCCAGTCTAGTAGACGCTCTATAGTTAATATCGCTATATAAATTGAAGATAGTGCAAAAACGGTAGGCATTGTAATTTTTCAATTCAAAGGTACGGTTGGAAGTTTCTCAGATAAAAACTTCACTTCTTATTTTATATACTCAAACTGTTCGTTTTCAGTTTATATATTTACATATTTGAATTAAATGAAAGTTTAGTATTTAAAATTATATTTTGTAGGTTTTAAATCCCTTGTAAATTTCAAATTCATCAAGTGATTCGATTAGGGATCCTTGGCTACATTAATGTAAAGCCTTCAAATTTTGTTTAAAAGTGGGATAGTTATGATTGTTATTAACTAAATGGCCACCAATGCTAGCTACGCCACTGCATTTATATTCAAATTATGTGCTATAATCACCAACTTTACATCGGTAAACGTAAATTAAATTGTTTGTTTACAATTTTTATGTCAAATTTTAATAACTGTAAATTGTTTAATCAAACATTTTGATTTATGGAAGAAAGTAAAATTAAATTTACAAGTCAATTAATTAAATTGTTTTTAATCTAAAACGCTAACAAATTCCAGAAAGCGCAACTTATCAAGTTAAAACCTTTTTATATATTAAATAATTATTAAATTTGTTGATTTAATAAAAATGTTTTATTTTTCTAACAACTTTTATAAAATATAAAAATCAGACCGGTTTCAGATATATATATCTATCATCAGTGAAATTTTTTATATTTATGACAATATTATTTGAAAATTTGTTTGTTTCAAAAAATATGCATACTAAATTAAACATAAAAAGTTTTTTAAAAATAAAAATTGAAAAGATTAAAATTGTAAAATATGATAAGAACAAAAAATGAAGAAAAATATTAATTTATAATTAAATTGTACAAAATATTAGAACAAAATGATAGTTGTTCATTCAAAATTAAAAATGGTGACTTCTTTTATATACATAAAATCCTTCAAAATGTAAGAAGAACTTTCCGTATTCCGTAATTAAGTAGGTTTTGTGAAAGTACCCCAAAAAAAGTTTTAAAAATTTAAAAATTTGTTAACTATGGCAAAACAAACAAAATTTAGATAAAATATATAAGGTTGCTTGATTTATAAAAATATTTTTATTTCTTAAGTTTAAATTTTAGGTAGATTTCATATAACAATCTACCTATTGCAATGGGCTTCATCTCGGAATTTCAGAAAAATTTTGATGCCAAACGACTATATGTGATAAGCGGAGACGGAAAAACAAACAAAAATTATATATATATATATATATATATATATATATATATATATATATATATATATATATATATATATATATATATATATATATATATATATATATATATGTATATGTATATATATATATATATATATATATATATATATATATATATATATATATATATATATATATATATATATATATATATATATATATATATATATATATATATATATATATATATATATATATATATATATATATATATATATATATATATATATATATATATATATATATATATATATATATATATATATATATATATATATAACGATATGAGGTATAACGGAATTTAGCGGCACTCTCACGGTCGCATGTTTCGACCTACACTATTTTCTATGTATGTTTCGGCAAATAATGTCTTGGACAAGTTCGTGAACTGGCCATATCCGGGTACCGGTTAAGCGGCTAGAGTCTAAAAAGTCGAATAATCTAGGGCGCTATAACTTCCGTTTGAATCATAATATTTTAATAAAATTTAAAAATATTGAATATTTGAACCTTTTTTATCATTTTTATCCAGATAACAACCTTGGTGTTTCAGGTTCCTCAAAAATCAGCTGTTTTAAAAATTTACTAAACTTTGCTGTCCTTGATCTAGCTGAAATGGCCAAGCTCATATTTGAAAACTTTTTCTCACGTACATAAAATATAAATCTTTCCAAAATTTTCAAAAAAAATAGTTTAAGTCTAACGGTTGAGACCCTAGGGCTGTTGAAATGAAAACAAACGCAAAGAGCAATGCTTTCATCATGTTTCAGTTTATGTTATTTAAATTCATCTTAGCTTTTAAACATACTTTTCAACTATAGCCTCAAAAAATTTCAGCTTTCTAACCCAAAAGGTTCCATTTTTATAAGCGTTATAATGAACCTCTTGCAAAAAAAATATCAAGCCATTTAATACCATAGAAAAATTATCAAAATCTCTTTTGTTTTTATTTTTTTTACTAAGTAACCGTTTGAAAAAAGATTAAATAAGAACAAAAAAACACAACAACAAAAGATGATTTTGAAATAAAATTGTTTGATAATGTTTTTGATCATAAATTATGTGTGATGGTATAATTGTAGTTGTGACGTAGTTCATTTGATCTTTGGTGGATTTAATATGTTATTAAAAGTAGTTTAAACCAACTTAAATAAAACTGTTCCGAAATTGTATTGATGGAGTTAGTTCGGATAATGTATTTAATTTGGTTCGATAATTTTTTGGAATCATTCTGTTTCTACTTATATTTTTTATTTAAACTAATCTGACTTATCTAATTTCATTTGGACACAAAACCGTCTGACCCCGAAATCTACCTATTTCTAGCGGATATACCTGCCGCTGGGATTTTTTTTGAATTATTCTGTTCCTCCTTATATTTTTTATTTAAATTTTAAACTAATCTGACTTGGTTTTTGTATATAGTTGCAAGTTTCCTTTTTGATTTTACATTAAAAAACTATTTTTCAAAATTCAAAACAAATATATTTTTATTTTATTTTAAATATATATTTTAATCTAACTTCTAAAAAACAATTTTAATTTTCTTATTTCTCTTACACGTGTTTCAATCTTTCGATCATCCTCAGAGAGAAAATATTTACAACTGCAGTTGTAAAGTGATTTTACCGCACTCCAAAACCAAAAATTAAATTTTAATCTGACTTATCTAATTTTATTTGGGCACAAAACCGTCTGACCCCGAAATCTACCTATTTCTAGTGGATATACCTGCCGCTGGGATTTTTTGATTATTGAGGATTTTAAATAAAAAAATTTAATAAATCAATGCTTTGGTAGCGGTGATGCAAAGCAACCTGATTTTTTTATATGAAATTTGTTTTAATTAAACCTCACATGCGTTTTTAAAACCCATAATATAATATTAATATATATTTCTTTATCCACGACTACTAAAGAGTATATGCGTTCCATGCATATGCCTTCCATTGTAATGGTATTCATTCCACAACTAGTGAATTTGATTAAATTCTTTAACATAGAACTGTTTATTAAATATTCCCCTAACAAATTAAAAACTTCATTTGTTGGTATAGTAACATAAACAGGTTAAAACAAGAACAATACATATATAAAATATAAAATAAACAACAAACTTGTTTTGTTTTGTTTTTCTTGCTATCTTTGATGCATTTGCTTCAATATGGCGATACAAACTATTGCAGGAATGGAAAACTGGAAATTAAAGAAATATTTTGCAGTCGTGGATAAAATAGCATCTTGAATTCGCTTAGGATGATGGCAATTCTTCACTCGAATGATTCCCTCCACTCGCTACTCTTGTCCGGGAAACTTCATCCTCGTGAAGAATTGCCTTCATTCTAAGCTCATACAAGAATCTACTATTCCTCTATTATTGTATTACAGTTATGGTTAATTAATTTCAAAATTTGATCATGCCTTCATTACATGGTTAACCGAATGCAAACATTTAATTAATACTGAAATAAAATTTACCGTGTTCGTTTTCTATGCATTTTTATCATCCACCATCTTCTTTTGAGCTTGGGTTTTTGTTTATTCAAATTATAGCATAATAAATTTATTAAATAATTATTGACAGCCATCTAATGCACCATAGTAGCAGCTTCAACTTCCATCTCAAAATAACTTTTTTTCTATAGCAACTGTTAAAACGTGCTATTATGGGAAAAATAACACTTTAACATCAAGGGTAGATAAAGTAGTACAGCAAGGATAGATAAAGTATTTTGATATAAGTATTTTGCTGTTAATATTCTTCAAGCTTTTCCATTTTTGAAAGCACAGGCAATTCAAAATTTCAGGCAATCTACGAATTGCCTCTGAAGCCTCCTCTTCGACATCAGAAGGCAGTTTCCTTCTGTAATATCGCACATATTCACAAATCCAAACTAGATAATTTTCAAATTCAGTTTTTGCAAAAACCAAAAAAAAATTGATATGTTTGTTTGTTTATATAGTAAAACTCAAAAAGTTATCAAAGCCACCTATTCTCATTTTTTCGTATAACTGTTTTTTCCTGACACCTTTAAATAAAAATATCATTGATTTTTCTTCATTTTTTGTTCTTCTTTAACAATTGCTATAGAAAAAAATGTTGTATTCCACACGATGATATAATTTCATTATCTTCTGGTACAATAAATAACTATTATAAAACACACGATTTTCAACACAGGTGTAGCCACAACTAAATTAATTTATTAGCGCGCTAGTGTTTTAGCGCAATAATTTGTTAGCGCCAGAATTTTATGGCGATAAATTGTTATGCGATAATGTTAGCGCGATATTTTATTAGCGCGCTAATTACGGCGCAACTTAATGCTTTAAATATAGCGATAATATATGATAGACGATAACGCAGGTGTGGCCCCAGCATTATAATACCTATAGCACCTTTTCTAACATCTTAAGAGTTTAAGAAGTTTAAGAATCAGAAGAATTTTTGACCCCTTGTATATTGATTTATCATGATGTAATTATAGTAATTTAAATTTTACATCATTTTTTGAAAGCCCTTGAGGATGATGTCACAGTCGAATTCCGATCGAGCATATAAATTAAATACAGTTAAAAAGTTAATTTATTAATAATAAAACTCGATTGCGAAATATTATAACAATTCATTTATTTACAATAAAGATCCAAAAGATATAGAAGATAAGAATTATATATCAGAATTATTACCAAATAAAATGTTTAGATTGTCCGAAAATATAAACTGGACAAATAGTAAAACAGTTTAGCGTTAGATTAAAGGAACACAAAAGACTTCGTAAATAAATCAAATGTTGCCGAACATATTAAACCATAAAAACAATTAAACCATTTAGTAAAATAAGTTATTTTAAAAGTAATAAAATCAGACTTTCAATTTTCAACTATGTTTCGCCATATTTTTGTAAGCCATCAACTGTTTGTTATATCGAAGATTTACAGAGATGTACTCGATCTTAAAAATTAACTAGGTACATTTTTATATATTTTAGGTAATATAAATTGTTTTTGTACAATATTATTTTTAGTAAAAATACACGAATGAATGATCTTTACCGTCTCTCTGTTTGAAATTCATATTTTGTTTTTAAAGAGTTTTCTCGATTTACGTTCTGTGTAAAACTTACCTTGCATGGAAGCTTACACATACATAATGGAATATCGAATATACCTTCATACGATATTTATTTAACACTAATTATGTGTACAACATTTAAAAATCTTTGTGTCTCCCTTAGGTTGAAAGCTTATATATTCACGTACTTGTAATCTTATTTTGTATTCAATTTGAATTTCCTATTCAATTTCAAACTCAACAGCACATGTTTGTTAAGCGTAATTGAATTAAACTACTTAACTTAACATCAAGAGGTTTATTTTTCTAACGATAATAAGTAGAATATATAGTATAGCAAACATTTCCTAAAAACAAAAAAAACGGAAAGGTCAAGTGAAAAATTTCCTGTAATTTTCGCATAAAAAAAAATTTCTTTCTGTAACAAAAATTTAAGTTGGAAGTGTATTAAAATGGAAAAAGTTTTACTTGAAAAGTATTTTAATGAAGAAAAAAAGAGTTACTATGAATAAATAATTATTTTATATTAAATTCAAGATCCATCCACCTGTAGCTTTAAGTGGAAATTAGTTGATGAACTTTAATGTATTAATCATTGTTTGTTATTCTTGAGGATTCAGCAAAACACAAAACCGAATTTATGAAGTGAAAGTAAGGTAAAGATATAAGGCGATTTTGACTGTGTTGGCCACGAATACTGAAGGCATGTAACAAACGCGAAGAATGCTATTAGTTTTACCACTCGTCTCTTAACAGTTGTGTTCTGAAGCGCCACTCAATACATGTTACTTTTTTTTTCTTGGCGTTCATGCTCTATGTAGTGGCGTTTCCAGGCTAATCAGCTTTGAATATTTACCACTGTCATTCGCAACAGCGACATAATTACCATACCAGCCAATTTTTTTAAGGTCGTTTATTACGTCTGCCTCCCATTGCAGTCGTGGTGTACTCCGCGGTCGCCACTCCCTGGGGTACTAACGTACATTTTGTTATTCATTGCAGACTGTGAACCGGCCCGTAGAACATGCTCAAACCAGGCAATTCTATTAGAATGGATACAACCTATTATATCAGGACCCTCAAGAATGTCTCCGATCTCAAAATTATATCGGGTTCTGTACTCGCCATCGTCTGTCTTAACTAGACCAAAAATGTAAAGTAGAATCTTACGCTTAAACATAGATAAATGCGATTCGTCATTTTGTGTAAGGGTCCACGTTTGTGACCCATACATCACAACTGGTCTAATATATCTAACCGGTCTTGTATATCTTAAGCTTGATGCTAGTTGATATATACATACAGTGATCCAAGGAGAGGTTTAATTAAGTAGATAGTTCGATTACCTGCAGCGATTCAAGCTTTTATATCTATAAGTATGCTGTTGTTTGAGTCAAGCATTGATCCCAAATATTTCAAAGATTCAACTCCCTCAATTCGTTCATCACCGCAAATCAAATCTTTCTTCTCAGCCTCTCTTGAAAAAATCATATGTTTGGTTTTATCGTAGTTAATTTGCAGACCAATTTTTCTATCAACACTTTCAAGCGACTTGAAAGTGTCACTTATAACAGTTTCATTTCGGCAGAGGATGACAACCTCATCAGCGTAAGCGATCATCTGTACTGAGATTATTGACAAAATGTTGTTGTTAATCGGTAGTTTCTTTAGACGGCACACATATTCCAAGGCTAAATTAAATAAATAGTATAGGAGAGATAGCATCACCTTGTCTTAAACCAGAGTCGACTTTAAAAAATGTTGATATTTCGTTCTCTACCCGTACACAGCATTGAGAGTTCTGTACTGTCATTTTGCATAGTGTAACTAGTTTACCAGGAATTCCTACAACAGATCAGACTATAGAGTCTCTCGTTCAAGAGAGTTGTAGACCTGCCTGAAACCAGTAAAGAGTTGGAGCACAGGTATGTTGAACTCTCAACACTTTTCTAAAAGCATCCTTATTGAGAAAAGTGCATCGATTCATTGTAGGCGATCACATTTTTTATGGATTGGTATCAACAAGGCTGAGTTCCAATCCTTTGGCATGGTTTCAGTTTATCAGCTCATTTGAAAAAGCTCAAACAATCTAAAAGATAGAGTTTCACCACCATGGAGAATCATTTCGGATCATATCGTCGATACCAGGTGCTTTATTGCGTTTTAATTTTGACAGTTTCGCTTTGAATTTCTCTTTGGTTGGTTCGTCTACATGTACCTTTGACGCACGAATAAGCTTTGCTCATCGTCCGACTTGTTGCTGGTCACTTAAGTGGAGAAGATTCTCAAAATAAGCGGCCCAAGTATCTAAAATATTTTTAAGGTCCACTTGTAGCTCCCCATCTTCGTTTTGAATAGCAGTCGATCTAGTTTGAGGCCTCTTCTTTAAGGTTTTAACCTGCTGAAAGAAGTTACGCGATTGATGTTCCTTATTGAATCTTTCAATCTCCTCACCCTGTCTCTTCACCATTCTCTTTTTGTTCGTCTACATAGCTTTGAGACGGTTTGTCTTGCCAGTTTATAGTTCTCCTTCGCGGACTTGGTGTTGATTCCTTGTAGACATTTCAGACAGCAATCTCTTTTGTACTAAATAGCGTCGAGGCATGCTTGATCCATCCATGGCTTCTGGGAGCGGTTTTGTGGTCGTCCAAGTATTCCTTCAGCAGCGCTTAAAAGTTAAAACAGCATCTTTGAGCAAATACTCCATTGACGGTTTCTGATTCTCTCCATTAATGGTTTCTGAAACAAGGTACTTAGTGAACTCCAAATTACCAATGATGTTAAGATTAGAACCAAATTTCCTAGCGCCAGAATAATTCGGTCAATTACCTATAATTAACTATATTTTTTTATTAAAATTTCACAAACTGACTTAAAAATGAACACTCGTACAATAATTATATGAGCAATTTCACGCAAGTTCAGCAAATTTATGGGAAATTTTGATTTGACCCCTTTTAATTTTGATTATTTTTTGTTTATAGATAGTCTTTCATAAATAAAAAATACAAGTTCTCTTAGAATTTTTTTTTTCGACCAGGGGTCTTCACAGGGTGCCCCTCAATTTTTTGTTATTTTGTGATGTGAGTGCATTTTGATGAGCGATTGCAGAAAAACTACTGAATCTATTTAATTTTTATAATATTTTAAAAAGTTCATTTAATAATAAAATATTTGAAAAAAATCTCTTAGTTTATAACGCCATTTTTATAATTTTCCTTCAGAACAAAAAAAACTGATTCCCGACAGTCATATGCACAACGAATTTTATCTTTAAAACAAAAATAACACATGTCCTAAACTTTCACAAGTTGTTAGATATAAAATAAGCTTCAATTAGTTTAAAAAAACAGGTGTAGCGCCATCTTTTCTTCAATTACACCGTTTTTTTCTTATGTTACACCGTTAAAAATTATTTCAAAAAACTAACAGGGTAAATTTTTAAAAACTTTGTTCTAATACCTATTCAACGACATATCATTTATGAAAATCGATTCAGTAGTTTTTCTACAATCGCTCGTCAAAATGCACTCACATCACAAAATAATAAAAAATTGAGGGGCTCCCTGTGAAGACCCCTGGTCGAAAAAAAAATTCTAAGAGAACTTGTATTTTTTATTTATGAAAGACTGTCTATAAACAAAAAATAATCAAAATTAAAAGGGGTCAAGTTAAAACGTTGTTGAATCTTCGTGAAATTGATCATATATATATATGTTACGGTCAAAGTGTTAAATCGGCGACTATATACAATAACCGGTTAATATATATAATCGCCAATGCATTTGGTTAATATATGAAATATCAATGATATTTGTGCAATTTAACACTTTTACCGGCTATTATATATAATTGCCAATCGTAGTTGGTAAAAGTACTAAATTGCTTTCCTTAATAAGTTTATATTCATAATTAAATGCTTTCTTAAAAAATTCTTTTGGTTTTGTCTGTTTTATTTTTCAGAGAAAGAGATTTCTCATATTATTTCTTTTTAAAATTACTGTACAAATTTCTCAATTTTTGCGTTTTATGTAAATCCTAGCGCACGCATTTAAAAAACGTTATAGTATTGTGGTTTATAAAGTGATTTGTAAGTAATTTAGAGGAAAATTTGTGTTTATTGTTTACTGAAGTTATTTTGTTTTTATTTAATTTAGTTATACATTTAACATGGAAAACTGTCGTGATATAATGATGGGGAAATTCAATAGTAAAATTTGTTCCGTTATACAAAGCAAACGACATAATACTCGGATAATAACAAAAGTTAAGTTTCAAAAACTAATAGATCAAGTAACAGACAGCAAATCGAAGTCAAGAGTTGGAGTTTTTCCAACTGATTATCATAGACTTAAACGTTTTGATATCATGAAAGTAGGGGATCATACTAAATTAATTTATCCAGTGGATGAAGGCAATACAAATATCAAGTACTATGTTCATGCCGATGTTTCATGTTATTCACAAAACACATTTAGAAATAGGTCATGGAGGTCGGAATAGGTTGATGAAACAATTGCAAGTCAATTATAAAAATATTACTACGGAAGAAGTAATGATATATTTGAATTTATGTGAAAGTTGCCAGAAAAAATCAAAAACTCCGAGAAAAGGATTGTGGTAAAGCCAATAATTTCAAATGAAATGAACTCCAGATGCCAAGCGGACCTTATTGGTATGCAGGCTCAGGAGGATAATCATTACAAATTAATTCATGTTTATCAAGATCAATCGACTGATTTTGTTCAATTACGTCCATTGAAAAGCAAACTAGCAGAAGAAGTTGCTCATGTTTTGCTAGACATATTTAGAATTTTCGGAGCTCCTAGCGTACTACAGAGTGACACTAGTCGTTAATTTTGTAACAGAGTTATAGACGAAATACTGTCTATGTGAACTCAATTAAAAATGGTTCATGGGAAACCTCACCACTGTCAGTCACAGGGATCTGTTGAGCGTGCTAACCAGGATATTGAACGAATGATAACGACTTGGTTAGAAACTAACTGTACCACACATTGGACAGAGGACTTGTGGTTTGTACGGCTCATGAAAAACCAAGCATACCATGAAGGAACCAAATGCAGTCTTTATGAAGCCATGTTTGGAATATCCGTAAAAGTAGGTTTGGCTAATCTACCACATGACTTTGAAAACATCCGAACTGAAGTAGAATTAGAAAACATTATCAATTTGATGGATAAGGAAAACATTTCGGAAGGAAGGAAGAAGGAAAGAAAACAGAGACATTGATGAAACCAAAGTTCGTAATGACAATGATGCCAGTAATGAATGACCGATTTAACGGTAAAGATATTGTTAACTAGTCGATAGATGTTGCGGAAGAAGTTGACACTTATTTTATTAAAAAAAGAAACGAATTAATTGCCGAAAAAAAGCTAAAGCAGGACTTGAAAGTTAAGGAAATAAAATGAAGCAACTATCTAATCAGAAGTTTCCCGTTGGTAGTACTGGATCTACAGTTAAGATAAGAGTACCAGATGTAGAAAAGGCCAGAACAGATGCGAGCAGTTTGTTAGATGTAATAATGGAAATTGAAAATGACTACTATCGTCTTGGAACGAAAAATGGAAGTGTAGCAAGTTTTTGAACAGATGCAGTGCCCCAAACTTTACAAATAAACTACATACAAGGACCGACATAGAACTTATATGGGTGGAGTAATTGATATTTGGGGGTCAGGGTTGTAAATGTTTAGAAAGTTGCGCTTCATCTGCATGCGTTTCTTGCAGAATTACAACGTCGATTTCGAAATATTTTAATACTCTTTGTAAATGTTCAGTTTTTGACTTGCTTATGCTTTCAATGTTCAATTGCAAAATACGGACTGAGGGTCCAATATTTTTTTCTTATGGTGTTGAGAACTACCATTGTTATTGTGATTTTTTTTTATTCAAAATTAGGCATGTTTAGTGTTAATAATAATAAATTAATAAATAATAAATTAACGTTTTTGAATATCCGAAGATACCATGCCCAACTAGGGATTGGGATTAAGTTTGAATATTTATTCAGTTTATTAAGAAACTTATGGACGCTAACTTTGAAATTTTGAGTATTAAAGCTATCAGGGAAAACCCATGAAGGTAAGGCATTCCATAAATGAGAGACTCTGTTGAAAAAATCATGCTGAAACGCAATAGTTCTGCACTTTTTTATATGAACTGAAAAAGGATGGGCCACGAAATTTGCTCTGGTGTTACGCGATAGGTTTGCTAGTTCAGGTAAAATAGATTGGAAGTTCGTTCATCCATAACGTACTTATAGAAAATTGTCAGATCAGCAACATTTCGTCTGTGCTGCAAGGAATCAAGCTCATTAGTAAGAGTTGAGTTGCCAATCAGTTTAACAGCTCTACGCTGAACAGAGTCAAGACACTTTAAACTACTAATATATGCGCCACACCAGATGTGAGAACAGTACTCCATAAAGGGACGTATAAATGATTTATATATTAATAGAAGCTGTTCGCTATTGAAAAATTTACGACATCGTCCCAAAAAGCCCAATTTTTGAACTGCGTTCTTAGCTAGGTTAAAAATATGAGAATTCCATTTCATATTGTTTTCAACTTCTACTCCTAGAAGTCTTACAGATTCTTTCTCCACAAGATCTTTGGAGTCAAACTTTAAAGGAAACGGATCAGGTGCGGACAGTCTAGAAAAATGGCAAACCTAATTTTGATTTTGATTCATGTTTATTGGTTTTTGTATCACAGCCAAGAGTTCGAAATGAAATATTAAATATTTGGCTACCAAGTTTGAATAGATTATTAGCGTAAACCAGGGTGTATCGCGAGGAGCTTGTCTATTATCACACTCCAAGCAAGTCTATTATCACACCCCAGTCTGATAATCATTTGTAGTATCACAAAAGTTGTCCATGTTAAATAAATTACAAAATAATTTAAGTAAACATAAAATGTAGACAAATTTTAATTTGAATTTCCCACAAAATTTCTTTAAAACAACAATACTATAACGTTTTTTAGATGCGTGCGCTAAGATTTACATAAAAAGCAAAAATTGAGAATTTTGTAGAGTAATTTTAAAAAGTAATATTTTATTTATTTATTTATTTATCAAAACAGTCAAAACCAAAAGAATTTTTTAAGAAAGCATTTTATAATAAATATAAACTTATTAAGGAAAGCAATTTAGTACTTTTACCAACTACGATTGGCAATTATATATAATAGCCGGTAAAAGTGTTAAATTGCACAAACATCAATGATATTTCATATATTAACCAAGTGCATTGGCGATTATATATATTAACCGGTTATTGTATATAATCACCGAATTTAATACTTTGACCGTAACATATATATATAAAAAAATTGACGAAAAATGGTAAAAATCAATGAAACCAAAACCATTGAGTTAATTGTTCAGTGAGGAGATGACGAACGACAAAAATTAAATCGATAACATCGAATAGTTAAATACCATAATCAAAGGTGATGAAATTATTTCAACTCAGTTGGAGCCTTTCTTAGCTAATTAGCTTCGAATATTCACTATAGTCATTCGCATTAGTGGTATAGTTAGAATGGCAACCTGTTGTTTAGGTTGTTCGTTATGGTCGTCTTGCATTGCAGTCTTGGTCTACTTTGTGGTCACTATGTATGTGAAGTTAGCCCGTTTTTCATCCCGTAAAAATGCGATGGCAACACTAAAAATTGATATCATGACACTTTCAACTGTCAGCTCAAAAATTATACTCTCAGCCCAGAAAAATAACTATCGCGACAGTTTTGTGTGAAATTAACTTATGAAGTTAACTATTAATTAATGAAGGTTTAATTAATATAACGAGATTTTTGCAAAATTTTTTACCTTTGTGAAGTTAGCCCGTAATTCTATCCCGTAAAACAAGGAAAGTTTCATATGGTAATAATATTAGAAAACTTTATGCTATCATGATAGTTTATTTGAGTTTTATTACGAAACAATGCTATTTTACTTATTCATTAATTAAATTCAATTTTCAGTTAAAACTAATTTTTATTCAAATAACCTATTATAAAATGATTCCTCTAAAAATCTGCAACAAAACAATAACATCAACTACTTCAATTAATTTTGTTTTTACTATATGCTACTCTCAGCCCGTTTTTTTCTGTCACGACAGTCGACAGTGAAGTTAGCCCGTAATTTTATCCATTGAAACAAGGAGAGTTTTATGTGGTAATAATTTTAGAAAATTTTATGCTATCATTATAGTTTATTTGGGTTTTATTGGGAAACAATGCTATTTACTTATTCATTAATTAAATTCAATTGTCAGTGAAGTTAGCCCAGAATTCTATCACCGTAATAGAATCCCTGTGGTAACTGCACAATATGGGTAAAGGATCAAGAATATAAAATTTGATTTTTCCATTATCCGATTTCTGCGGAAAGCGGTTAAATCTAGATTATCTCTCAAAACTTTGGAGTAAATTGTCATTTTTGAGAATTTTTCAGTGTAGCGATAGAGACGCAAGTAGACTGAAAACTAGTTGCTGGCCGGAAACGGTGGTACCTGCAAAAAACAGGTAAAGGTTCAAAAATGTGTTATTTGATTTTTCTATTACCAAATATCTGCTCCGAAATTAGAATCGATTCTCCGAACTTTGGAGTTAAATCTAGAATTGTCATTTTTGAGAATTTTTCAGTGTAGCGATACAGACGCTTTTAACCTACAAACTAGTTGCTGGCCGAGAACTGTGGTACCTGCAAAAAAATGCAAAGGTTTCATTATATGTAATATGAATTTTTCATTCCCAAATAACTGCTGTGAAATCTGAATAAATTCTCCGAACTTTGTTGTAAATTGTCATTTTCGAGAATTTTTCATTGTAGCGATACAGATGCTTTTGGGCTACAAACTAGTTGCTGGCCGGGAACTGTGGTACACGTACAAAAAACGCAAAGGTTTATAAATATGTAATATGATGTTTTTATTCCCAAAAAACTGCTGTGAAATCTGAATAAATTCTCTGAACTTTGGAGTAAATTGTGATTTTTGAGAATTTTTCATTGTAGCGACACAGACGCTTTTAGCCCACAAACTGGTTGCTGGCCGGGATTTGTGGTACCCGCATGAAAAATTAGAAGGTTCAATTATATGTAATAAGATTGTTTTATCCCGAATATCTGCTGTGAAATCAGAATAAATTCTCCGAACTTTGGAGTAATTTGTCATTTTTGAGAATTTTTCATTGTAGCGATACAGACGTTTTTGGGCTACAAACAAGTTGCTGGTCGGGAACTGTGGTACACGCACACAAAACGCGAAGGTTTATTCATATGTAATATGATATTTTCATTCCCAAGAAACTGCTGTGAAATCTGAATAAATTCTCCCAACTTTGGAGTAAATTGTCATTTTTGAGAATTTTTCATTGTAGCAATACAGACGCTTTTAGCCTAGAACTAGTTGCTGGCCGGGAACTATGGTACACGCACACAAAATGTGAAGGTTTAATTGTATGTTATATGATTATTTCATGCCCGAAAAACTGCTGTGAAATCTGAACAAATCCTCCAAACTTTGGAGTAAACAGTCATTTTTGAGAATTTTTCATTGTAGCAATACAGACGCTTTTTACCTACAAGCTGGTCGTTGGCCGGGAGCTGAGGTACACGCACAAAAATTTCGAAGGTTCAGTTATATGTAATATGATTTTTTCATTCCCAAAAAACTGCTGTAAAGTTTGAATAAATTCTCCAAACTTTGGAGTAAATTTTCGTTTTTGAGAATTTTTCATTGTAGCGATACAGACGCTTTTGGGCTACAAACTAGTTGCTGGCCGAAAACTGTGGTACACGCACAAAAACTGTGAAGGTTCAATTGTATGTAATATGATTTTTTTCATTTCCAAAAAACTGCTGTGAAATCTGAATAAATTCTCCAAACTTTGGAGTAAATTGTCATTTTTGAGAATTTTTGTTTTTGCGATACTGACGCTTTCGGGCTACAAACTGATTGCTGGCCGGGAATTGTGGTACCTGCACTAAAAATGCAAAGATTTAATTATGTATAATATGATGTTTTTATTCCCAAATAACTGCTGTGAAATTTGAATAAATTCTCCGAACTTTTGAGTAAATTGTCATTTTTGAGAATTTTTCATTGTAGCGATACAGACGCTTTTAACCTACAAACTAGTTGCTGGCCGGGAACTGTGGTACCTGCAGTAAAAATGCAAAGGTTTATTTATATGTAATATGAATTTTTCGTTCCTAAATAACTGCTGTGAAATCTGAATAAATTCTCCGAACTTTGGAGTAAATTGTCATTTAGGAGAATTTTTCAGTGTAACGATACAGACGCTTTCAGCCTGAAAACTAGTTGCTGGCCGGGAACTGTGGTACACGCACACAAAATGCGCAAGTTCAGTTGTATGTAATATGATTTTTTCATTCCCAAAAAACTGCTGTGAAATCTGAATAAATTCTCCGAACTTTGTTGTAAATTGTCATTTTTGAGAATTTTTCATTGTGGCGATACAGAGGCTTTTGGGCTACAAACTAGTTGCTGGCCGGGAAATGTGGTATCTGCACGATAAATGCAAAGGTTTAATGATATGTAATATGATTTTTTCATTCCCAAAAAACTGCTGTGAAATCTGTATAAATTCTCCCAACTATGGAGTAAATTGTCATTTTTGAGAATCTTTCAATGTAGCGATACAGACTTTCTTGGCCTACAAACTAGTTGCTGGCCGGGAGATGTGGTACACGCACAACAAATGCAAAGGTTTAAATATATGTAATATGATTGTTTTATTCCCAAAAAACTGCTGTGAAATCTGAATAAATTCTCCCAACTTTGGAGTAAATTGTGATTTTTGAGAATTTTTCATTGTAGCGACACAGACGGACGCTTTTGGGCTACAAACTAGTTCTTGTCCGGAAATTGAGGTAACCGTATGAAAAATTCGAAGATTCAATTATATGTAATAAAATTTTTTTGTTCGCAAATATCTGCTGTGAAATCAGAATAAATTCTCCGAACTTTGGAGTAAATTGTCATTTTTGAGAATTTTTCATTGTAGCGATACAGACGCTTTTAGCTTACAAACTAGTTATTGGCCGGAAACTGTGGTACACGCACACAATATGCGAAAGTTCAATTGTATGTAATAAAATTTTTACATGCCCAAAAAACTGCTGTGAAATCTGAATAAATTATCCAATCTTTGAAGTAAATTGTCATTTTTGAGAATTTTTCATTGTAGCGATACAGACGCTTTCGGGCTACAAACAAAATGCTGGCCGGGAGCTAAAGTATACGCACAAAAAATGAGAAAGTTCAATTGTATGTTATATGATTTTTTTATTCCCAAAAAACTGCTGTGAAATCTGAATAAATTCTCCGAACTTTGGAGTAAATTGTTATTTTTGAGAAATTTTCATTGTAGCGATACAGACGCTTTTAGCCTACAAACTAGTTGCTGGCCGGGAACTGTGGTACCCGCATAAAAAATTCGAAGGTTCAATTATATGTAATAAGATTGTTTTTTTCCCAAATATCTGCTGTGAAATCAGAATAAATTCTCCGAACTTTGGTGTAAATTGTCATTTTTGAGAATTTTTGTTTTTGCGATACTGACGCTTTTGGGCTACAAAATGATTGCTGGCCGGGAATTGTGGTACTTGCATAAAAAATGCAAAGATCTAATTATGTTTAATATGATGTTTTTATTCCCAAATAACTGCTGTGAAATTTGAATAAATTCTCCGAACTTTTGAGTAAATTGTCATTTTTGAGAATTTTTCATTGTAGCGATACAGACGCTTTTAGCCTACAAACTAGTTGCTGGCCGGATACTGTGGTACATGCACAAAGAATGCGAAAGCTCACTTGTATGTAATATGATTTTTTCATTCCCAAAAAACTGCTGTGAAATCTGAATAAATTCTCCAAACTTTGGAGTAAATTGTCATTTTTGAGAATTTTTTATTGTAGCGATGCAGACGCTTTTAGCCTGAAAACTAGTAGCTACACGCACAAAAAATGCGAAGGTTTAATTGTATCTAGGAAAAGTTTTTCATTCCCAAAAAACTGCTGTGAAATCTGAATAGTTTCTCCGAACTTTGGAGTAAACTGTCATTTTTGAGAATTTTTCATTGTAGCAATACAGACGCTTTTGGGTTACAAACTAGTTGCTGGCCGGGAACTAAGGTACATGCACAAAAATTTCAAAGGTTTAGTTGTATGTAATATGATTTTTTTATTCCCAAAACACTGCTGTGAAATTTAAATAAATTCTCCGAACTTTGGAGTAAATTGTCATTTTTGAGAATTTTTCAGTGTAGCGATACAGACGCTTTTGGGCTATCAACTGGTTGTTGGCCGGGAAATGCGGTACCTGCACTAAAAATGCATAGATTCAATTATATGTAATATGATTTTTTCATTCCCAAATAACTGCTGTGAAATCTGAATAAATTCTTCCAACTTTGGAGTAAATTGTTATTTTTGAGAATTTTTCATTGTAGCGATACAGACGCTTTTGGGCTACAAACTAGTTGCTGACCAGGAACTACGCTACACGCACAAAAAATGCGAAGGTTAAATTGTACGTAATATGATTTTTTCATTCCCAAAAAACTGCTGTGAAATCAGAATAAATTCTCCGAACTTTGGAGTAAATTGTCATTTTTGAGAATTTTTCATTGTAGCGATACAGACGCTTTTGGGCTACAAACTAGTTGCTGGCCGGGAACTATGGTAAACGCACAAAAAATGCGAAAGTTTAGTTGTATGTTATATGATTTTTTCGTTCCCAAATAACTGCTGTGAAATCTGAATAAATTCTCTGAACTTTGGAGTAAATTGTCATTTTTGAGAATTTTTTATTGTGGCGATACAGACGTTTTTGGGCTACAAACAAGTTGCTGGCCGGGAACTGTGGTGCACGCACAAAAAATGAGAAAGTTCAATTGTATGTTATATGATTTTTTCATTCCCAAAAAACTGCTGTGAAATCAGAATAAATTCTCCGAACTTTGGAGTAAATTGTCATTTTTGAGAATTTTTCATTGTAGCGATACAGACGCTTTTAGCCTACAAACTAGTTGCTGACCGGGATTTGTCGTACCCGCATGAAAAATTCAAAGGTTCAATTATATGTTATAAGATTTTTTTATTCCCAAATATCTGCTGTGAAATCAAAATAAATTCTCCGAACTTTGGAGTAAATTGTCATTTTTGAGAATTTTTCATTTTTGCGATACTGACGCTTTTGGACTACAAACTGGTTTCTGGCCGGGAACTGTGGTACCTGCACTAAAAATGCAAAGATTCATATATGTGTAATTTGACTTATTTATTCCCAAATATCTGCTGTAAATTTGAACAAATGCTCCGAACTTTCGAGTAAATTGTCATTTTTGAGAATTTTTCATTGTAGCGATACAGACGCTTTTGGGCTACAAACTAGTTTCTGGCCGAGAACTGTGGTACTGCATGCAAAATTCGAAGGTTCAAAGTTATGTCAAAAGATGTTTTTATTCCCAAATATCTGCTGTGAAATCTGAATAAATTCTCCGAACTTTAGAGTAATTTGTCATTTTTGAGAATTTTTCTTTTTTGCGATACTGACGCTTTTGGGCTACAAACTAGTTGCTGGCCGGGAACTGTGGTGCACGCACAAAAAATGCAAAGATTCAATCATATGTCATATGATTTTTTCATTTCCAAAAAAACTGCTGTGAAGTTTGAATTGTTTCTCCGAACTTTGGAGTAAATTGTCATTTTTGAGAATTTTTCATTGTAGCGAAACAGACGTTTTTGGGCTACAAACTAGTTGCAGGCGTGAAACTGTAGTACACCCACAAAAACTGTGAAGGTTCAATTGTATGTAATATGATTTTTTCATTTCCAAAAAACTGCTGTGAAATCTGAATAAATTCTCCAAACTTTGGAGTAAATTGTCATTTTTGAGAATTTATCATTGTAGCAATACAGACGCTTTTAACCTACAAACTAGTTGTTGGTCGGGAACTGTGGTACCTGCAGTAAAAATACAAAGGTTTATTTATATGTAATATGAATTTTTCATTCCCAAATAACTGCTGTGAAATCTGAATAAATTCTCCGAACTTTTTAGTAAATTGTCATTTTTGAGAATTTTTCATTGTAGCGATACAGACGCTTTTAGCCTACAAACTAGTTGTTGGCCGGGAACTGTGGTACCTGCAGTAAAAATGCAAAGGTTTATTTATATGTAATATGATTTTTTCATTCCCAAATAACTGCTGTGAAATCTGAATAAATTCTCCGAACTTTGTTGAAAATTGTCACTTTTGAGAATTTTTCATTGTAGCGATACAGACGCTTTTGAACTACAAACTAGTTGCTGGCCGGGAAATGTGGTATCTGCACAATAAATGCAAAGGTTTAATGATATGTAATATGATTTTTTCATTCCCAAAAAACTGCTGTGAAATCAGAATAAATTCTCCCAACTTTGGAGTAAATTGTCATTTTTGAGAATTTTTCAATGTAGCGATCCAGACTTTCTTGGCCTACAAACTAGTTGTTGGCCGGGAATTGTGGTACACGCACAACAAATGCAAAGGTTTAATTATATGTAATATGATTGTTTTATTCCCAAATAACTGCTGTGAAATCTGAATAAATTCTCCCAACTTTGGAGTAAATTGTGATTTTTGAGAATTTTTCATTGTAGCGACACAGACGGACGCTTTTGGGCTACAAACTAGTTCTTGTCCGGAAATTGAGGTAACCGTATGAAAAATTCGAAGATTCAATTATATGTAATAAAATTTTTTTGTTCCCAAATATCCGCTGTGAAATCAGAATAAATTCTCCGAACTTTGGAGTAAATTGTCATTTTTGAGAATTTTTCATTGTAGCGATACAGACGCTTTTAGCTTACAAACTAGTTGCTGGCCGGAAATTGAGGTATTAGCACACAAAATACGATGGTTCAATTGTATTTAATATGATTTTTGCATTCCCAAAAAACTGCTGTGAAATCTGAATAAATTCTCCCAACTATGGAGTAAATTGTCATTTATGAGAATTTTTCAATGTAGCGATACAGACGCTTTTGGGCTACAAACTAGTTGCTGGCCGGGAAATGTGATACACGCACAAAAAATGCAGAGATACAATTATATGTAATATGATTTTTTCATTTCCAAAAAGCTGCTGTGAAGTTTGAATAAATTCCCCGAACTTTGGAGTAAATTGTCATTTTTGAGAATTTTTCATTGTAGCGATACAGACGCTTTTGGGCTGCAAACTAGTTGCTGGCCGGGAACTGTGGTACCCGCAAAAAAAATGGAAAGATACAATTATATGTAATAACATTTTTTCATTCCCAAATATTTGCTGTGAAATCAGAATAAATTCTCCGAACTTTGGAGTAAATTGTCATTTTTGAGAATTTTTCATTGTAGCGATACTGACGCTTTTGGGCTACAAACTGTTTGCTGGCCGGTAACTGTGGTACCTGCACTAAAAATGCAAAGATGCAATTATGTGTAATTTGATTTTTTATTCCCAAATAACTGCTGCGAAATCTGAATAAATTCTCCGAACTTTGGAGTAAATTGTCATTTTTGAGAATTTGTCATTGTAGCGATACAGACGCTTTTAGCCTACAAACTAGTTGCTGGCCGGGAACTGTGGTACCCGCACAAAAAATACAAAGATACAATTATATGTAATAACATTTGTTCATTCCCAAATATCTGCTGTGAAATCAGAATAAATTCTCCGAACTTTGGAGTAAATTGTCATTTTTGAGAATTTTTCATTGTAGCGATACTGACGCTTTTGGGCTACAAACTGGTTGCTGGCCGGAAACTGTGATACACGCACAAAAAATGCGAAAATTCAATTGTATGTAATATGATTTTTTTATTTCCAAAAAACTGCTGTGAAATCTGAATAAATTCTCCAAACTTTGGAGTAAATTGTCATGTTTGAGAATTCTTTATTGAAGCGATACAGACGCTTTTAGCCTGAAAACTAGTTGCTGGCCGGGAACTGGGCTACATGCTCAAAAAATTTGAAAGTTTAATTCCATATAATATGATTTTCTCATTCCCAAAAAACTGCTGTGAAATCTGAATAAATTCTCCGAACTTTGGAGTAAATTGTCATTTTTGAGAATTTTTCATTGTAGCGATACAGACGCTTTTGGGCTACAAACTAGTTGCTGGCCGGGAACTGTGATGCACGCACAAAAAATGCAAAGATACAATTATATGTAATGTGATTTTTTCATTTCCAAAAAGCTGCTGTGAAGTTTGAATAAATTCCCCGAACTTTGGAGTAAATTGTCATTTTTGAGAATTTTTTATTGTAGCGATACAGACGCTTTTGGGCTGCAAACTAGTTGCTGGCCGGGAACTGTGATACACGCACAAAAAATGCAAAGATACAATTATATGTAATATGATTTTTTCATTTCCAAAAAGCTGCTGTGCAGTTTGAATAAATTCCCCGAACTTTGGAGTAAATTGTCATTTTTGAGAATTTTTCTTTGTGACGCTTTTGGGCTGCAAACTAGTTGCTGGCCGGGAACTGTGCTACACGCACAAAAAATGCGAAAGTTCAACTGTATGTAATATGATTTTTTCATTCCCAAAAAACTGCTGTGAAATCAGAATAAATTCTCCGAACTTTGGAGTAAATTGTCATTTTTGAGAATTTTTCATTGTAGCGATACAGACGCTTTTAGCCTACAAACTAGTTGCTGGCCGGAAACTGTGGTACCCGCATGAAAAATTCGAAGGTTCAATTATCTGTAATAAGATTTTTTCATTCCCAAATATCTGCTGTGAAATCAGAATAAATTCTCCGAACTTTGGAGTAAATTGTCATTTTTGAGAATTTTTCATTGTAGCGATACAGACGCTTTTGGGCTGCAAACTAGTTTCTGGCCGGGAACTGTGCTACACGCACAAAAAATGCGAAAGTTCAATTGTATGTAATATGATTTTTTCATTCCCAAAAAACTGCTGTGAAATCTGAATAAATTCTCCAAACTTTGGAGTAAATTGTCATTTTTGAGAATTTTTCATTGTAGCGATACAGACGCTTTTGGTCTACAAACTAGTTGCTGGCGAGGAACTATGGTACACGCAAAAAAATGCGAAGGTTTATTTATATGGAATATGATTTTTTCATTCCGAAATAACTGTTAAGAAATCTAAATAAATGGTCATTTTTAAGAATTTTTCAGTGTAGCGATACAGACGCTTTTGGGCTATTTACTGATTATTGGCCGGGTAATGTGGTACCTGCACCAAAAATTCGAAGATTCAATTATATGTATTATGATTTTTTCATTCCAAAATAACTGCTGTGAATTCTGAATAAATTCTCCCAACTTTGGAGTTCTCAAAAATGACAATTTACTCCATAGTTGGGAGAATTTATTCAGATTTCACAGCAGTTTTTTGGGAATGAAAAAATCATATTACATACAATTGAACCATCGCATTTTGTGTGCATATACCACAATTTCCGGCCAGCAACTAGTTTGAAGCCCAAAAGCGTCTGTATCGCTACAATGAAAAATTCTCAAAAATGACAATTTACTCCAAAGTTCGGAGAATTTATTCAGATTTCACAGCAGTTATTTGGGAATGAAAAAATCATATATGATTTAATTGAACCTTTTTTTTTTAGTGCAGGTACCACATTTCCCGGCCAACAACCAGTTGATAGCCCAAAAGCGTCTGTATCGCTACACTGAAAAATTCTCAAAATGACAATTTACTCCAAAGCTCGGAGAATTTATTTAAATTTCACAGCAGTGTTTTGGGAATAAAAAAATCATATTACATACAACTAAACCTTTGCAATTTTTGTGCATGTGCCTTAGTTCCCGACCAGCAACTAGTTTGTAGCCCAAAAGCGTCTGTATTGCTACAATGAAAAATTCTCAAAAATGACAATTTACTCCAAAGTTCGGAGAAACTATTCAGATTTCACAGCAGTTTTTTGGGAACGAAAAACTTTTATTAGATACAATTAAACCTTTGCATTTTTTGTGCACGTAGCAGAGTTCCCGGCCAGCTACTAGTTTTCAGGTTAAAAGCGTCTGCATCGCTACAATAAAAAATTCTCAAAAATGACAATTTACTCCAAAGTTGGGAGAATTTATTATGATTTCACAGCAGTTATTTGGGAATGAAAAAATTATTACAAACAATTTAACCTTCGAATTTTTCATGCGGGTACCACAGTTCCCGGTCAGCAACTAGTTTGTAGGCTAAAAGCGTCTGTATCGCTACAATGAAAAATTCTCAAAAATGACAATTTACTCCAAAGTTCGGAGAATTTATTCAAATTTCACAGCAGTTATTTGGGAATAAAAACATCATATTACACATAATTGTATCTTTGCATTTTTAGTGCAGGTGCCACAATTCCCGGCCAGCAATCAGTTTGTAGCCCAAAAGCGTCAGTATCGCAAAAACAAAAATTCTCAAAAATGACAATTTACACCAAAGTTCGGAGAATTTATTCTGATTTCACAGCAGATATTTGGGAAAAAAACAATCTTATTACATATAATTGAACCTTCGAATTTTTTATGCGGGTACCACAGTTCCCGGCCAGCAACTAGTTTGTAGGCTAAAAGCGTCTGTATCGCTACAATAAAAAATTCTCAAAAATGACAATTTACTCCAAAGTTCGGAGAATTTATTCAGATTTCACAGCAGTTTTTTGGGAATAAAAAAATCATAAAACATACAATTGAACTTTCTCATTTTTTGTGCGTATACTTTAGTTCCCGGCCAGCATTTTGTTTGTAGGCCAAAGGCGTCTGTATCGCTACAATGAAAAATTCTCAAAAATGACAATTTACTTCAAAGATTGGATAATTTATTCAGATTTCACAGCAGTTTTTTGGGCATGTAAAAATTTTATTACATACAATTGAACTTTCGCATATTGTGTGCGTGTACCACAGTTTCCGGCCAACAACTAGTTTGTAAGCTAGAAGCGTCTGTATCGCTACAATGAAAAATTCTCAAAAATGACAATTTACTCCAAAGTGCGGAGAATTTATTCTGATTTCACAGCAGATATTTGCGAACAAAAAAATTTTATTACATATAATTGAATCTTCGAATTTTTCATACGGTTACCTCAATTTCCGGACAAGAACTAGTTTGTAGCCCAAAAGCGTCCGTCTGTGTCGCTACAATGAAAAATTCTCAAAAATCACAATTTACTCTAAAGTTGGGAGAATTTATTCAGATTTCACAGCAGTTTTTTGGGAATAAAACAATCATATTACACATAATTGTATCTTTGCATTTTTAGTGCAGGTACCTCAGTTACCGGCCAGCAACCAGTTTGTAGCCCAAAAGCGTCAGTATCGCAAAAATGAAAAATTCTCAAAAATGACAATTTACTCCAAAGTTCGGAGAATTTATTCTGATTTCACAGCAGATATTTGGGAATGAAAAAATCTAATTACATATAATTGAACGTTATAATTTTTCATGCGTGTACCACAGTTCCCGGCCAGCAACTAGTTTGTAGGCTAAAGCGTCTGCATCGCTACAATGAAAAATTCTCAAAAATGACAATTTACTCCAAAGTTCGGAGACTTTATTCTGATTTCACAGCAGTTTTTTGGGAATGAAAAAATCATATTACATACAATTAAATTTTTGCATTTTTTGTGCGTGTAGCATAGTTCCCGGCCAGCAACTAGTTTGCAGCCCAAAAGCCGATACAGACGCTACAATGAAAAATTCTCAAAAATGACAATTTACTCCAAAGTTCGGGGAATTTATTCAAACTGCACAGCAGCTTTTTGGAAATGAAAAAATCATATTACATATAATTGTATCTTTGCATTTTTTGTGCGTGTATCACAGTTCCCAGCCAGCAACTAGTTTGCAGCCCAAAAGCGTCTGTATCGCTTCATTGAAAGATTCTCAAAAATGACAATTTACTCCATAGTTGGGAGAATTTATACAGATTTCACAGCAGTTTTTTGGGAATGAAAAAATCATATTAAATACAATTGAACCATCGCATTTTGTGTGCATATACCCCGATTTCCGGCCAGCAACTAGCTTGTAGGCTAAAAGCGTCTGTATCGCTACAATGAAAAATTCTCAAAAATGACAATTTACTCCAAAGTTTGGAGAATTTGTTCAGATTTCACAGCAGTTATTTGGGAATGAAAAAATCATATATGATTTAATTGAATCTTTGTACTTTTATTGCAGGCACCACATTTCCTGACCAAGAACCAGTTGATAGCCCAAAAGCGTCTGTATCGCTACAATGAAAAATTCTCAAAAATGACAATTTACTCCTAAGTTCGGAGAATTTATTCTGATTTCACAGCAGATTTTTGGGAATGTAAAAATCATATTACATACAATTTAACCTTCAAATTTTTTTGTGTGTAGCACAGTTCCCGGCCAGCAGCTAGTTTGTAGCCCAAAAGCGTCTGTATCGCTACAATGAAAAATTATCAAAAATGACAATTTACTCCAAAGTTCGGAGAATTTATTCAGATTTCACAGCAGTTTTTTGGGAATACAAAAATCATATTATATGGAATTAAACTTTCAAATTTTTTGTTCATGTAGCCCAGTTCCCGGCCAGCAACTAGTTTTCAGGCTAAAAGCGTCTGTATCGCTACAATAAAAAATTCTCAAAAATGACAATTTACTCCAAAGTTTGGAGAATTTATTCAGATTTCACAGCAGATTTTTGGGAATGAAAAAATCATATTACATACAATTGAACTTTTGCATTTTTTGTGCGGGTACCACAGTTTCCGGCCAGCAACTAGTTTGTAGGCTAAAAGCGTCTGTATCGCTACAATGAAAAATTCTCAAAAATGACAATTTACTCGAAAGTTCGGAGAATTTATTCAGATTTCACAGCAGTTATTTGGGAATAAAAACATCATATTACACATAATTGTATCTTTGCATTTTTAGTGCAGGTACCACAGTTCCCGGCCAGCAACCAGTTTGTAGCCCAAAAGCGTCAGTATCGCAAAAATGAAATATTCTCAAAAATGACAATTTACTCCAAAGTGCGGAGACTTTATTCTGATTTCACAGCAGATATTTGGGAATGAAAAAATCTTATTACATATAATTGAACGATCGAATTTTTAATGCGGGTACCACAGTTCCCGGCCAGCAACTAGTTTGTACGCTAAAAGCGTCTGTATCGCTACAATGAAAAATTCTCAAAAATGACAATTTACTCCAAAGTTCGGAGAATTTTTTCTGATTTCACAGCAGTTTTTTGGGAATAAAAAAATCATATTACATACAATTGAACTTTCTCATTTTTTGTGCGTGTACCTTAGCTCCCGGCCAGCAACCAGTTTGTTGCCCAAAAACGTCTGTATCGCTACAATGAAAAATTCTCAAAAATGACAATTTACTCCAAAGTTCGGAGAATTTATTCAAACTTCACAGCAGGTTTTTGGAAATGAAAAAATCATATTACATATGATTGAATCTTTGCATTTTTTGTGCGTGCACCACAGTTCCCGGCCAGCAACTAGTTTGTAGCCCAAAAGCGTCAGTATCGCAAAAATGAAAAATTCTCAACAATGACAAATTACTCGAAAGTTCGGAGAATTTATTCAGATTTCAAAGCAGATATTTGGGAATAAAAACATCTTTTGACATAACATTGAACCTTCGAATTTTCATGCGGTACCACAGTTTTCGGCCAGAAACAAATTTGTAGCCCAAAAGCGTCTGTATCGCTACAATGAAAAATTCTCAAAAATGACAATTTACTCGAGAGTTCGGAGCATTTGTTCAAATTTCACTGCAGTTATTTGGGAATAAATAAGTCAAATTACACATAATTGTATCTTTGCATTTTTAGTGCAGGTACCACAGTTCCCGGCCAGCAACCAGTTTGTAGCCCAAAAGCGTCAGTATCGCAAAAATGAAAAATTCTCAAAAATGACAATTTACTCCAAAGTTCGGAGAATTTATTTTGATTTCACAGCAGATATTTGGGAATAAAAAAATCTTATAACATATAATTGAACCTTCGAATTTTTCATGCGGGTACCACAGTTCCCGGTCAGCAACTAGTTTGTAGGCTAAAAGCGTCTGTATCGCTACAATGAAAAATTCTCAAAAATGACAATTTACTCCAAAGTTCGGAGAATTTATTCTGATTTCACAGCAGTTTTTTGGGAATGAAAAAATCATAAAACATACAATTGAACTTTCTCATTTTTTGTGCGTGCACCACAGTTCCCGGCGAGCAACTGCTTTGTAGCCCAAAATCGTCTGTATTGCCACAATGAAAAATTCTCAAAAATGACAATTTACTCCAAAGTTCAGAGAATTTATTCAGATTTCACAGCAGTTATTTGGGAATGAAAAAATCATATTACATACAACTAAACTTTCGCATATTTTGTGCGTTTACCATAGTTCCCGGTCAGCAACCAGTTTGTAGCCCAAAAGCGTCTGTATCGCTACAATGAAAAATTCTCAAAAATGATAATTTACTCCAAAGTTCGGAGAATTTATTCTGATTTCACAGCAGTTATTTGGGAATGAAAAAATCATATTACATACAATTTAACCTTCGCATTTTTTGTGCGTGTAGCATAGTTCCCGGCCAGCAACTAGTTTGCAGCCCAAAAGCTTCTGTATCGCTACAATGAAAAATTCTCAAAAATGACAATTTACTCGAAAGTTCGGAGAATTTATTCAGATTTCACAGCAGTTTTTTGGGAATGAAAAAATCATATTACATACAATTGAATTTTCGCATATTGTGTGCGTGTACCACATTTCGCGGCCAGCAACTGCTTTGTAGCCCAAAAGCGTCTGTATCGCTACACTGAAAAATTCTCAAAAATGACAATTTACTCCAAAGTTGGAAGAATTTATTCAGATTTCACAGCAGTTATTTGGGAATGAAAAAATCATATTACATATAATTGAATCTATGCGTTTTTAGTGCAGGTACCACATTTCCCGGCCAACAACCAGTTGATAGCCCAAAAGCGTCTGTATCGCTACACTGAAAAATTCTCAAAAATGACAATTTACTCCAAAGCTCGGAGAATTTATTTAAATTTCACAGCAGTGTTTTGGGAATAAAAAAATCATATTACATACAACTAAACCTTTGCAATTTTTGTGCATGTACCTTAGATCCCGGCCAGAAACTAGTTTGTAGCCCAAAAGCGTCAGTAGTGTTATGGGGGGTTCTGCACATAGACGAAAAATTATGGGACTTTCTCACATGATGTGTTAATTGATGTGGGAGGTCTAATAAGAAAAAAATATACGGTGTAATTAATTCAAATTGCATTGAGAAACTGAGTTTGAAAGAAAAACTAGAGAAAGTGATTTAAATCTTTTTTTGTTGTTGTATCTTATAAGAGAAAATTCATTTTCGATCCCACTATCTTTCATGTCGAATAAAAAAAAAAATGGATTAATGCTATCTAAAAACAGAATGGATTGAAAATAAAATATAATAAAAGCATGTGAATTGAATTTTGCATCATAACTTTTGTCTCGATATTATGGATCTTTTCGCACCTCGTAACATTCAAACAAACATTGTGAAAACCGAAGAAGTTGCCTACAAACCTTTAACTAGTTTAGAAAACCAATCGATCATTGAATTCGTATGTCATGGACATAGTGATATGTATTTAGATTTATCCTCAATAAACCTATGTGTAAAACTACGTCTAACCAAAAGTAATGGTGCATTGTACACGGATGCGGATACATCTCAACCAACCGTAATAAATAATATGTTGCATTCACTGTTTCGTCAGGTAAATGTTTCGTTGAATGGAAAAAACATAAATTCCTCAGACGGTAATTACAGTTATAAAGCGTACATTGAAACATTATTGAATTTTGGTGAGGATGCGAGCAGGACACATTTGGAGTTATCGGGGTTTTATCCGGATACCAAAAAACTTGATACCTTACCGCCATCTCAAGAAGGATTGTTGAAAAGACACAGTTTAGTGAAAAATAGTAACATTGTTGAGTTGTACGGAAAAGTGCATGCAGATATGTTAAATCAACCGCTATTACTTTTGAACAATGTTGATGTGAGATTAACTTTTACGCTCAACAAACCTGAATTTTATCTTATGACTGATGCGGCAACCGATGACACATCTATAAAAATACTTGAGGCAACAATTTACGTAAAACAATGTGCAATTAATCCTAATGTTTTAATCGCACATCATAAGATGCTTGAACAAACAAATGCAAAATATCATTATAAGAGATGTGAGGTGAAATCATATACGATACCTGCAAGCGGTAGCTCCTTAAATTTGGATAATATTGTGTTGGGGCAGATGCCAACAAATTTAATATTTTTTATGGTTGATAATGATGCATACATTGGTTCGAAGAAAAAGAATCCTTACAATTTCAAACACAATAAGATGGCTTCGTGCACTTTGTATGTAAATGGGGTTCCAACACCTAGTGCATCTATTACAACCTCATTTACCGGTGGTGATTCGTGTGCGCGTGCATATTCGACAATCTTTTCTACTATGGGTATACTGCACTCACCTCAGGGCAACCTTATTACAAGAGAAATGTATGCATCCGGCTATTTTATGATCGCGTACGATCTCACACCGGATTTAGCATCCAACGATGGCTGTTCATCTTTAGCCAATCAAGGAAATATACGTTTTGAGGCACGTTTTGATGCACCGATTCCTAACACCTTAACATGTTTAATTTACATGGAGTATGATGCTAGCTTGGAGATTGATCAAAATAGAAACATTATTTTAGATCAGTAAAAATATAAATAAACAAACTTCAGATTTAACTACACATTAAGACATTATGAATACAACAGAGTTAACTATAGCCCTACAAAAAAATCCTATCACAAAAAAATATTTTCGTGGTGTGTACGCAATTGATCAACTGCCTAAAACAGTCTTAAATAAACCCGCATGCTACGTTATTAATACTGATCCATCACACAAACCGGGAACACATTGGGTGGCAATTCATTTTCCCTCTGGAGCTCGTGCCGAGTTTTTTGATTCGCTTGGTAGAAAGCCATTCGATCGTAGATTCCGCGCTTTTTTGTTAAACAACTCAAAGTCATACATTTACAATCCAAAAGAACTACAAAATCGCTACAGTTTAATGTGTGGTAAATATTGCTGTATCTACCTCCATCATAGATGTAGTGGAAAATCAATGAAAAGTTTTTTAAACGGATTTGCAACCGATATGTCTGACTACAACGATCGCATCGTGAATTTTGCCTACAAAAAGTACTTTAACAAAATGGCAAAGAAAAAACGGTGAACGAACCAAATAAAAACTCGTCCAGCTTGAAAAAACATGATCAAACTTGTTCAATGTAGGTAAAAGTGTGTTATTAAATTTTTTTTTTTTTAAATCAACTAATAACAAACTTTTATTTTCAGACTTTCAATACCACTGCAGAAAAAAAATTCAAAAAAAAAATTAAGAAAAAAAAAAAGATAAAAAAAAATTTAAAAAAAAAAAAAACTAAAAAAAAAAATAAGAAAAAAATTAATAAAAAAAATTTAATAAAAAAAAAATTTAATAAAAACAAAATGAAACAATTTTTTACTAATTTTATTATTTTTTTTAATATGTCTCAAATATTTATACAAAGATTATTATACAAGTCACAAATCAGTTTGTTTTTAGACAAAATTGGTAGTTCGTTAAATAATCTGGAATAGTTGCATTGGTTTGTATTTTCGTGTGTTGGCGTAAAAAAGTCTTTGTAGTCCAGCTTTGTACAATTTTGTTGAACACATTTTTGCATATATAAATTGTAATAGGCTCTTACATCCTTGTAAGTTAGCCTATACCAACTAAATATTGAGTGAATCAAAGGCGCCAACTCTTGCAATCTGCCCCATTCTTCTCCATACAATTGTATTTTAAAAGATTTATCGGAAAAGATTACATACTTCTTCCCGTTGTTGTACGATAATCTGTATCTGTTGTCTTTCCTGGCTAACATTTGTTTGAATTTTTCGATGTCATCTCCCTCAAAATATTGTTGAACTAATCCAATTTGGTTGAAAAATTGATTCCAGTCATCCCAAGCAAAGCAAATAAAATCTTTATCATTAATCAACAGCAGTTGTGGTTTGAAAATTTCTGTATTGTAGCCAATTACAATGAAACATGATTTATTGTCGTTTAAAAAATAAACATACGACAGCAATAAATCTGGTTTACGCATTACTAACTTCTTAACTTTTTCCTTAACAATCCTCTCCATTTTTACTGTGAAGTACTCAGTTGAAAAGAACTTAATAAACTAAAATCAAATGAATTTAACAACACTTACTATTTGATCAACAGCATTGAACATTTATAAATAGCCGGCGTCGTGTGGAAGCTATTAGAACAACCAATAACTTCAATAAAAATGGAGCGCCAAGAAGTGGTAAATGAATTACATAAACAAGCAAGAAAAAATTTCGAAAGAAGAAAAGTTATTACAAAAGGAATAGATGATCTATGGCAAGCCGATCTTGTTGAATTAACTGCATACAGCAAATATAATAATAATTATCGATTTCTTTTGGTGATTATCGATACTTTCTCTAAATTTTGCTGGGTATCACCCCTTAAAACTAAAACAGGTCGAGAAATTTCTGGAGAACTGCAACAAATAATGGAAACAAATCAAAGGTTTCCAAAACATCTTCAAACGGACATGGGGAAAGAATTTTATAATAGAGAATTCAAAAATTTAATGGAGAAACACAATATAAACCATTATTCTTCATTTAGTTTCTTAAAAGCTAGTATAGTTGAGAGACTAAATAGAACTATAAAACAACGAATGTGGAGAATGTTTAGTTTTCGCGGCTCTTATAAATGGATAGACATAATTACCGAAATAGTTAATGTGTACAATCGGAGTAGACACCGAACTATAAAAATGGCCCCCATTGATGTATCGAATAAAAATGAATCGTATCTTCTAAAAAATGTTTTTGATTACAAACCAAAACTGGGTAGAGCAAAATTTAAGAAAGACGATTATGTTCGAGTTAGCAAACATAAAACAATTTTCGAAAAATCTTATACTGCAAATTGGTCTCCAGAGATTTTTCAAATAGATGAGGTAAAACATAAATTTCCTGTAACATATTTGTTAAAAGATTTTAAAAATCAACCAATTTTCGGCCGATTTTATGAACATGAATTACAAAAGACAAAACATCCTGACATATATTTGGTAGAAAGAGTTTTACGAAAGAAAAAAAATCAACTTCTCGTAAAATGGTTAGGTTTTAATAAAACACACAACTCTTGGATAAATAAATAGTACATTATGATGCTAGGACGTAAAGCTAAAGATTTTGGACGGATGTGGTGTTTGCAAATCGAGGCGCTAGCCGAGATTTGCACCCACATTAAGTCCAAAATAGCTTACGTCCGTGCATCATATACTATTTTTTATTCGCCGCAAGCAAAATATTTTAAGAAAATTGGTTTTTCGGCTAACGGCTGTAAAGTTTAACTTTACTGCCGCTGGGGAGTAGCTAAAGTCTTACTTTTTAGCCGGCGGCTGCAAAAGTGACGTCATTTTTACTTTTTCTGCCGGCGGCTGTAAAGTAACTTCCATATTTTTACGGCGGCTGTAAAGTAATTTTCATATTTTTACGGCGGCTGTAAAGTAATTTTCATATTTTTACGGCGGCAGTAAAGTAAAAAAAAATGATATTATTAATTTGTTCAAAACAGAATGCATTTCAGTTCATTTTAATGAATAAAAATAAAAAAAAATTAATTTCAGAAAATTTATTACCTAAAACATATTTTTAAAAAATTTGATGCATTAATTTCATATTTTTAAACAAATTTAAACGTTTGCCGAAAAAATAGTGTATTGAATTCGGAGCTAAAGTGACTTTTTGTGTTTCGTCTATAATTGTCGGCCTCCCTACGGTCGGCCGCCAAACTATAGACTCAACACAAAAAGTACGACTTTAGCTCCTAATTCAATAATATACTATTATTCTAAATTAAAATTATAAATTTTCATAAATTTTAAAATAAAAATATATGGAACAAGTAACCTTTGACAAAATATTTATTATTTTTCCCAAATTATTGTGTAGCTATGACAACAAATGATAACAACTATTTTAATTGGATAATGAAATTTTGAATTTAAGGGTTGCTTTGATAAAAATTTTTATTTTTCATAGAATTTAAACAAATACAAATGCTTTTTACTTTTTTGGACGTAGCTATGACAACAAAATAAATAGTTGAAAAGTGATACTTTAAGGCCGCAAATCACAGTAATAAAGTAACACTTTAATATGTAGGCGAATAAAAAATAATTTTATTTGAATTTAACACTTATTCTATATTTACATTTCGTATTTATTATAATTATATTTATTTTTGTTTTAAACCTTTTTATTACATATTAAAATACAATATTACTATTAAAAAACGAGAAAAATAAAAACTAAACAAAACATTTTTTAAAAATAGGTTAAAAAATAAAGCCAAATGGGATTGTTTTATAGTCATCAAGACAAATTCGCTTGTTATATGTAAACCCAAATTTTTTAATTTCAGGCTGAGAAACTACTTCTAATATTTTTCGTCTCTTAATTTTTTTTTGGTCACAGACCGTACGAAAGCCTTCATCACTAACATTGGTTACAATGCTCTTCAAAGTATAAAAATTCAAAGATTTTTGCGATTAACATTTAGTGTTATGCCTTTACACTTTGCCGTCTCATGATATTCCTCTTTATCAGGATTGAACGCAATGAACCCATAGCTTTTAGGCCCTGTACTAACAAATTCAGTAATATAGGCATTTTTTCCGTATCCTGATAATTCGTCGGTTAAATCACCTACAAAATTACCCGTTTTAAGCACTCCTTCATTTGACACGTCTTCTATAAAAATAATTGAATCGGTATCACAATAGAGAAGTTTTCCTTGAACTTTCGCTAACTCTTTGTAAAGCTTAATTCGAGCATTAGCCGTAGTAAATGCGGCCACAGCTACGGAAGCGTGTTTAAGTGGTATAACAAAATCATTACTTGGATGTTTCCATTTCACCCATAGAACATTTTCTACTGGAAATACATCGGTAATTTCAACTCCTGGGGATGAGATTAATTTGTACAATTCAGAAACTGTATGAATGATGGCCGTCTGATTCTTATCATTTCTTTGACCCAATTTTCCCCAAAGCGCATTTAAAAGAAGTTTACTGCAACCTCTTTGTGAAGGATTATTTGTAATTGCTTTTGGATCCAAATGAATCCCTTCGTGCTCAAAAAACTCCTTAATGTAGTTTTCCTTTTCAATTTGAGTGGAAACGTTTGGAGGCCAATCACTTGCTTCTTGTTTTAACTTAAGGAAGCAATTCATATAATCAGTGAACACGCCGCCACACTTTTTTTCTCTATTATATTGAGCTATCTCGTATTGCCAAACTTCAAAAATTTCTGCAATCTTGTAACCATGATTAATTGCTAGTTTGACTTCGTCCAATACCCAAGTACCTGATAACATTCGTTCAGATTCCTCATGTGTACAACGGTTGCAAACATTTTCAGTTTCTCCGCACGTTCGACATAAAGTAAATAGAAGTTTGTTATTTATTTTCATTGGAAGAATCGGAATTAATAGTTTTTGAGGGGGTAGCACTAAACACTTGATTAGACCGTCAATACTTAAGATATCGAGGTTCTTACACTCTTCTCTGCGAAAGACTTTTGGATGATGAATGGGGTTTTTACCATATTTATTTACATACGGGTAGAGTGATGTAAAATCAAAATATCTTATTTTTTCACCATTATTTACTTTGTAGTAAAGCTGAAATGTTTCGGTTCGACCACCATACAGGGCATCTCTAGGATCAAGATGGCTATACTGTAATTCACGGTCGTTATCTAGAGTTGCGGATAGCTCGGGGTTTTCAGACAGGAAGTTATTAAACTCGCACTCCCAAATTTTTTTAATGTTGTACCCTAACGACTCAATAACATGCAATCTAGCCATTGATTGTTCGTACTTGTTAGCGAACGAATCGCTACCATTTATCTCAATGTTTCTGGCTACAAAACATTTTTGACATCCATGCCAATAGCATCCTAGAAATTCATAGACAGCATTGTTGCTTGCGCAAAACCCATCCACGTAAAAATTGGTAGTTGGTATTTTTACTTCGAAAGAGATTTTTTCTGAAATTTGTTTACTCTCATAAATTAACCGTTTTAGTCCAATACGAGATTGGTTTTTATCGGCATGGTTGTACAAATTTGTTGGAATTACCCCCAAAGTTTTTTCCGCTAAGAATTTCTTACGAAAAGCTAGCATTACTGCCTGAGCTAATGTAAATGATTGCAACAAAGGGTTTACATCTGTTGTAGTTAAGAAATCATTCATAAATTTAATACAACCCTTGCGAAGAATTTCAACATCTAGGCAACAATATTTAATTAATTCCTTCCGATTATCGTAAGGTAAACTGAGCTGTGACTGTTCACTATACCAGTTGTTGAATTTTTTAGCATCCTTCTGACTCATATGAGATATTCCAAAGTATTTGCGATCGGGAAGATCACCTACATAGTTGTAATTCTCAGGTGTATTAAAAAGTGAGGATGCCAACCTTTAGACAAATTTTCCAAACCAAATGTTTCAGGAAATTTAGATAGAGCCATTGGCAGAAAATTTAACGAATCAATGAAAGAAATATGATTATCATAGGTTATTTTATAAATTTTCATCCCACCTAAAATAGGAAGAATTGGCTTGTCTCGTTTCGCCAGCTCTTTAACTATAAACTGACCATCATACGATTTAAAATTATGGGCTATACAAAATATTTGAGAAGAGTTTTTGCGGAATGTTTCGCAGAAATCGATAAATTTTTTAACGCAATTATCAGTCGAGTCGTTTTCAAAAACATGTTGTCTCTTAACACAAAAAGAACAGCATGTGTTTGAATCCGTCTCCAAATAACATGTATTGCAAACTATTTGCGCAACACATAAATTGGGTTCATGGAGAAATACGTCTTCTTTTAGTTTTGTGCTCTGTACACACTCCAGATCAAAAAAAATTATAAAAAATCTGGGTGGTGGAAATCTTTTATATGTTTGAATATAACACTGATGTTCATGTTCGACAATTAACAAACAAACGGAACATTTTTTTTCCTCACAGTCATGTATTTTATGCGGTCGTTTTTGATAATTAATAAATCTTGAACAAAGCTTGCAATGTTTTAGAGTATCACAAACGTTGGGTTTGTGATTTCTATAACAAATTTCACCGTAAAAAAACCTATTACATTCAGAACATGTAATTTTACTCTTTGAACTGTTACACGGTGGAACCTGTTCACAGCTCCTGCACTTTTTTGAACATGTATGGTAGTGTTTATTGTTATACAGTTCTGCGCAGTGGGAACATTGATAGTCAAAACCAAAAAAACTCTTGATATTTTTTAAAGCCACAAAATGTTCAATGTCTTCAAAATAAAATAAGTTTATTGCTAAAGAATTCTGGTCGCCAGAGGAAACATTATTTCTTTGGGGTTGATTTTATCACTGTAAACAGTAATTTTATAATTATGTAGCAGTTTTTGATACGCGTTTATTTGAAGTAATGAGGAACCAAAATGTGTATTAATCTCAACTTTTGCACTCTTCATTAGAAGCACGACAGCCCTCAAAAGAAACTGTGGATTACGTTTGTATTTGTTAAGCGTTACAATATCATTATTCGCCAAACATTTTCCTGCTAATATAGCTATAGGCAGGCAATACAAATTAGCTTCATCAACTTTAATGTTAATTAGAGACTTAGTTTTCATTTTAATGAGATCTTGGGAAGGAATAAGCCGAATACAAGCACGCCCTTTACCCGATGGAACATGTAATAGAACCGATGTTATCTGTAGAACATCGGTTAAGAGAAAGTCGGTATTTGATTGAGAGACAGATTCCAGTATGGCTGAAATTGTTTCACTTTTTAATTTTGAAACATCCGTAAAACTTATGCCAATTGGTTTCGCGGTGTCGACATTTGGTAAAGAAATTTTTAGACCGATTTTATAATTTGCAGGCGCGCTGCCGCGAATAAAAGAGGTGATTTCCTCAAAAGCCATTTTTAAATAGCTAAAAAGATCAACTGTGGATTTTACCACATTTTTAAATTTAAATTTTGTATCAGTTGTCATTACTTTAAATTTCGGGTTAAAACTAGAAATTTGACTTAATATATTAATGTAATTATACCTTTTAGAAATTTCTTCTAGTTGCGAATTTTGATCCAATGGTAATGCGGTTGCTGGTGCTGGTTGGTTTTCGTTTGAGTTTGTTGTTGTTGGTGTATCTTTTGTTTTTTTTTTGTTGTGGTGTTGACAAGTCCAGCGAAGTCGATTGATCTTGTTGTGTTAAACTTAAATCTAAGGGTGAAATCTCCGTTTCAACTTGATCACGTTGAGAGATTCCTCTGCCGGTCTGTTTTACAGTGTTGTTTGATCTAAAATAGCCGAAAAGATTTTTGTTTAAAACTAGACATTTGACTTAATATGATAATATAATTTTACCTTTTTGACACTTGTGTTGAAAAGTCCAACGATATCGATTGATCTAGTTGTGTTGGACTTAAATCCATCGGTGAAATCTCTGTTTCAACTTGTTCACGTTGAGAGGTTCCACTTCCGGTCTGTTTTTCAGTGTTGTTAGATCTAAATAGCCGAAAAGATTTTTGATTAAAACTAGAAATTTTACTAAATATGTTAAAATAATTTTACCTTTTTGAAACTTTTGTTGAAAAATCCAACAAAATCGTTCCGATCTGTTTATCAGCATTATTATTATTATTATTATTAGATCTAGCTCTGTTGTTCAGCCAACCCATTAGCTTGATCACATCAGTATCATAAAGCTGATGACAAATTTGCTGAATGTCATTTGCTACTTCTTCATCGTTTAACGTGAAGTTGTCGCTTGAGAGTTTTCTTGCTATACATTGCAATAAGGATTCTTTGACATCCCTATTACACGTAATTTTACAGCATCCCACCAATTCTTTTATAGTAATATTAGACACATCTAATGATAAATAATTATTCATTTTTTTCACGTATTTTTATTTGCGTCTATCACTTAGCTAGTTCAAATTTAAACTAAATTTATAATGCAAATAAAAACTTTAAAACAAAAAACCCGATGCAAGAAAATGTGAAAAAAAGAAAAATAAAATCGTCGGAATGAATTCAATAACTGAAAACATTTCGATTTATTGAAATTAAAATTTTCCCATGTGTTCAATTACCCCCATGCAGGTGAATACAGAAATAAAGAACAGAAAAACATGCAAAATAATCTAAAGAAAAATGGTATAAATACAATTGCATAAAATCAATCTCAAATCATAATCAGAAAAACAAAGGCGAACAACACATCGCTTGTGAATTTAAAACCAAAACAAAAACAAAAAAAATCGAAATGGCAAGTAACCCCTCTCAAACTATATTAATTAATTTATTTTTTATTGTTTTTAATTTTCCAGGCTTCTTCTTTCATTGAATCGTTGAACAGTGCAGCACGGACTGTGCAAAGCCAAATACCAAAGCCGGAAGAATTGGGGCTAAACATTGAACACGAGGTGACCAGCTACAAGCTGGTAAAGACAAAATTTGGGGACCGGGTTGTGCTGGTCATCAAAGATACCGGGAATTTATACATGCCGCCAAGGCTAACAAAATTATTTGTTGGCCAAGAAGCCAACATCACAAATATGCTGATCAAATTCATCGGTAGAGATGCTTCCAAAATGAACGCACCATTATATGAGTTTCGTGTGAAACCAATGGCGTTATTGGTTGAAGACGACACTCAATTCGAGATGGATGGTCAGCTGTTTTAATAAAAAATTAATGTATTTAAACAAATTTTAAAAAATTAATTAATAAAATAAAAATTTTGTTTAAAGTTTTTACAAAACTATAACAAAAAAATAAAAAAAAAGATTTAATTTTTTATTTAAATAAGTTTTTTCCAAAATTATAGCAAGTTTTTCACATTTCGAACATCTGTTTATAATTTTTAGTTTTTTCAATTAACAACTTATTTCAGGCATCCGTCTAAAATTCCAAATAAAAAGTTTTAAGGTTTCCAAAACATCATAATTTTTTCCCAACACAATTTGTTCTAATTCTTCTGCTCGCTTTACACACAAAATCTTATATAGCAACCAAAAAAAAACTAGAACAACACATGTGCCCCAATGAAAAAAAAAATCGAAATCATACTTAATCATTTAACGCAAAAAAAAGCCGCAATTACGAAACACGCAATTACGAAACAAAATACAAAATACTACAACAAAACAATTTTTGTTACCTACAAAAAAAAAATATATCATGAACATCTTCAATTTTTTTTTTTGTCGAGAAAATTAAAATCCTACATAGCAAAACAACAAAGTGTCATAATATCGAGACAAGGTTATGATTCAAAATTCAATTCACATGCTTTTTCATATTTTGCTTTCAATTAACAAAGTGGCATAATATCGAGACAAAAGTTATGAAACAAAATTCAATTCACATGCTTTTTCATATTTTGTTTTCAACCCATTCTGTTTTTTGTCAATCAATTAACGCATCATGTGAGAAAGTCCCATATTTTTGATTCTTCTGCTCGCTTAACACACAAAATCTTATATAACAACAAAAAAAAACAAGAACAACACATGTGCCCCAATGAAAAAAAAATCGAAATCTTACTTAATCATATAACGCAAAAAAAAAAAGCCGCACGCAATTACGAAACAAAATACAAAATACTACAACAAAAACAATTTTTGTTACCTTTAACACATCATGTGAGAAAGTCCCATATTTTTGTAATATAATATCGAGACAAAAGTTATGATGCAAAATTCAATTCACATGCTTTTATTATATTTTATTTTCAATCCATTCTGTTTTTAGATAGCATTAATCCATTTTTTTTTATTCGACATGAAAGATAGTGGGATCGAAAATGAATTTTTTCTTATAAGATACAACAACAAAAAAAGATTTAAATCACTTTCTCTAGTTTTTCTTTCAAACTCAGTTTCTCAATGCAATTTGAATTAATTACATCGTATATTTTTTTCTTATTAGACCTCCCACATCAATTAACACATCATGTGAGAAAGTCCCATAATTTTTCGTCTATGTGCAGAACCCCCCATAACACTACTAGCGTCTGTATTGCTACAATGAAAAATTCTCAAAAATGACAATTTACTCCAAAGTTCGGAGAAACTATTCAGATTTCACAGCAGTTTTTTGGGAATGAAAAACTTTTATTAGATACAATTAAACCTTTGCATTTTTTGTGCGTGTAGCACAGTTCCCGGCCAGCTACTAGTTTTCAGGCTAAAAGCGTCTGCATCGCTACAATAAAAAATTCTCAAAAATGACAATTTACTCGAAAGTTTGGAGAATTTATTCAGATTTCACAGCAGTTTTTTGGGAATGAAAAAATCATATTACATACAATTGAGCTTTCGCATTCTTTGTGCATGTACCACAGTATCCGGCCAGCAACTAGTTTGTAGGCTAAAAGCGTCTGTATCGCTACAAAGAAAAATTCTCAAAAATGACAATTTACTCAAAAGTTCGGAGAATTTATTCAAATTTCACAGCAGTTATTTGGGAATAAAAACATCATATTATACATAATTGTATCTTTGCATTTTTAGTGCAGGTACCACAATTCCCGGCCAGCAATCAGTTTGTAGCCCAAAAGCGTCAGTATCGCAAAAACAAAAATTCTCAAAAATGACAATTTACACCAAAGTTCGGAGAATTTATTCTGATTTCACAGCAGATATTTGGGAAAAAAACAATCTTATAATTGAACCTTCGATTTTTTATGCGGGTACCACAGTTCCCGGCCAGCAACTAGTTTGTAGGCTAAAAGCGTCTGTATCGCTACAATAAAAAATTCTCAAAAATGACAATTTACTCCAAAGTTCGGAGAATTTATTCAGATTTCACAGCAGTTTTTTGGGAATAAAAAAATCATAAAACATACAATTGAACTTTCTCATTTTTTGTGCGTATACTTTAGTTCCCGGCCAGCAACTTGTTTGTAGCCCGAAAGCGTCTGTATCGCTACAATGAAAAATTCTAAAAAATGACAATTTACTTCAAAGATTGGATAATTTATTCAGAATTCACAGCAGTTTTTTGGGCATGTAAACATTTTATTACATACAATTGAACTTTCGCATATTGTGTGCGTGTACCACAGTTTCCGGCCAACAACTAGTTTGTAAGCTAAAAGCGTCTGTATCGCTACAATGAAAAATTCTCAAAAATGACAATTTACTCCAAAGTTCGGAGAATTTATTCTGATTTCACAGCAGATATTTGGGAACAAAAAAATTTTATTACATATTATTGAATCTTCGAATTTTTCATACGGTTACCTCAATTTCCGGACAAGAACTAGTTTGTAGCCCAAAAGCGTCCGTCTGTGTCGCTACAATGAAAAATTCTCAAAAATCACAATTTACTCCAAAGTTGGGAGAATTTATTCAGATTTCACAGCAGTTTTTTGGGAATAAAACAATCATATTACATATAATTAAACCTTTGCATTTGTTGTGCGTGCACCACAATTCCCGGCCAGCAACTAGTTTGTAGGCCAAGAAAGTCTGTATCGCTACATTGAAAAATTCTCAAAAATGACAATTTACTCCAAAGTTGGGAGAATTTATTCTGATTTTACAGCAGTTATTTGGGAATGAAAAAATCATATTACAAACAATTTAACCTTCGAATTTTTCATGCGGGTACCACAGTTCCCGGTCAGCAACTAGTTTGTAGGCTAAAAGCCTCTGTATCGCTACAATGAAAAATTCTCAAAAATGACAATTTACTCCAAAGTTCGGAGAATTTATTCTAATTTCACAGCAGTTTTTTGGTAATGAAAAAATAATATAACATACAATTGAACTTTCTCATTTTTTTAGCGTGCACCACAGTTCCCGGCCAGCAACTTGTTTGTAGCCCAAAAACGTCTGTATCGCCACAATAAAAAATTCTCAAAAATTACAATTTACTCCAAAGTTCAGAGACTTTATTCAGATTTCACAGCAGTTTTTTGGGAATGAAAAAATCATATTACATACAACTAAACTTTTGCATTTTTTAGTTCCCAGCCAGCAACCAGTTTGTAGCCCAAAAGCGTCTGTATCGCTACAAGGAAAAATTCTCAAAAATGACAATTTACACCAAAGTTCGGAGAATTTATTCTGATTTCACAGCAGTTATTTGGGAATGAAAAAATTATATTACATACAATTTAACCTTCGCATTTTTTGTGCGTGTAGCATAGTTCCCGGCCAGCAACTAGTTTGTAGCCCAAAAGCGTCTGTATCGCTACAATGAAAAATTCTCAAAAATGACAATTTACTCGAAAGTTCGGAGAATTTATTCAGATTTCACAGCAGTTTTTTGGGAATAAAAAAATCATATTACATACAATTGAATTTTCGCATATTGTGTGCGTGTACCACATTTCGCGGCCAGCAACTGCTTTGTAGCCCAAAAGCGTCTGTACCGCTACATTGAAAAATTCTCAAAAATAACAATTTACTCCAAAGTTGGAAGAATTTATTCAGATTTCACAGCAGTTATTTGGGAATGAAAAAATCATATTACATATAATTGAATCTATGCATTTTTAGTGCAGGTACATTTCCCGGCCAACAACCAGCTGATAGCCCAAAAGCGTCTGTATCGCTACACTGAAAAATTCTCAAAAATGACAATTTACTCAAAAGCTCGGAGAATTTATTTAAATTTCACAGCAGTGTTTTGGGAATAAAAAAATCATATTACATACAATTAAACCTTTGCATTTTTTGTGCATGTAGCACAGTTCCCGGCCAGCTACTAGTTTTCAGGTTAAAAGCGTCTGCATCGCTACAATGAAAAATTCTCAAAAATGACAATTTACTCCAAAGTTTGGAGAATTTATTCAGATTTCACAGCAGTTTTTTGGGAATGAAAAAATCATATTACATACAATTGAACTTTCGCATTCTTTGTGCATGTACCACAGTATCCGGCCAGCAACTAGTTTGTAGGCTAAAAGCGTCTGTATCGCTACAATGAAAAATTCTCAAAAATGACAATTTACTCAAAAGTTCGGAGAATTTATTCAAATTTCACAGCAGTTATTTGGGAATAAAAACATCATATTATACATAATTGTATCTTTGCATTTTTAGTGCAGGTACCACAATTCCCGGCCAGCAATCAGTTTGTAGCCCAAAAGCGTCAGTATCGCAAAAACAAAAATTCTCAAAAATGACAATTTACACCAAAGTTCGGAGAATTTATTCTGATTTCACAGCAGATATTTGGGAAAAAAACAATCTTATAACATATAATTGAACCTTCGAATTTTTGATGCGGGTACCACAGTTCCCGGCCAGCAACTAGTTTGTAGGCTAAAAGCGTCTGTATCGCTACAGTAAAAAATTCTCAAAAATGACAATTTACTCCAAAGTTCGGAGAATTTATTCAGATTTCACAGCAGTTTTTTGGGAATAAAAAAATCTTATAACATACAATTGAACTTTCTCATTTTTTGTGCGTATACTTTAGTTCCCGGCCAGCATTTTGTTTGTAGCCCGAAGGCGTCTATATCGCTACAATGAAAAATTCTCAAAAATGACAATTTACTTCAAAGATTATATAATTTATTCAGATTTCACAGCAGTTTTTTGGGCATGTAAAAATTTTATTACATACAATTGAACTTTCGCATATTGTGTGCGTGTACCACAGTTTCCTGCCAACAACTAGTTTGTAAGCTAAAAGCGTCTGTATCGCTACAATGAAAAATTCTCAAAAATGACAATTTGCTCCAAAGTTCGGAGAATTTATTCTGATTTCACAGCAGATATTTGGGAACAAAAAAATTTTATTACATATAATTGAATCTTCGAATTTTTCATACGGTTACCTCAATTTCCGGACAAGAACTAGTTTGTAGCCCAAAAGCGCCCGTCTGTGTCGCTACAATGAAAAATTCTCAAAAATCACAATTTACTCCAAAGTTGGGAGAATTTATTCAGATTTCACAGCAGTTTTTTGGGAATAAAACAATCATATTACATATAATTAAACCTTTGCATTTGTTGTGCGTGTACCACAATTCCCGGCCAGCAACTAGTTTGTAGGCCAAGAAAGTCTGTATCGCTACATTGAAAAATTCTCAAAAATGACAATTTACTCCAAAGTTCGGAGAATTTATTCTGATTTCACAGCAGTTTTTTGGGAATGAAAAAATCATATTACATATCATTAAACCTTTGCATTTATCGTGCAGATACCACATTTCCCGGCCAGCAACTAGTTTGTAGCCCAAAAGCGTCTGTATCGCTACAATGAAAAATTCTCAAAAATGACAATTTACAACAAAGTTCGGAGAATTTATTCAGATTTCACAGCAGTTTTTTAGGAATGAAAAAATCATATTACATACATCTGAACTTGCGCATTTTGTGTGCGTGTACCACAGTTCCCGGCCAGCAACTACTTTTCAGGCTGAAAGCGTCTGTATCGCTACACAGAAAAATTCTCAAAAATGACAATTTACTAAAAAAATCGGAGAATTTATTCAGATTTCACAGCAGTTATTTAGGAACGAAAAATTCATATTACATATAAATAAAACTTTGCATTTTTACTGCAGGTACCACAGTTCCCGGCCAACAACTAGTTTGTAGGTTAAAAGCGTCTGTATTGCTACAATGAAAAATTCTCAAAAATGACAATTTACTCCAAAGTTTGGAGAATTTATTCAGATTTCACAGCAGTTTTTTGGAAATGAAAAAATCATATTACATACAATTGAACCTTCACAGTTTTTGTGCGTGAACCACAGTTTCCGGCCAGCAACTAGTTTGTAGCCCAAAAGCGTCTGTATCGCTACAATGAAAAATTCTCAAAAACAAAAATTTAATCCAAAGTTTGGAGAATTTATTCAAACTTTACAGCAGTTTTTTGGGTATGAAAAAATCATATTAAATATAACTGAACCTTCGAAATTTTTGTGCGTGTACCTCAGCTCCCGGCCAACAACCAGTTTGTAGGTAAAAAGCGTCTGTATTGCTACAATGAAAAATTCTCAAAAATGACTGTTTACTCCAAAGTTTGGAGGATTTATTCAGATTTCACAGCAGTTTTTCGGGCATGAAACAATCATATAACATACACTTTAACCTTCACATTTTGTGTGCGTGTACCATATTTCCCGGCCAGCAACTAGTTTTAGGCTAAAAGCGTCTATATTGCTACAATGAAAAATTCTCAAAAATCACAATTTACTCCAAAGTTGGAAGAATTTATTCAGATTTCACAGCAGTTTCTTGGGAATGAAAATATCATATTACATATGAATAAACCTTCGCGTTTTGTGTGCGTGTACCACAGTTCCCGGCCAGCAACTTGTTTGTAGCCCAAAAACGTCTGTATCGCTACAATGAAAAATTCTCAAAAATGACAATTTACTCCAAAGTTCGGAGAATTTATTCAGATTTCACAGCAGTTATTTTGGACTAAAAAAATCATATTATATATAATTGAATCTTAGCATTTTTAGTCCAGGTACCACAATCCCCGGCCAGCAGCCAGTTTATAGCCCAAAAGTGTCTGTATCGCTACAATGAAAAATTCTCAAAAATGACAAATTACTCCAAAGTTCGGAGAATTTATTCTGATTTCACAGCAGATATTCGGGATAAAACAATCTTATTACATATAATTGAACCTTCGAATTTTTCATGCGGGTACCACAGTTCCCGGCCAGCAACCAGTTTGTAGGCTAAAAGCGTCTGTGTCGCTACAATGAAAAATTCTCAAAAATCACAATTTACTCCAAAGTTCAGAGAATTTATTCAGATTTCACAGCAGTTTTTTGGGAATAAAAACATCATATTACATATTTATAAACCTTTGCATTTTTTGTACGTGTACCACAGTTCCCGGCCAGCAACTAGTTTGTAGCCCAAAAGCATCTGTATCGCTACAATGAAAAATTCTCAAAAATGACAATTTACAACAAAGTTCGGAAAATTTATTCAGATTTCACAGCAGTTATTTGGGAATGAAAAAATCATATTACATATAATGAAACCTTTGCATTTTTACTGCAGGTACCACAGTTCTCGGCCAGCAATTAGTTTGTAGCCTAAAAGCGTCTGTATCGCTACACTGAAAAATTCTCAAAAATGACAATTCTAGATTTTACTCCAAAGTTCGGAGAATTGATTCTAATTTCGGAGCAGATATTTGGTAATAGAAAAATCAAATAACACATTATTGAACCTTTACCTGTTTTTTGCAGGTACCACAGTTTCCGGCCAGCAACTAGTTTTCAGTCTACTTGCGTCTGTATCGCTACACTGAAAAATTCTCAAAAATGACAATTTACTCCAAAGTTTTGAGAAATAATCTAGATTTAACCGCTTTCCGCAGAAATCGGATAATGGAAAAATCAAATTTTATATTCTTGATCCTTTACCCATATTGTGCAGTTACCACAGGGATTCTATTACGGTGATAGAATTCTGGGCTAACTTCACTGACAATTGAATTTAATTAATGAATAAGTAAATAGCATTCTTTCCCAATAAAACCCAAATAAACTATAATGATAGCATAAAATTTTCTAAAATTATTACCACATAAAACTCTCCTTGTTTCAATGGATAAAATTACGGGCTAACTTCACTGTCGACTGTCGTGACAGAAAAAAACGGGCTGAGAGTAGCATATAGTAAAAACAAAATTAATTGAAGTAGTTGATGTTATTGTTTTGTTGCAGATTTTTAGAGGAATCATTTTATAATAGGTTATTTGAATAAAAATTAGTTTTAACTGAAAATTGAATTTAATTAATGAATAAGTAAAATAGCATTGTTTCGTAATAAAACTCAAATAAACTATCATGATAGAATAAAGTTTTCTAATATTATTACCATATGAAACTTTCCTTGTTTTACGGGATAGAATTACGGGCTAACTTCACAAAGATGTGGTCACTCACTAACTTGGGGAGTATTTACTGTGGGAGATACAACCTAATCAAAGTTATACCGAGCCATATACTCTCCATTTGATGCCTCTTTCTAAACTCTTAAGAACATTAAGAGCGCTTAGCCTGCACACGTTCGATGTTTCGATGCGGTAGTCTAGTCAATTTTTCGTTAAATTTAATTTTGTTTTCTCGGTCTGCTATTCTTATATTGAGGTTTAATTATAAGCGCAATTTTTTTCTGAATGTTAACATCATGCTCACGTGACCATAGAGAAGTAAGATTCATCGTTAAAGAAAAACAACAGCTGTTGCATTGTTTAGGCAACAACTTTAAGTTTTTTAAGTAACACTTAAAATTTTGTTCAAACGGTTTCATATCCAACGTTGCCATATGGTAATCAAACATAATTTTGATCTTTGTTAAACGTTGCATTGAAATTATTTTCAATAAACAAAGAAGAATTACTTCTCCCTCTAGTAGTTAAATTATACGATGGACGAGAAATATTCAGCCTTCAAAAAAAATTGCGTAAAAATTCTATACTTTGTATTAACAAATCCCATGTGCAAACATATATGCTAATGTTTACATATGAAACATTTTTTCATAAAATTTTTCTCCCACAAAATTTTTTTAGTTTTCTTAAAAATCCTTTCGTATATTTAATAAAATTGCCTTTTCATTGTACACACTCTAGATCCCACCATGCTCGTTCATGTACGTGTAAATATTTTTTTTGATGATCAAATTCACATCACATAAATAAACAGTTAGAATTATGATATTATGAATCCGCATGTAAACCAATTTAATTTTTTTGGCTTGGTAGATCTCTTTAAATATTCATGCTTTTTGAGCACGTTTCTGAATCATCTCCTAGGCAATATGTTTTTATACAAAAGCTCTAGACATAAATAAATAAAACTAATTTTCAGCATCTCTACATATGTTTAAGTTATTTGAAACGAATTATAATCAAAGCAAAAAAAAAGTTAATGCAAAAAGAAAAACATCCAATTTTCCTTGATTACGAAAAAATTAATTTTGTATTTTGTTAATTTACAATTAACATTGTAATATGAATCACAAATTATTATTTTCGTTGTTTTGAAAATCAGTTAATTGCTATTTAATGGAAAAAGTTGAGAAAGTCTTGTTCAACGAACTAAAATGATAAGGGTTGAATAGTAAAATACTAGGAAAACTTTAATCAGAAATAGAAAAACAAATTAAAAATATTTTACCCATTACGGGTAGATTCTAGATATAAAATCAATCGAATAAAACTCAAAACACTTGTTGTGTTTGTAGCAGTTGGTTTCCTTGAGAAGTAAACTTTTGAATTATATTGGCAGATGAATTGGTTTAAGCTTGTTTTGGATTTAAAACCGGCCCTCATACATCGGAATCACTTTAAGCAATCAGTTTATAAACTTTATTCTTTAATCATGTGGGCGAGATGGAGAAGTGGATAAGTCAACAACATCACTTACAAGGAAGTTAAGCAACGCTGGGAAGGGTCCCAACTTAAACGGGTGACCACTTGGGAACTACATCAGAAAAAATATGGAAATATGATTAAATCACATTGAAGCAGGAATATCTCGCCCACGGTATGCCAGTATACGTTATCCAGCAGCCCTGGAAACTGGCTAGGATTCGATGGCCCAATCACCCGTTAATCCGAAAGGTGAATCCGAAATTCAAATGATTAAAGAAACGCATACTAGAAAGAAAATCAAATCAAACCAAAAACAAACCGGAAAAAATCAAATATCGACCCTTGGCTACCGTATCTGGACACGAATAGGAAACTGGAATGTCAGAACTCTGATAGAAACATCGAGGTTAGCACATGATGAGAAAGTAATGGAAGATTATATATAACATCGAGATTCTAGGACTCAGTGAAGTAAGATGGAAAAACAGCGGAGATCTAAAAACGAGCAAAGGAAACGATATGATGTTCTCTGATAAATCCAACACACATGAACAAGGCGTAGCAATATTAACAACACCTAACGCAAAGAAAAGAAACCAATCAGTAGCAGAATAATAACAGCAAGATTCCAATCGAAAATTAAAAATACAACGATCATACAGTGCTATGCACCTACCGAAGATGTAACAAATTTTATTGTTAGTAAATTTTGTTCCAGGCCCCTACATTTTAATAAATTGAAACGACAATGCATATCATCATCTTTTAAAACTCAATAGAAAAAAAAATCTCTATCATTGAATTTATTGTTTAATTAAAATTTTATACTGTTGTCCTTATTATGTAGTCAAACCTGTATACACTAAATAATTATTTTTACGGTAGAACCTTGTTATAGAAAATTAAATTATTCTTTTGTTGTTTTCGAGTAGTGAAAGTACTCCACTTAAATTAATAATTGAAATTAATACTTATAAAGGTGTTTCTTAATTTGTGAAACGTATTTGTGATAAATTGAACCTTTTTGTAAGATTTTCCCAATCTTAAATAGCTAATTCGCTTAAGTTTAGTGTATTGTTTAATACCTTCGAAATAAATTCTATACCATACATATTGGGGTAAGCAAATTAAGCACCGGATAAATTGTTCTTTCGAATTATTTGTTATAATTAGGCCATACTTTTATAGATTATTGGAACTGGTTTCCAAGGCCCGGTACTATTGAATTTAATATTAAAAGTTGTTGGTGTATCGAGCTGAATTACTAGAATTACTAGAATTACGATAAAGATAGATTCTTAATCAATTAAACAAGGAAAATATCAATTTACAACACAAAACATATATTTGGATATTCAACGGGATTACCCAGTTACTACTATTGTTTGTAGTACCGCCAAAAAGTGTTTCAATTAATTGTACCGCCAAAAAAGTGGAGTCAAATAATTACAGTCGGTTGCATAAATAATTTCTTAATTGTATTCGGTGTTTGGTCTGTGAACGGTTCTTTAATAGTTATTGTTTATCGATTATAACAGCAAATTTTTCATATCAATTGTTCACATTATGCTAATTGTATTTATTTTTTGTTAATTTAAAGTTTTGTAACAGAAAATTTTTAGATAAGTGGAATACCAGCTAAAAGCGCTTTTAGGAGGTTACCAACTCAGGTAAGCTTTATTATTACTTTACCTTAAAAATATTCTTACAATGATTTACTCCAAATATTATTATTTAATTTTAACTTAACATATTATTATTAATGCTTTAGATAATCTTCATTTTATTTAGAATTTAAAAATGTTTGCATCTTTTGAAAATACTGTTACTTTTTGTGAATATATTATAATAGTATAATGAATCAAAACTAATTTTTTTTGAGAGTCATGGGAGATTGAGAATGTAGGTGGTCTTCTTAGCCTCAGAAGAAATTTCAGCTCGGAATATATTGATGTGATTGATTTTAGATGCTTAGCTTTAGTCTCAGTTTATCGGTGTATTTATGAAGTTTTTTCGTAGTGGAGCATAATCATATCATATGAGTATTTGAACCAAAAATCCACCCCACAACTCCACTGATGCCTAGCGGGTAAAATAATGCTGCGGTTCAAAAATTTTTCGTTTTTTTTTTCTTTGTGCTCATATGATTTCTGTTAACATTGCCGCTATAGTATAACGGTACACGTTACAAAGAAGCTGATGATGCGACAAAAGACGAATTCTACGAACAGCTCCAAGGAACACTGGCTAGTGCACACCGAAATGACATCAAAATAATACAAGGTGATTTCAATGCCAAAATTGAACCGACAACACCGGAATGGAATCAGTCATGGGCAAACATGCACTAGAATCAACACGTAACAATAATGGAGATAGGCTCATCGATTGTTTTGTTACAAATCAACTATTCATATAGGAGGCAGCAAGTTCCCACACAAGAACATTCACAAATACACTTGGACATCACCAAATGGATGAACCAAGAATCAAATTGATCACGTACTGGTAAATAAGAAGTTTCTATCCTCACTACAAGACATCAGAGCAAAGCGATGAGCAGACATTCACAGCGACCATCAACTGGTAATTGCAACATTCTAAATTAAACCAGCTGCTGTAAAACACAACAAGGCATGTCAGAGGAAATTTAACATCAATAGATTGAGCGACAAAAATACAAATAACATCTTCAAAGAATCGCTCCAGCTCAATCTACCAAACAACGAAACCACCAGCACTGATGAAAAACGGGAACAAGTTAAAGTAGTTTACATCAAAACTGCTACAGATGTTCTTGGATACCAAGACAAATCACGGAAACCATGGATTAGCGATGATACCTGGAAGAAAATTGAAGAGCATCGTCAGCTCAAGTTGCAATTGTGTCACCAGAACACAACCGAAATCCGCAGCAAATATGGAAGTACAGCAAAACAAGTTAAAAAGATGGCAAGGAATGATCGCAGAAGATATACATAAAGCATTCTCAAGACTGCAGAAACAGCAGCAGCTAATAGAAATATGCGCACACTACACAAATGGGTGAGAAAGGTCACCAACAAATATACAAACACTCCACCAATAAAGGATGAATCTGGTCAAACCCTCATAACACATGAACAACAGCTAAATAGATGGAAAGAATACTTCGAAGACAACTGCCTCCAACATGAAGATAATTTGCAGTATCCGGATGACAACTATAATGAAACTATCAGCACCCATCTACCAACGGAACGGGAAGTTAGAGATGCCATACAGAAACTCAAGAATAACAAATCTGCTGGTAAAGATAATATATCAGCAGAATTACTCAAAGCAGATGTAAACACAACAGCAGAAGCTCTAACACCACTATTAGCTGATGTATGGAACAGAGGTAAAATACCAACCAAATGGAAAGAAGGTTTAACCATAACAATCCCAAAGAAAGGTGATCTAAGAGAATGCAAAAATTGGAGAGGTATATCTCTGCTCAACACAACAATGAAAATATACAAACACTCCACCAATAAAGGATGAATCTGGTCAAACCCTCATAACACATGAACAACAGCTAAAAAGATGGAAAGAATACTTCGAAGACAACTGCCTCCAACATGAAGATAATTTGCAGTATCCGGATGACAACTATAATGAAACTATCAGCACCCATCTACCAACGGAATGGTAAGTTAAAGATGCCATACAGAAACTCAAGAATAACAAATCTGCTGGTAAAGATAATATATCAGCAGAATTACTCAAAGCAGATGTAAACACAACAGCAGAAGCTCTAACACCACTATTAACTGATGTATGGAACAGAGGTAAAATACCAACCAAATAGAAAGAAGATTTAACCATAACAATCCCAAAGAAAGGTGATCTAAGAGAATGCAAAAATTGGAGAGGTATATCTCTGCTCAACACAACAATGAAAATACTAGCGATGATCATTCTCGAAAGAATATCTCCATCAATTAACATGAAACTAAGAAATGAACAAGCCGGCTTTAAACCAAGAAGAAGCTGTACCGATCATATCAACACAATCCGTATCATCATAGAGTAATGAAACGAATGGGATTCACCACTGTATCTCCTCTTCATGGACTTCAAACGTGCCTTCGACTCAATTAACAGAAGCGCGATATGGAAGACAATTTGTGAAATGGGCGTCCCGAAGAAAGTAGTTGATATAATCAAAAAAATGTATCGGGATGCTGCAAACAGAATACAATACAAAGGCCAGCAAGTGATAAATACTACAACCACCGAGAAGTGAGACAAGGCTGTGTACTATTCCCGCTACTATTCCTAATAGTACTAGATAGTATCATGAGAAAGCTCCATAATGCAAGTCCAAATGGAATCCAATGGAATACAACAAGACGGTTCAATGATCTGGACTACGCAGATGACATCTGTCTCCTCAAACCTACACATACGGACATGCAGCAGAAAATACAGAAGCTATCAACCCTTGCACATGAAGTCGGTCTTAACATCAATATCAGAAAAACAAAGGCTATGAGATTAAACACCAAAACGATAACACCAATTACCATCAAAAATACACAAGTGGACGAAGTGGACAAATTTGTGTACCTTGGTTGTACTGTAGCAAAAACAGGTGGGACTGAAGAAGATATCAGTCAGCGTATTAACAAATCCCGAAATACGTTCAATATGCTTCAAGAGATCTGGAATGCATCCGTCCTGTCAAGAAAGACAAAGCTAAGAATGTTCAGTGCATGTGTCAAGTCAGTACTGCTGTATTGGTGTGAAACGTGGAAACATACAAGAAAGATCACAAATCAACAACAGGCGTTTGTGAACAAATGCCTGAGAAGACTGATCAAATGCTTCTGGCTAAACACCATCAGTAACCAGGAACTTCTACGGCAGACAGAGCAGCTAGACCTTGAGACCGAGATAAAACATAGAAAATGAAGATGGATAGGACATACACTGAGAAAATCAGCCTAAGATATAACAAGGATGTGCCTAGAGTGGAATCCACAAGGTAAAAGAAGAGTTGGAAGACCACCCATGACATGGAAGAAAAAGTTGCAAGCTGAAGCAAAACAAATTGGCAAGACATAGGGTGAACTGAAAGCGATTGCCCCCAACAGAGTTAGATGGTCCAGTCTAGTAGACGCCCTATGCTCCTAAATGGAGATAAAGGACAGAAAAATTCTTTAATCACTTTTTGAATTGTACCATTGTTTTATAATTCATTCAACATTAATTCTTAGAATCATTTTATAACATAAGTTTGATGACGATGACTTAAATTAATTTTGTTTTTTTATTAAAATTTTGTTCAGGGTAAACTAAGGCTTAAAACAATTTCGTATTGCATTTACTTGCAATTTTTTAGAATTGTTGTATATTCCTTTAACTGATCCAGATCGTCTCAAACCAGTTATATATTTCTTCTTCCCTAAAATTGACCTCCACTCGTTAAATTCAATCTGTTTTTTTTTCTATATCGCATATTTTTGACCATCACTTGCACTCTCTTTCTAAAATCTTTTCCACTATCTCATTTCTGGTTATACCTCTTTGATGGCAACAAACATTAATTTTTTTGGCGGGCTCTTTTCGGTGATCTTTTTACCTGCTACATTAACGCATCCCCAGCTGCTGCTTGTAGTATTAATCTCTGCCAGCTGATTTCTTAGCTTCGCCAATCAAACTCGAAGGGACAAATGTGTAAGCTTAACCCGTATCTACTATTCTAAACTAGTTCATTCCCACAATTTTGTTTTTGATTTCTAAGGCTACTCCATTCACTATTATTATTAAAATTCGGATGTTGATTAAATTATTTTCACTTTTTGGTTTACGATAAACCTTTTACGTATTTTTGTTGAATTGAAAACGAGATTCTGTCATCTAGCACATTAGTTTCCTACTGATTATTCTAAACCTTGCTTGGCTCTATTCTAGCATATTTCATTTTCACAACAAAAAGAAACAAAACTTATTCCATAATAACAGTTTATGACAAAAGTATTATTTGTTACAAGATATAAAAACGCCATTTTTTAATAAGTGAACATTTGTTTACGAAACGCGCTAATTTCCTACGCGTCGTTAGGTCAGAGATTTCAATGGATTTACAATAGGTGTTTCCTCTTCAAAAATAACAGATGTAATGTGTTTGGTATAGGTTTGTGAAAAAATTATCGGAAAATGGCAACTGTCTGGGTTACTGAACATTGTCTGTTCAATGTTATTTTTCGGTTTAAATATTACAACACGGATGAGTTCCCTTAAATCTGTGGCACTCATCGGTATTCCCTTAAATCTGTGGCATAGAAAAGTTTTGTTTTAATGAGGATCAAGTGTTGGCGACGCATTATGAATTAGACCTAATTAATTGTTTCTACTTATACCATCACACCTAGTTCAACTTTTTTGTATTGGAGGGTCTTGAGACTATCAGTTCAAGCAGCACTACATACTGAAGGTCTATCGTGCTTAATGATGTTGTACACTAGATCATTATGTGGCACTGACCATATGTAGCTTTCAATACCTTATCTGGCCGGTATCTTGACAGCAAAGGGTCTATCTAAATTTGTGGTTTTTGGCGTATACCGTACCACTCAATCGTAAAATAATTTTGAAAAAAGTGCATCAAATGTGCAGGTTACGAAATTCCCATGCACAAAATTGAACATAATACATGCTATGCCTTAGCACATATATGCACACAAACGTTATCCACTTGTTTTACGATTAATAAAAAACGAAGCGAAACGAAATATATTTAGTGATAACAATAAGAAACAAAGAATAAAAGAAATGACGTGAGAAGTGAAAAAGTAGTTTAACATTTTCTAAAATGGCTAGTTGCATTTATGAGATATAATATGACTTTCGTAATAATAATTTGATGAATTTTATTTTATTTTCATCTAAAATTATGAGCAAAAGAAATTTATTTTGTGAAGGTTAATGAAAATATTCACAAAAAACAAACGGGCACTTTAAACAACTATTGTTCCAAACAATTATTTTTATTATTTAATATTTTTTGATTGTCATTTTTCATGTTTACTGTTTACTGATATTTAAATTTTTGTTTTTATAATATTAAGAAAATTGTGAAAAAATAATACTATTTTTTTTTCATTTAAATTATATCGTTAAAAATTGGTGAAAACTTATACATTTGAATTTTAGAACTTAAAAATACGACCGAAATTTTCATTTTTCGTAATGATGTTACCAAAAATATTTGTCTAGGATAAATTCATAAAGTATTAGGAGACCCCCATAAAAGCCATACATCAAATATGACATCAATTATGACGTTAGCACTCAAACACTTTTAAACTTCCGCTTAATTTAAAATATACACTAAAATATTTAAAAACAACTTGAAAATGATTGAAATAAAAAAGTGCACGAATTGTGCATAGACTCGTGCACCATGCACTGATGTTTGTCAGGTCAGGTTGTAATTCAACAAGGATTTTAATGTGCCCGGTAAGAATGGCTGGCTTAAACTCTTTTGTAAGTTGTAGTCTATGTACTCACCACCGCGACAAACATAACTTCCCGGGTACGAAAAGGCAAATGGACCTAGCCTGAGCGAAGCCCGCGCCACAGCTTTTGGGGTTTTAGCCAGGCTTAATATTTTCAAACGGTCCAAGGTTGGACCAAGTTTGGACTGATGTCCTATGGCCAAGTCTTGTAAACCAGAATTGGGCCAAGTTTGGAAAATAAGATTTGGGTCAGGTCTACCAAACCAATTTTTTTTCTAGACCTCTCTTAAATGGTTGGAAAGATATTATGGAAAGAGTAACATTTATAAAAATAAAAACAAACATAATATGGCATGCAAATGTTTACAATGCGTTAAACTGGTGAATAACGCGTAAAATAATAATCTGGATCTTTGGTTCAGTCTAGGCATTTATCACTGGCCCAGACTGAAACCAAAGTTAACTAGCCAAGGCTTGGTTCGCCAATACGATGCACTGTAAAAAAAATCTGTATTGCTGTCGTTGACGTGGTTTTAAAATTACATGTGGCACTAAGGCACGCAAGCCAATAAGGTAGTTTTCACCCCTAAAAATAATAAACGCATATTGGCATAGGGTAGATTTTGAAGCGGAGGGTAAGTTGAACTTAAATCTAAATATTCAGGCAAAATGATACTGATTCAAAAAACTCGGAGGTTTAAAAACTCTGTAATTATCACACTTAGCTTGTTTTATTGGCATTCAAGCTCTCGTCAGTTACCAGTCAGTAGTAATTTCCCAATAACGGTGAAAATTCAAAAAATTTATCAATGCAACTTGATTGATAAATTTTCCAAATAATTGTAAGAAGTTATCATCGGCAGAAAATTTGTTTAGAAATTTTTTTGCCAACCTAACTAAATAATTGAAACAATTATCTTTTACTAAATATGTTTTGACACTTTTATTAATTTATAATCAAAAAATATTTGTGATATTTGCCCTATAGGATCGTGATAAGCGATCTATTATTAATGTAATAGAAATGTGATTGGTCAAATTCAATGAGGTATACCTAATTCTGTTTTTACCCAAATTTTTTATATGTATTTGATTTGATGATTCTTTTTGTACACGTGATGTTTTTGATTTAACGCGATTCCAAAATTTTATAAAAATAGTTTTCGTCTTAATGTGGAAAAGAAAATCTCGGCCCCTTAGAAGTTCCCTGAAAATTTGTTAAGAACAATTTAACATGGGAAATATGCTCCAGATTATGTATGGAATACAGATGAGATCAGTTTTTTCTGTAAGCGAATGGTAATCATGGTCATGTCTCAAAATATTGCCAGTGAGTTCAAGGTAAAATAAAGTAATTTTTAGGCTAATTTTTATTCTAAACATAGAGCTACTTTTTATTCTACTCTGATGCTTCAGAAAATATTTAAACTTTTGATAGTAAATCGTGCTTTAAAATTTCAGTTAATAAAAAGTTTATATTCAGACATATTACCTGTTCTCTAAGCTCTTCATGGGCTAGAGTGACAACCGCAACTTTTAAGAAAGGTCCTCTTGGTAAATATACAGTACGGCGTAGAATTTAAAGTTGTTTTGATTCTATAAAACACAACAGGTCATCGTCATATCATATGGACCACGTTGAAGTTGAACTTTATTTTTTGGTGCCAAGTCTAACTTCGTCGCTACACTCGGTCAAGCCATTTTTTTAATTTTAAAAACTTATTATATAAATCATCATATTACGATATTCGATAAATTATTAAAAAAAACTGTTAGCAGTAAGGATGAATTCTTGATTTAATATCGCTTGGATTTTGTTTTCCCTCTCGTAATATTCTAATATCTTACTTATGAGTTGGTTAAAGTGTATTTGTTGAATTGAAAATTTTTTGAAGTTATAATGAAAACTAAGTCCTTGTCGCTTTAATATTTTGTTTTTTCCCCAAATATATTTTCGATCTCTAAGAGGGAGCAAGTTTCTATAAAATGTTTATAGAAACATCTTCCCAGAATAAGATTTCTTTTACAGATCAAAAATATATTTGGAAACATAAGACCTCATCATAATGGTAGAAAATCACTACCTAGACGTCATCTTTTAAAGATGACAGTCATCTTTTACGGATGAGCGTCGTCTTTAAAAATAATGTCATTTTGTATAAAAATCAGCATCGTTTGTCATCTTTTTTATTATATCGCATTTTAATGAATGAATAAAATTAGAAAAATAAATATGTATTGTAATTATCAAAAGCAGTAATTGCGGAATGACAAACAAATCGAGCATGACCAACGATGGGTCAAATTGTTCATTCGTTTTGAGACAGAATGCATTGCTTTTGCCAAAATTTCTTTTGCTCTAGCAGGACCAAACACATCGGTGAAAAGAGTATTTTCTGAAACTCCAACTGTTGGTTGTAGAAATTTCGAGTATAAATATAGTGTCCAAAATAATACACAAAATATTTCTGCAAAATAACATTTAAAACTTTATTTACAATTAAAATAAAACATCTATTTACACGGGTTAAAGTTTACGATACAGCGGTTCGTTAACAATTGAATTATTTAACACGATCACATTCCAATTAAATTATTAACATTATCGCAGTCTAATTTAATTTTAAATCATCACAGTCTATAATAAAACTTTTCTCATTCTACAAAAAGCATTCCTTATACATATAAAGTTCTGCTTAATTTCTCGTAAATTCCAAGAAAATCCATTATTTACAAAGAAAGCTCCAGAAATCTACGTTATTTTTTTCAATATATTTTATTTCATGTTTGGTCCCTTTCAAGGGACTTATGGGAAATAATGTGACTTCGATTTTATTTTTGAAATATTGCATATCGAAAATTGAGGTCGAATACAATTTTATGTACAATTGTAATACTATTATTAATGATATACGGACAACTGAAAAGACTTAAATTCCAATTAAATGTATTGAAGATCAAGTAAATGAAACCCTACTGAAATAAGTAAGTCATCCAAATATGGACATGAATAATAATTTTAATACTCAATAATTTTACAATAAATTTTAGTTTTGTTACAAAATTTTTAATTTATACGAAATTTTTATTTTATTCGATTGTTGGGGAGAATGGGGTGTATGATTTTACAAAAAATATGTCATATTTTGGATTGAAAATAACCTGGTCACCTTACCTTATAGTTAAAAATCATAAAGACTTAGTTTTCATTATAACTTCAAAAATTATTATAAAGTGCATAATATATTATAAAGTAAAAATTATTATAAAAAATTATAAAGTGCTTGCAATTTTTTGTCGCTCGCTCCCCCTACTATAATTACATTTTAGAGAATTTAATTGGGTTAAATTCAAATAAAAATAAATCGAAAAATGTTAACGCTAAATTATCGGGCTTGAATTATTAACACCATAATTGTCGAGGAACCGTATAAAAAGAAAAAATTGTGATATAATACCGGCGTTTATTTTCGATTAGTGCGCTAGTTGTTGCGATAGCACGGAGGTGTGACCCCAGCAAATACATTCTGCAAAGGCAAAAACAAATCGATTCTAAAAAATAAAATCATCAATTATTTTATCATTAAATAATATCGAATTTCTTTTATTTCCATAATGTCATCAATAAATGACATTTTATTATTCACCTTTTAATTTCCTTTTTAATTTTAAAAGCAGCAGTTGTTCAATAAAATATGATTTATTCTGTTTTCTTTTTCTTTTTGTATTTTCAGAATTCAAAACGAGCACACCATTCAAACTGTATTAATAACGATAATCATAATAAAATGAAATTAATTCATCAATCAAAGTATAATCACATAATTATAATAAAATGATTATGCACATCAAATGGCAAAAGATGCAAATACCGCTAATATTGCGGTTGGAATTTTAACAAAATGCTGCTAGGTGACAAAGGTCACCTTCTATTGCATTTAATACTAATATTAACTTATGTTTTATGTAATAGTAATCATAATAAAAATCACAATAGTTTAACATTAAATAATATTAATGACATTAATAATAATAATGACAGTAATAATACAATTGTGTTTGATGAGATAGAAATAATTGATGCAATTGCTGATGAGAATATGATTATCCATGGAGATAATTTTGATAAAAATAATATGAAAGTAATTCCTGAAACATTAGGTGAGTAAATATTTTAAATAGACCATAATTAATTTGTATTTGTTGATGATTGATTATTTGGCAGAAAACAATAATTATTGATGGGGATATTAAGTTTAGTTAATGTTTTAATCAATGTGGACAGGTTTAAGTTTAATGAGTTATAGTTTTGAAACGGATTTCGTTTTTTTATAAAAAATGTTTTGTAGTGTACATTAATAAGAAATTTTTTTAAATAAAATATCGTTCAATAATAAATCCTAGTTCAAATATAATAATATATAACATATGCCAATATTTCATTATAAAATGGTGCAAATAAAAATAAAATAGTAAGTCAACAAAAATTTTTTCTAAACTTACAGTAACAGATCTAAAATGGGGTTGCCAAAAATCAATCTAGTAGTATATTCCTCTATTATGAAACCCACTGTTTTTCTCAATGACTAAAACTCGAATATAGAATTATATAAAGGTTCAGTTCTTCTACCAATAACAGCGCGGTGTCTTGCAGATTAAGAGTGCCTTAAAGGGAGATTAAATAGAGATAATCGAAAAGAAGACCTTGATAAATCACTGCTATTGTCAGTGGTTTTTGATATTTCATGTTAATTCATATTTCAAAAACAGAGATAAGTTAACGCGAGGTTGTCCATATGTGGGCTTAAAATTAACAAAAAAGTTACCAATGATCAAAAATATAACCTTCAATGCAATTAAACTATTTACGTTAACAAACCAGCAAAAGACAATTTTTTCTAAGATGTTCGTTTGTTAATGTTTCCAAAAAACTAAATATTCTAAAGTTTATTGTTTTAGCAAAATAATTGGATGTTTCGCATCATAGGGTATATGTTAGGGTATGCGTTTTTTATTCGACCACCAACTCAAATGACGTGATCACTGCCTAGATATGGGGTAAGAGAAAGTATGTGATTGTTAGCAGCAACCATGCCAGTCTTACTGAAACTAGAAATATTGGTTTTAAAATATTCAGCTTGTTTGTGTTTTACAATGACAATTAAGGCTTGATCTAACTCATCAATGGTAAGAAATCCACTTTATCTAACACGGTTACTACAATTTTTATAGAATCTTCTGCATAGTGCTGTGCCAACTCGTATCAGTTTATTGTATCAACTATATCTGAATATGAAGTCCAAAAAAGATTCGGTTTGAGAAAATTTATTAATTGTTTGAGTTGGTTGGCTTTAATTCTACTAAACTAGGATCAATCTGCATATTGAGAGCTGAAGAGCAGTTATAATTTTTCAATAAAACTTAAGGTCCGTTCCCTTCATAATGTATTATTTTGAAGTAAAACTTCTTTAGGCGCGTTATGAGAATTTTGCAACGGAAGTACAAAAAACGAATATAATATTCGGCAAATATACGATACAATCCGATTATGACACACATATTTTAAATATTCACTGGTTTTTGGTGCATTATATAGAAATAGTTCATATTTTTCGATGCTTAAAAATTTAACAGAAATTCAATTAAAAAAACATAATTTTGAATTAAATTTAATGATTTTCAATCCGAATTTTTGGAGTATTTTCATTTAATTTAATATCGGTTTTCAAAATATTATATGTCTGCTCCATTTTTGTTTACAATGGACGCTTAGACTCGTAAATTAATAAAAATGGCAGCATATTTGGCTTTTTTAAAGGCAGAGAAATAAGTTGTCGCAAATCTTGGTAAATGGCATATATAATGAAATATAAGATGACAAAAAGTACCGTTTTGAAATTTGAGCAAAATCGAATAACTGGTTAAGGAATGGAAGCATGTTTGGTGGATCTTTTTGGTTTGTTTGGTCAAGTCATTCATTTGTTCATTTGTTATTATATTTTTTATTCACTTATGCAGTCTCGTACTAAATGTTTTATGAGTTGGATGTGTCGATTGTAGATGGTGGTCATGGTGGTCATGGTGGTCATGGTAGTCATGGTTGTAATAGTGGTCATGGTGGTCAAAGTGGTAATGGTGATCACGGTGTTCACGGTGGTCATGGTGGTCACGGTGGTCATAGTGGTCATGGTGTTCACGGTGGTCATGATGTTCAATGTTCATGGCGGTCATGGTGGTCATGGTGATCAAAGTGGTCATGGTAGTAATGGTGGTCACGGTGGTCATGGTGTTCACGGTGGTCATGATGGTCATGATGGTCATGGTGGTGTCACGGTGGTCATGATGGTCATGGTGTTTAGAGTTTGCATCCCAGGCTTTACCGGGCGGGAAAAAATATTTGTGTTGATTAAATTTGTATTTTTAAATAGAAAAATGAGTGCGTGTAATCTTTGCACGCGGTTAAAATAAATTTCTTTGGCTACTGTGGCAGGTATTAATAAAAAGATGAAATATAAAATAAATATGTCATATTGTAATTTAGAGTTGCATTTCTTGATAATATAATTTACTGTGTAATAAAAAGCAAAATTTACATAATGTATTACAAAGTCACTTCAATTATAAGCATAATTGAAATATGAAATTAGAGGTTTATGACAAATTTGCTAAATTTATTGAAAAATGCATCAATTGTTGTACCAATTGTTAAAATAACTGGAAATGAATTCATCGTGAAATTTAATTTGTAATACGTTGTAAGACTTTGTAAAACATGTAAATATGGCTTTTTATTATTACATATTGTTGTAATTTATATTATCAAGAATATTAGAAAGAAACCTGAATTTTAATATGACATATCTGTTTTATTTTATGTTTAATATTTTTAGTAATACCTTCTGCAGTGGCCAAAGATGTTTTACTTCAACAGCGTGTAAAGATTACGCAATTCATTTTTTTAAGTTTTTTTGCATTACACCACGTGAAAAGGTGTCAGCCGGGTTATTACGGGTCTTGACAATAGGCAATAGACAATTTTCTGTAAAATTCTGAATTTCGGTGACGTGATTGGTTACAAAATTATCAATTGGTGTAATGAAATTTTTATCCAATGCAATACAATTGTGAGTCAAACAAAATGTATACTTTAATAAATTTAATGTCAAGTGCTTTTAATACTAGACATATAGTTTTGCTAATAAATGGGCAGTGCAGAGTTCTAAACGCTTCACTATGATAAATTTTACTGATGACACTCTTGACTTACTACACAATAAGGAGGAATGAACATTTTGATGTTCAACAATTGGTTTGAAATAGAAACCCGCCCATAGGCTTTCTCGCATCCGCAAATCCATGTAACTCTCCCGTAAAACAATTTTGAAAAAATTACTTGTAATGTGCATAAATTGTACATGCTACAAAATCTCCGTGCTCCAAATTGGTTATAACATGTCATGCATTATGTTCACCATTCCCTGCACATAATGTGCATGACATTCCGTGCATGTCGTAAAACGCCTTATCACATAAGTGCACACAATCGTTAGCTGGATATTCCACAAATAATAAAAAACGATGCAAAACGAAATTTATTTGAAGATAAGAATAATAAACAAAGAAAAAAGAACGGTGAGTGAAAAATTAGTTTGAAATTTTCTAGCAACGCCCACCAATTTCAGCGTTGGTGAGGGATTGATTGAGTTGTAGGGAAGATAGGCAGACACAATTAGTATTCGTCTTTTCTGTTTCGCCTGAGGTTCCGTAACTGAGCATTCCTAAAGGTTAAATTACCTGAGGATAAATCAGCCAGAAGGTGCATATCAAGACTTTTGTGTGATACTATGCAGGTTCTGGATTTGTGAGCAGCTCTTTATACAGAATGGCTCAGTCTTTCATGGATCAACTGAATACTCTGTTTTTAATGCTGTGGAGTTCCTGAATTATTATTATGTTTGTATGCAACTTTTTAGCAAGTGAAGCCATGAGTTTTTATATACTTACCACTTATATACTTTATATGCAGGTTGATTTCTTGAAAATCAAGCTTGTTCACTGCTTTCATAACAGCGCAATTCAATAAAGTTTCGTTGTTTCGTTTTCCGATTGGAAGTTACTTTCACACTATATCCATCGAAAAGAATGTACAGGAGGTTTCCGTCAACAGGGGTTTTATCTTTAGCCAATTTCATCCCCTCGTACGCTCGGATTCTACATTTGGAATTGTGCAAGCCATTTTGACGTCCGAGACCACCCAACAAGGCCGTCTCAGATTGTATATGAACTGGCATCCAGATTTTTTTCAGATGAATCTTAGGGAAAATCACAGACCTTCATTGTTGAAAGCCTTGCTCTTTTCCACTTAATGCAACCAAGAATTCGCCTCACCAACCGGTTCAATGAGAAGTTGTTTGAACATCGGCAACAAAGTTTTCCTTCTTTCATCGACACCCCATCAAATGTTTGCAGAGTTTCTATTTTTTTCAGCATATCTTCAAACAGACATTGCTAGATCAAATTGCTTTGTTCCTGGCTGATAATTCCAATGTTTGATATAACAATTACAACCAACCCTTTCTTGGGTACACTAGCATAGCTTTATGCAACCTATCGTTGTCCATGGAATCTTTGAGACATTATCACTCAAACCATCCTCGTTTTTGTGCTTCCAGTTCTCAAGATGAGCCGCCTTACTTGACCAGGTCACAATACTGCAGGGGGATACTGATCAATGAGTTGTGCACTGTTAGCAAATGACGAAGATCACCATCAGCCAATCGACCACCTCGGATCGGCTGCCACATCTCTGGATTAAGTAAGAGTTTACTGTTCGGGACCCTATTTGATATTTGGGATCTGCCCTGTAAGTGATCGTTTTGCTAGCTATCAGCAATATCGGAACAGGGGTTATTCTATTCCAGGAATTTAACTATTAGTTTTATACTATTACAACTATTTGTATTTATTGAGGTTGCTGTTGACACTTGGCAAAATATTATTAATAATAAATTTATTTTTAATAAAAGACACACATGTTTGTATTTCACAAATTAATTTTTGTTTCTAACTTTATTTATATATTAAAATAAAATTAAAAAAAGCTCAACTGGTTTTGGTTTTTAAACCATTTTCAAGAGCTTTAAAATTGTTACAAAGAAAAAATAATACAACATGTCATTTATATACAAATTAAATTAAATTAAAAATGAAACTAGATCAAAAATGAATACAAAACAATATTTTTCTACAATTGTTGTGAAAGTCAAATTTTCTACGATGAATTTGATAAAAAGTAGGCATTGAAAATTAATCTTCCCAAATGACGTGTAGAAAGTACTTTCTGCACGGATTTGCCGTGTAGAAAGTACTTTCTGCACAGTTGTGTTTACATTGGAAAAATAACTAGAAAATAAATCTACAAAAAACACATTCAATGCAATATTTAAAGTGAATCGAATTTTATTATAAATCAAATTATTCATAATTATAGATTAAACATTAACAATAAATTATAGTTTTAATTGAAATTTATTTATTAATATTTATTGTGATGTTGCATGAAGTACATGCACTAATATTTATCCCCTCAGTCGTATTTTTAGCAGCCTTAACAATTGTTCTATTGAATCCCATAACTGATTCCGCTGCACTTCCAACAATGGAGCTACTACCGCGACCTATATTTTCATTATCCATTGCGATATTGTCACTTGCAGGGGCGCCAGTTATTTCCTCACACACATATATTTTATTTTGAATGGAGTTGTCGACATAGCTTTCCGCAACAGCAGAGGATTTCCATCCGCCATGCCTCTTGAGTGTTAAAATGTCTCCACCCGCATCTGCGAGTAACGTAGCAGATGTTCGTCTGAAACAGTTTAAATTTAAGTAGCTCGCAATTTTTAGTGGAATTTTTCCAAATGTATTTATTCCAAAAGCTTGCAAAGTACATTTACCATTCCCTATCGGACAAAAAACCTGTTATGAGTGGTGTTTGCAGTGCAAAGATTTCTGTATTTACGATAAACTGAGATCCAATTACCAACCCCATTAGAAACAGTAAACGTTCGAGTGATGTGAGTTTTGGTGTCTGGCACCTGTACAATTAATATATTTTCCTTATCCTCAATATGATCCAACATCATTTTCAGTAGCTCCTCCTTTCGACAGGCTCCAGCGATACCCATTATAAGAGCAATCTTTAATTTGAATTTTTTGAATATTAATATTAATTTTATACATTTAAATATTAAATAATTACCTTCATCATCAGAAAATCTTTGTCTGGTGCTTCATTCACAAACTTATTTATATCTTCTCTAGAAAAGGTTCTAGATTTTTTAGCAACATAGCCCACTGATTTTCTTTTCAACAATGCAATCAACTTATGATATTTAGAGATATCGACGTTGTCTTCTAAAATAAGTGTACTCTTTAACATAGAGTACATTGACCATAAAGTGGATGACTTGAAAATGTTTGATTTTTCTGAATGATGTTTGCTTTTTTCTCTCCACACCATGTCAAGAAAGCTTCTCGTTCTTTTCTATATCTAGTTTTAGATTTTTCAGGTAGAAGTTCCAAACAAACATTTTTAGCTGCCTCAGCAATGTCTGGAGGAGTTCCAATGATAACCTCTTCATCACTTTCACCGAAATCACTATTCATTTTCACCGATTTATTTTTAGAACGTTATTCAAACAAAATCAAAAACGATATGGGAAAATTTTTGACAACAATAAATCATGACATACTTGATATAGTATAAAAAATGAAAATTTTAAAATCTACATTAGTTTATGGTATTAAATATTTGTATAGTATATGACTATCGAATCTTGCAATTGTAGAAAAAATAGCGTGTATGACTCGTGTAGAAAGCACTATTGCAGTACTCATGTGAATGCAGCCCTCGACTAGCGTCTCGTGCTGCAAATTTCACACTCGTACTGCAATAGTGTTCTTTGTACACTCATTATACAATATACTATTAAATATAAATAATAGTAAATTCAAAGAACTGACATTTTTAGAAATTATTGTTAATCGCTTAAATATTAAAATTAATATATGAAATAATGACTATATTATAAACGTAAATGTATTATCTGCCGATATTAGAAATGAGTTAATCCTTATATTTAAGACTTGCGTAGAACAAAATTATTTCACTTTCGAAAACCAATTTTTTAAATTCACTGACGGACTCCCTATGGGTTCGCCTTTATCACCCTTACTTTCCGAAATTTTTATGGATTGGTTTGAACATCAATTCCTAGATGCTAATTTACAAATAGCAAATAATATTTTATTTTGGTATAGATATTCTTTGCCTTTGGACCGGTACAGAAAGACAGTTAGACAATTTTCTTATTATACTTAATGGAAAACATCCTTCAATTAAATTTACCATTGATAAAGAAATTGATAAAACTTTAAATTTTCTAGATGTTAAAGTTAAACACATTACAACTAATTTTGATCGTAAGCCATACATGTACTGATATTTTAATACATTCTTCATCAAATCATTCTTTTAATGTAAAAAATGACGCAATCTTTTCACTCGTCGAGAGAATTGTTAAAACACCACTTTCTGACCAAAATTTTCAAAAAGAACTAAATTTAATTTTATTAATTGCTAAAAACAACGGTTTCGAATCAAAATTAGTTCACAAAATTCTTCAACGAAAATTAAAACGTATTGCTTACAACTTGGTTTATCCAAATTCATTACAAGATGACATTGTGACATTCACGCAAAATTCATTATTCGGGTAATTTAAGTCGGAGACTATAGGTAATACATTATCTAAATATACAAATTTAAGCTGTGCATTTTACAATAATTTCAACTTACATAATTTATTAGTTAACAATAAACCTAAACGAAATTTAATTTTGAAATCTAGGGTCTACCAACTTAGTTGTGAAGATTGTAGGTCAAACTGGTCGTAATTTCAAACAGCCATGCTCAGAACAGTTAAGAGCATTACGATTGGGACATACAAGTTCAACTTTTTCTAACCATTTAATTAACGAAAACCATAATAGCTGTTTTCTTAATAACGAAAATCTAAAAATTCATCATGTTGAAACTAAAGGCTCTAAACTTGATATTCTTGAATCGTTTGAAATTCGTAAAGCTCTTTATTTAAATAAAAATTTATTAAATTTGCAAACAGATGTCATTTATTCGCCTTTAACCAACCCAGATCTGTTTCTTTAACACAAAAAAAAATTTTACTTGTTTTCAGAAAATTCTAAATTGTGTTGTAATTTCCTTTTATTAGATGCGAAGATACAGTCATTATTTCATATATTAATTTTAATATTTAAGAGATTAACAATAATTTTTAAAAATGTCAGTTCTTTGAATTTACTATTATTTAAATTCAAATATTGTTTTGTATTCATTTTTGATCTAGTTTCATTTTTAATTTAATTTAATTTGTATGTAAATGACATGTTGTATTATTTTTTTTTTGTAACAATTTTAAAGCTCTTGAAAATGGTTTAAAAACTGAAACCGGTTGAGTTGTATTTAATTTAATTTTAATATAAATAAAGTTAGAAACAAAAATTAATTTGCGAAGTACAAACAAGTGTTTCTTTTATTAAAAATAAATTCATTATAACTATTTGTCTTAACTCTCTTAACTCTTATTCTTATCTCTTTCAGTAGCAGCTTATAGTCACTGTGTATGTCAGCTAAAGGTTATTCTCGTTCTCTTTTAACTCCTCCATTTCTGTACTTTTCTTCTGTCATAATAAATTCAACCTGCCATCTATAGCCACCACCTAGTGCTTGCCATGTATACTGTCTTCTATTTGGGTTCTTAAACCGCGTGTTGGAAGCCAACATTCCTTTTTCTTTACAAAATTCAATCAATCGATCACTTCACTCATTCTTATTACCCAGTTCATATTATCTAACCACTTTATCAACCCTGCCAATACCAACCACGAGTTTTTCGTCCAAAATGTTTCCAATTCTATCATAAACTATTCTATCATAGTGGATGCTGGTGGACATATAGACTTGAACTACTGCTATATATTTTTCATTGCTTCAAATGTAGTAGATAACACTCTATCACATCTATACTTTACTTTTTTCACGTACTTATTCATTTATCTTCGCATCTTTATACCATCCTTCCTTTCTTGTCCCACTATAATAGATTCTCCTCTTCTTGCCTTCTACATCTCACTTCACCTACGCCTTTAAAGGTTTTCAATTTTTTTTCCTTAAAATAACTTCTGACATTCCAAGTTCCTATCTTTATCTTCCGTAAATGATATGCTTTCTTCTTACACTGTCGTACACTTCGTACACTTTCTTTGTACACTGCACTGGAGGTCCAATTGGGGAACTATTTTACATCTGGTATTGCATTTACCTTAAAGAGAATTTGTATTAATTTTGCTCCCTTCTCACGTACTCATGCGATACACAAAGCTCTTTAATACTGTGCTTTCTCCTTGCCTACAACATCCCATTCCGTTGACCTTTATATGTTCTCCCGCCGTCGGGATAGATTTATCTCTCCCAAGCTTATATTTTCTAGGTAAAGTGCCCTAACTTCACCATATGCACATCTTGCTTCCTTGACGGCTTGTATTACTTAAGGGTATGAGGATGAATTCTTATACCAAAAACTCTCGGGCATCTTTAAGTCACTTTCCACGACAGGCTGGTTTACCCCAGGTCTATAATACCCCAGATGTTCCTTTTCAAAATTCTCTTCAAAAGAACACTTTTAAATATTTCAGATAATTAATGATAGCATTAGAACATTAAATATTTGTTAATCTCTTTGAATATAAGAAGTAAAACATAAAAGTCAGTGTAAATAAAAATGAACAACAAAATTTATTTAGTAAGATTAAAAAACCATATGCGAAGCATTCCACCCCTAACATACCCATTAATATATAAAGAAAACAATTTTCTTTTACTTTCCAACCCACCTCATTAGGAACTAAAGAAAACCATATACTTCTCATTCCATCCCATAAAAACTAATAAAAAGTAAAATTTATTATATTTTTGTCTTCTAATAATTCGAAGAAAACTTAAGTTTTTATAAACAAAAAATTCTTAATTAAAAATCAACAAAACACTTCACGATCAACCACCCGGAGCATAAAATATTTGCTTTCTTTTAAAACCATAACAGACGTAACAATAATTGAACCATCTTTTTTATATTTAGGTTTAATTTAACTGTTGTTTAGAAAAATTATAGTAACCTTGTTATAGAAAAACGTGTACACCCCAACAAGACTCTATTGTAATTTAACTGTATATTTATTTAGAAATTATCATATTTTTCGAGCAATTTTAATTCTAAATTGAATTTTCTCTTGTTGTTTTTGTGTCCTTTTTCTTTTAAACAAAATAATTTTGTTTTCTTTTACTTTTGCCGAATTGAAGTGCAAATGAGTTCTAATTTGTTTTTTTTTTTGTAAATTTGGTGAACCTTAAACAAATTTTTATTTCTTGCAAAATGTCATGCGGAGAGGAGTAATCGATTATATTTTTGATTCTTGTTCTGCCCATTTCTCGAAAACGCTGATACATATGTATATATGTAATTTCAACGTTTGCGGCTTAAATATTATTCGAATTTCAAAACTGTTGGCAATATTTACTCAAGTTGGATAACAGAATAAATTGAATTTTTTTGTCTATATGCATAGATTCAATTTTTGCAATACAGGTTGTGTTTGTTATATGTATATCTAGCTTTAATTTTTCGGTCGACTGGATCAATTCTAAACGATTTCGTCCCTTTCCATTATTTGAGTCATATTTGAATTGAAAGTTTTGAATGTCAGTAAATTGTGTTCATTATCCTTAATAATCGTTTGGGTTTTATTTATTGGGGTTCTTATAAACAGCCTTTACATATAATTTTGTTTTTTTTGAATATATTTTTCTTTTTTGTGTGAAAATTTTTTGTACATATTTCTTTTTACGAAATCATTATTGTATCGTTTTTCCTTTAAATATTTTCTTGTTTGTTAGGGTAATGAAGAGATAAAAAGATTTAAGAAAAATAAAATCTAAAAAGGGGTTTTTGGTAAGTGTATTACTTTCGTGTTTCTACTGTAAATATATATAAATTTTTTAAATTTATTGTTTCTTAAAAGATTTTATTTTTTTGATGTTGCTTTGGATTATGGATCGGTTGAAAATAGGTTTGAAAAAGCTATAAGTATTTAAGTGGAAAATTGTTTTATTTTCATGGGAGTTAACAATGCTTAAATATTGGCAGCGTAAAATTCAATTTTTACTGTACATCTGTATACTTGTTTCATCAGATTTTCATCAGTTACGAAAGGTACTGGTGCAATACAGTTGTCAATAGTTAAAAATTGTTTGAATGTATTGACTGTTTTCATAAAATTTCCATAACACTTTATTCAACGGCACTATAGATGGACCACATTTTTTCGGTGCTGGAGTGTATATAGCTGATCAATTAACTCAGTATTACCGCCTACCCGAGTCGAATTTTAACCACGATTTAGGTAGTAGACATTCTCAAATGAACCAACTTTCATCATTTATTGCATGTAAATAAGATCATTTTAGTCTCGATGAACTTATTAACTCTTACAAAATCCAAAAACATGCTTTTTAACAACTAAATAGAAACTCAAAAAACTATTTTCAGACTATAAATTCTTAAAATACTACTTTACATCTAAATAAGACTGTTTTTCAATACCTTACTAAGTACTTATATATCCAAAGAAACTTAGTCCTATCAGGTTTATCATCGTACAAAATTAACATCTCATTTGAATCTCCAAAAACTATTTACGATTCCGATCGATTCATTATACTTAGTTAAAATGAAAAATAAAATAATTTCAGTTTTAAATCAGACATCATTGAGGTATAATTGACGGAACATCTAACATTACAACATTTTATGACTAATGAGTATCAAAATACTTATTAGAACCTAAATATTCTATTTATAAAGTAGAATTAGCAGGACCTAATTTTTTTTTAGTTTATTTAGGACCAAAACAGGATTTTAATTTTAAATTTGTAACGGCTATTTACAACTCAAATGGGTTTTTTTCCCCGGTAGCTCGCTTATGGAGGTCTTTTGTAAAAGTTGTTTTTGTTCTGAAAATAAGATCTATTTAAATACTCTAAAAAATATAATCTGTAGATTTTAAAGAGTAGTAAAATTTCGATTCAGGTAGGTTGTTGACTGTCCTTCCAAAAATTCTTGTAGGAAAATTATATACGAACTTACATGATCATGCAAGAAAAATTTCTTGCATAGAGGTACAAGAATTTTACAAGATCATACAAGAAAAATCTTTTTGTGATAAAAGTATCTTTCTTGTAAGAAGTTTACAAGATCATGTAAGAACACATTTTGTATAAAATCATTGTTAAAATTTTATGAAATCTATGAATTAGAGTTCGATTTTTTTAATAAAGGTAAAAAACACACACTCGTGATGTTTGATTTTTATATACTAATAGAAACACTTCTGTTATTTAAATTGCTTCACTTGTACTATACCTCTCCAAAGAAACCTAAAAACAATTACATGATAAAAATTATCTTCCAAAAACAATACTCAGAAATAAAACCCTTCCCAGGGACTAAAGCTCTGACACCTCTGAGCATGAGCGGATTTAGTTCTAAGTATTTTCGTATTAGATAATCAAATATCCGGTGTGAATTTTCAAAAGATATGTTTATAATATATAAATATTAATAACAAAATAAATATATTGAACATAATATGTATAAATTTTAATCTTGCATGATGTTTATAAGCATCATGCAAGATTTTTAAATTCATCATTCACGATATTGTTTTGTCCGATATGATTCTTGCAGGAATCATGTGAAGTGTGAACTATGTAAAACTCATATGAAAGTTCTTACAAAGGTCAGGCATGTTTCTCGGAAGAGCCTATGATATACTTGTAAGAGACTTGCATCACATAGGATATTTGTAGTTCATGTAAGATCCCAACAAAAATTCCTATACAAGAATTAAAAATTAAATAAAAATTTGTTTACATCGACTCATAAATTCCAATTGTTACATAGTTTAGCAAGGTTTTCATGTTATTTTCATTAACAGTGCGCAGTGCAGTATTCATCGATCTCACTGCAGTATATGCGCAGGGCTGACGAATTAGGATTATCTATAAGCTGTTCAATTCAATACCTTGTATTACCCTCTCCCGTTTGGTTAACAATATGCTAAGTAATCGTGTACTTAAAGTTCATCTAAACAATTTCTGTAGTAGTTTCAAAATGGTTAGCAATGGTTTGCCAGAGGGTTCCGTCCTGGCGCCAATACTCTTTAATTTGTACAGACATGACATTCCTGACACAACATCGAAGTAATTTGGTTACGCTGATGATTGAACCCTGGCCACTCAAAACAAAGGCATGTGTGTCTTGAAAGATTTTTTATTCAACTGATCTAACGATGATTAATCACTTTTTCTGAACGTGGACCTTATTTTCTAATCTAAGTAAAAGCGAGACTTCTTATTTCTACTTAAACAACAAACTGGCAAAACAAGAACTATCAGTTTAATGGCACTGTCATTAAATACAATCAACAGCCAAAATGCCTGGGAATTACTCTCGCTAGAACTCTTTCTTTTTAACTCGACCTAGAGAATATGTCGAAAAAACCAGTACCAGTGTGTTTGAATAGTACACATACGCAAAAATTTGACTGCCAGCTGCATGCCACGATGCGTACTATAAGTGGTACTATCAGGTCCACTCCATTACCTTGGCTCCCTGTGTTCAGTAATATTGCTCCACCTGCACTAGAACAATTGCATGCGCTCATGTGTGAACATAAAAAGGTAACCAACAACATCACTTTACCCTTGCATGAATAGTACGGTGACCATACTCTTTGTTGACTGAAGACAAGAAAGCCTACCCACAAAACTGACAGTCACCTGCTGGCATCTAATTTTAAGATCTTGGATGCCGGGGACAACTCCTGGAATCATTACAACACCCCTGGCCTTTCTATGACTGACCCGACTTCTACTCAACCCAGATTCGATCTGCCACGTTACACCGGGACTACAATAAACCGAATAAGAACAAATCATGGACGTTGTGCTGACTCTTTCTACAAGTGGAGCATTTCAGAGTTCCCACAATGTGACTGCGGAGCTCCACACAAACCATAAAACACATTGCAACTGTGTGTCCAATTTGACGATAGAGTGGCGATATCTCAACCATCCATTTGGCAACTACCGATGTAAGGCAGGGTTTGTCGGGCTTTGAAATGCGCCTAAACACTGGTACATTAATGGTTAACAGTACTTGGCTATTGTTATTGGGCCATTACTAGAACCATTCATCGGCCGTTCTATGGTTAACAGAAAAAAACCAGTATAAAGTTACCTTTAAACGGCCATGCATTTACCCATGAAAGGTAAACAGTTCTTGCCAATTGTTATTGGGGCATTACTGGAACCATGAATCGGCCGATCTGTAGTTTATAGACAAGAGCCAGTTTACATTAAATGGCCAATCAATGGCCCGTTAATTGGTTACATTAATTGGCTATTGTGCTGCAGCCATGTATTTGCCGATCTATGTCATTTTTTTTAAATTTCACTAAAATATTATCCGTTTTAGAAATTTATGAGGTTAAAAAATTTTGCATATATTATTTCGGTCTGAAAGACCTAAGTATTACATTCATGAGCCAAAAGTGAAATTCTTAGCCCCACTTTTTGGGCATTTCTCGACGTTTTAAGACCTACTGATTCTAAAAAAGCAAAAAAAAGGATGTCTATCTGCCGGCTGGCCGGCCGACCGTCCGTCATTACCTACGAATTCTAGAAAACCGCTGGGGGGATTTCAAAATTTTTTTTTAAAAATAGGTATGCTCTAGGGACAGGTCCAAAAGGACGATGTGTTCGATAACTGTACCGGAAGTGTATCAAAAAAATCATTATGTGTGTCAAAAATATCAAATTTTCATATTTTTGACTTAAAAAACGTTCAATTTAAGTGATTACAAGTAGGAACATGGAATTTGGAGAAATCTTGATGGTCGAGATTGGCATGTGAGATCAAAAACTAGATTATTGCATTATAAGTTTGTCAAAAAAATGTTGTCAAGTGTGTCAAAAGAAAGATTTTTATTTATTTTTTTACCCAATTTTTTGGAAAAAAATAAAATTAATTATTTATATGACATGAAATTTTATTATTATTATAGAGAATTATGGCATTATAAGTTTGTCAAAAAAATATTGTCAAGTGTGTCAAAAAATGGTTTCATATATTTTTTTAGAAAAAATTTGCTGTTTTTATGACGTAAATGTAATTGAAAAGAAATTGGACATAGAAAATTTTGAATTTGTTATAGTTTTTGAAATATTTTTGGAATTTTGAAAAAAGTTTGCAATTTTGATTTTGTATTAATTTTTGCAATATTTTTGGAATTTTGAAAAATAAGAATTCTTTTATATATAATTTTAAAATCTTGAAAAAAGTTTCAATTTCGATTTTGTTATAATTTTTGGAATATTTTTAGAATTTTGAAAAATTTTAAATTTTTGATTTTATTATAATTTTTGGAATTTTGAAAAGAGTTTCAATTTTTGATATAGCTATAATTTTTGGTATATTTTTAGAATTTTGGAAAAGGTTTGAATTTTTTAGAATTTTTGGAATATTATTGGAATTTGAAAAAAGTTTGAATATTTGATTTTATTCTAATTTTTGGAATATTTTTGAATTTTGAAAAAAGTTTCAATTTTTGATTTTGTTATAATTTTTGCAATAGCTCTAGAATTTTTGAAAAAAGTTTTAATCTCTGATTTTATAATAATTTTTGGAATATTTTTAAAATTTTTAAAAAAGTTTGATTTTATTTAATTTTTACAATATTTTTGTAATTTTGAAAGAAATATGAATTTGTGATTTTGTGATATTTTCTCGAAACGTTAAATGGAGAGGTTTTTGAGTAGTTTGTTGAGTATATCATCTTTTCACTAAATTATGTTAATTTATGATCTGTTAGAATTTTCCGGCAACGTATTGATGTTCCGTGTTAGTTTTGTTATGAATTTCTAAATAGAAATAAAAACATACTTCTACTTTAACAAAGAGTTATGTAGGATATACATCATTGCCCAAAACTAAAAACTATGTCCTCATAAAAGTTTTTTGCCGAAAACTGTATCAAAATCTTTAACCTAGACCGAAGTCTTGGTATCTCAGAGCTGTGAAATTTCAGACCCTCCATATTTTTAGTTATGGCTTCTCGGCTGAAAGACTATGATACTATTGAAAAGGTTGGTATATGTTTTAAATTTTTTTTATTTCTGTTTTATTTTAATTATTTTGTAAATAACTTATTTAAATTTACATACAAAAATATAATTTTATATTTTTTTTAATGGCCAAGTACTGGCAGTCATGGTTGCCATTGTTGCATTACTGGTCACCAGTAATGTGAATCATTACTGTCACTGAACCAGTTGTATGGAAAGTTTTGAATTTTTTTCCGTCATTTTTATTTTATTTTAAATTATTTTATATTTAATTTATTTAAATTTACATATGATAATAGTTTATATTTTTGTTAATGGTTCAGTCATGGTTGACAGTACTTGGCCATTACTTATACTGGTCATCATTTTTGGTCTGTTACTAGGCCGACTGTACAACCTTGAATGGGCCATTGCTGTTGTTTTTTTTCTGGCCCATGGATGGAAATTATCATCCAGTAAAATTATGTTAATAGCCCAGTCGTGGTTGCCCGTACTCACCCATTGCTGCATTACTGGCTGCCAGAAATGAACCATCACTGGACCAGCTGTAGAACCTTATATGGGTAGACTCACTCGATGTTAACATCTAACGTTCAAATGTAATGCCCAATGTTAAAATATTTTCGCCATCAAAGCCATTTAATGTGTATTCATGTTATTTTAGGTAGATTTCATAGAAAATTTAACTATTTTAAGATTTGTTTTTATATCTTAATAGAAACGTTTTAGGATGTTGCTTAATCCTTAATAGGATGTTGCTACATTCGTAATAAATGATATAATTTGTTTTTGTTGGATTGTAACTCAACAAAATTGCCCAACATCTGTATATTATTATACGTTGTAGGTCTTCTTTGACTGAATTGATTAATAAATAAATTTTTATCATTGATTGCTTCAGTTACACGAGTTTGAAGCTTAGAAAAAATGCTTCATCAGTAAGCTTGTGGTGCTGTGAAAATGTTGGATAAACCATACCATCTCAATTAACATGAAGTTGACGAACTGGAACTATGAACAGTAACTATGTAAACTATGAATTCGTGAGACAGTAAGATCATCTATGCCATAAGATTTTAATTTGGCTATAAGAATTGTAAATGTTGAAAATGTGTCACATGGCATTAAAACTAGGTCTCATCCGGGAAGGGTTGTCAGACCTGGAGCCCAGAATTTGCTACACCTATAGCTCGGCGTCTTCGTGTGAACCCGATGAGATGGCCACACAAGTTAAACCCCAAATTTGTCTCGTTATACTAAAATGTTTACAAGTCATTCAAACTCAGTTCATATTAAAAATCTATTCTATAAATTTTATTGTAAAACAATACATATTTTTTTTGTTTTCTACTTTTTACCCTTTAAAGTAATTAAATTGCTAAAAACTTACAGAATTCTCGATTTTTTGTGTGTATAAAAATTAAATTTAATACCCTGACCGAGTGCCCTGCGGGGCAATATGAAATATAAGCCGATACCCGACTTTATGTATTTTTAGAACCAAGTGCATCACTATAGTTACAACCCTTCCTTCATTAATTTACAAAAAATTAATTATGCGCCAAAGTTTATAGGTCACTTATATTTAATTCTAATTAAACTATAAGAAAAATCCCTGGAAATAAATAAAAACCCCGGGAATCGGGATTAGATAAAAAATTCCCGGCCAGGAAAGCCCGAGGTGCAAACTATAGTCGCAATATTTTTTATTTATATTTTATTTAGTGTATATTCTATTTCGTTTAACTTTTATTGAAAAATATTAAATAGTAAAAATTATATCAGCTTAACTGTAAAGTCCTAAAAAAATGTATCCCTCCACGGTTAAATTGATTTCTCGAAAACCGATTATCAAAAAAAATAACAAAAGTTTGTTATAATTCTTATGAACGGCATGCAGCTGTTTTTTTTTATTTTTTTTTTGTATTCAAGCAGCCTTAAAAAATAGGAACTAGTAGGATGAATATGTGACCTCACGACTCGCGCTAAAAACTAGCCAGTTGTCAAGATTGCCGGATAAGGTATACCGATACACCAAACTTACTTTTCTGCCAATTTTGAGGCTGTAAGGCTAAACAATTATTGATTTAATTGCGGCGTCCTATAGAATATGTTTTCTAGAACATAAATCAAAATAAACAGAAAAAATGAAATTAATAATAATTCAAAGAAAATATTAAAACAAACTTAAACAAAGAAAGTCATCAAAGAGTTAATATTAGTTCAATTAGGGTTAGCCAAAAATACACATTATTACGATTTATTATACGATAAATCAATTGTAATAACCTACATTTAAATATGATTACAAACACATACATAATACAGAGTTAAAGAATACGAACTAAAAAAAGCCTTGACAGTTTCAAGAGGTCTTGAAACGTGAAAAAACAAAAGTTTCAATTTCAAAAATCATCCTATACACAACAACCTAACAGATTGGCCAGTTAAAATATCATCATTTGTTTTAAAGACAACGACCACTTGGTACAAGACACCCCAATAGCTAGCTAACTAGTTCTTTCTCATGTTAACTGTAACGTTTACCATAGATTCGTCAAAAATGCTTCTTTACTGTAGGCTAATGTTATGATATTCTTAAAATAACTAAAAAGATATTTAACCGGAAGTGACAAATCGGAAGATGCAAAATTGCTTTAAACATTACAAAAAAATTTTCATCATTAGGTTTCAACAAAATTGAATGTCGGAACTGAGTGTTGAAGAAATTTAAAAAAAAGAGCTGTTCAGGCGATCCCTGAACACTCCTTTATCAAACTTTGAATAGAACTCAGATCCTCGATGCTCAAGTAAACCCGTATGCGTTTGCAGCTCATTACACCACCAAAGTTTCATCCAGAGTGAGATCTCATGCATTTACGTAACAAGAAATACTTGTAGTTTTTCACATTTTCTTAAAAAACTCAAAAACTAAGTAAAAAATATGTAGACGCTGAAATCTCAAGTCTCTGAAATATCAAGACTTCGGTCTGGGTTAAGGATTTTGATATAGTTTTCGGCAAAAAACTTTTGTGAGGACATGGTTTTTAGTTTTGGGCAGCGATGTATATAAATTATAAAACATAACTCTTTGTTAAAGTACATGTATTTTTTTATCTCTGTTTAGAAATTAATTACATAACTAACACGAAACATCAAAACGTTGCCGGAAAATTATAACAGATTATTAATAAACATAATTTAGTGAAAAGATGATATACTCAGCAAACTACTCAAAAACCTCTCCATTTAGGGTTTCGAGAAAATATTACAAAACCACAAATTCATATTTCTTTCAAAATTCCAAAAAAATGTAAAAATTAAATAAAATCAAACGTTTTTCAAAATTCTAAAAATATTCCAAAAATTATTACAAAATCAAAGATTTAAACTTTTTTCAAAAATTTTAAAAATATTACAAAAATTATAACAAAATCAAAAATTGAAACTTTTTCAAAATTCCAAAAATTAGAATAAAATCAAATATTTAAACTTTTTCTAAATTCTAATAATATTCCAAAAATTCTTAAAATTTAAAACTTTTTCCAAAATTCTAAAAATATTGCAAAAATTATAACAATATCAAGAATAGAAACTTTTTCAAAATTCCAAAAATAATTCAAAAACTAACAAATTCAAAAATTTCCATGTCCAATTACATTAACGTCATACAAAACAACTAAATTTATTTTTTCTAAAAAATTGGCTTAAAAAGTAAATGAAATAATTTTTTTGACACACTTGACAATATTTTTTGACAAACTTATAATGCAATAAAATTTAATAATAATAATTTCATGTTCAATTACATTCCATTTCATACAAATAACTAATTTTATTTTTTTCTAAAAAAATAAATAAAAATCATTCTTTTGACACACTTGACATTGTTTTTTTGACAAAATTATAATGCCATAATTCTCAATAATAACAATAGAATTTCATGTCATACAAATAATTAATTTAATTTTTTTCCAAAAAAGTGGGTAAAAAATTAAATAAAAATCTTTCTTTTGAAACACTTGACAACATTTTTTTGACAAACTTATGATGCAAAAATCTAGTTTTTGGTCTCACATACCAATTCGAACCATCAAGAATTTTCCACATTATTTGTTCCTACTCATTATCACATAAAATGAACATTTTTATGCCAAAAACATGAAAATTTGCTATTTTTGACACACTTAATGATTTTTTGACACACTTGTGGTACAGTATGCCATTGTCCATTGAGTATACCTATTTTTAGAAAAAAAAAATTTTGAAATCCGTCTAGCAGTTTTCTAGATTTCGTGACAGCCGGTAGACAGACATACATTTTTTTTTTGCTTTTTTAGAAGCAGTAGGGCCTGAAACGTCAAGAAATACCAAAAAAATTGGGGGTAAGAATTTCGCTTTTGACTCATGAATGTAATACTTAGGTCTTTCAGACCGAAGTAATAGTATTACCTGTTTATAAAGAAAGTATTATTTTAGGTTTAAATTAGTGCGCCAAATGTCAAGCAAAAAAAAATTTATTAAAACTGAGAAAAAACTGGTAGAAAACCCAACTGAAATGTCGATGACAGATCGAATCGATTTTGTTGTCGATGACAGCAAAATTATAGTAGACGATATTTTGCAGAGTTTATAATTTTATGTTATTCAAGCACTCATTTCACTCCTAAAATATTATTCATAAACAAAAATGCTTATAATTTCAAAATCTCGCTTCTTTAGGAGCGAAATCGAAAAACTAAAAATATCACTCCTATGAGTGATATTTTTAGTTTGTCGATTTCGCTCCTAAAGATTTTATGTTTTATTTATTTTATATATCTTTTTTTTCATCCTTTTGCAAAAGTAGAAAATCAGTACCTTTTCGTCAACCTTTTTATATATTTTTTATAAAAATACAGGAAAAATTGAGTAAAACATTTTCAGAAATTATTTACTGTTTACGTTTGAAAGTGAATCGTAAGGAAAATTCGGATAATAAGCAGCGAAGCATAGAAAGCATAAAAAGAAATAGTAAATAGTAAATAGCATTTTACATGCGAGTAAAAAAATATTGCGCACGAGACGCGTAGCGGCGAGTGCAGTACCTTCACGAACATGGTGGAATCAGAGGAGTCAGGTGGAGTCAGAAATACTTTTAAATTTTTTTAATTTTTGGACATTTTTAAATCGTTAATCAAATGTAATTTAAATATTTCAATTAATTTTGACACAGAATAATGCAAAGCCTACTACAATTTGTAACCTACTTGCATTTAATTTACAATTAGTAGTTAATTTTTTCAAGTAATTATATACGTTTGTGCGTTAAAACAAAGTCGTAGAAAAAGTATATAACAACCCTCGAGCTGCAAACCATTTTCCATGCTTGTGAAGGTAATGCACTCGCCGCTATACGCGTCTCGTGCGCAATATTTTCCCTCGCATGTAAAACGCTATTTACAGCTCTAGTTATGTAATATACTATTACATGTATAAATTTCTGAAATATTTTTCTGTATATTCATATGTATCCCTGATGTGGTGAAAATATGAGGTGAAATGTGAAATATGGTGAAGTATGTTGTGAAAATATGAAAAGATGATATGTATGTCCGATTTCTGATAATTAAAATATTAACTAACTTGTCACTTGTTTCTATATCATTCCCGACAAAATTTAGTAATGGATAAGCTATGTATTGAAACTGAAATAATTATGCAGAATCAATTTTTTATTCAATGTTCACTAAAAATGTTTGTTTTAATTTGTCTCATTGAACCTTAATTACCTAAAGAAATACAATACGTAGTTTTGAAATAATTTCTTAACACTGATTTTTAACTTATTTACATTTATTAAATTAGAAACTTTAATAAAAAGCAAAATGTCATACTTTATAGGGGATTAAACCATTTTTCGATATAAAAATAACGAAAACGTGCAATATGTTCTCGATTATAATCAAAAACGCAGTATGTGAAAAAATTTAACGCGGAAAATGGGTCACTCAAATTTGTATCGATTTTGGTGTAAATGCGTCGACCTTTTTAGAGTGAATAGAAAAAACAATTCAAAATTTGAAATTTTGATTGTTTTATTGTTTTAAAATCGTGTAGACACAGGTCCATCAATCTTTAAATTCGAGACTAATTCTATTAGGGAAGTTCCTTAAAAGTTGATGACATGAACTGTGTAAAATATTTGATTCTTAAGATATTGTACCGTATGTCTTCAGTAAAGCAAGGTCTGACGTACCGAGACCAAATGAAACAGATTATGAGTTTCAAGCTACCATATTTCGATAACAAATCTAATCTCACACTTAACTGCAGTAATATGTTTTAATCAAATAAAACTTGTTAAATGGATTACCAAAACACTGACATCTAATTCTTAAAATGTCCAGAAATACACACCCACAAAAATCTATTTTAGAACTTGTTTAGATTTTGTTCCTTTGTCAATTTTATAAAATAAATTTTACTTCGGTCTGAAAGACCTAAGTATTACATTCATGAGCCAAAAGTGAAATTCTTACCCCCACTTTTTTGGCATTTCTCGACGTTTTAGGACCTACTGATTCTAAATAAGCAAAAACAAAAATGTATGTCTGTCGGCCGGCCGGCCGTCCGTCATTACCTACGCTGCAGGGAAAACCACTGGAGGGATTTCAAACATTTTGTTTTCGGTATAGGTATACTCAAGGGACAGATCCAAAAGGCCGCTGTGTTCGATAGCTCTACCGGAAGTGTGTCAAAAAAATCATTAAGTGTGTCAAAAATAGCATATTTTCATATTTTTTGCTTAAAAAATGTTCATTTTCAGTGATTACGAGTAGGAACATTGAATTTGGAGAAATCTTGATGGTAGGGATTGGTATGTGAGATCAAAAACTAGATTATTGCTTATAAGTCTGTCAAAAAAAATGTTGTCAAGTGTGTCAAAAGAAAGATTTTTATTTATTTTTTTACCCAATTTTTTGGAAAAAAATAAAATTGCTTGTTTGAAATGAAATTTTATTCTTATTATTGAGAATTATGGCATTATAAGTTTGTCAAAAAAATGTTATCAAGTGTGTCAAAAGAAAGGTTTTTATTTATTTTTTACCCAATTTTTTTAACAAAAAAAATAAAATTAATAGTTTGTATGACATGAAAATTTATCATTATTATAGAGAATTATGGCATTATAAGTTTGTCAAAAAAATAATGTCAAGTGTGTCAAAAAATGATTTCATTTATTTTTTTATCCAATTTTTTGGAAAAAAAAAATGTAGCTGTTTTCATGACGTAAATGTAATTGAAAATGAAATTGGACATGGAAATTTTTGAATTTGTTATAGTTTTTTAAATATTTTTGGAATATTGAAAAAAGTTTGTATTTTTGATTTTGAAATAATTTTTGCAATATTTTTAGAATTTCGGAAAAAGTTTGAATTTTCTAATTTTTGGAATATTATTGGTATTTAGAAAAAGTTTAAATATTTGATTTTATTCCAATTTTTGGAATATTTTTGGAATTTTGAAAAAAGATTCAATTTTTGATTTTGTTATGATTTTTGCAATATTTTTAGAACTTTGAAAAAAATAGAATTTTTGAATTTTATATATATATATTTTGAATTTTGTAAAAAGTTTTATTTTTTGATTTTGTAAGAATTTTTGGAATATTTTTAGAATTTTGAAAAATTTTAAATTTTTGATTTTATTATAATTTTTGAAATTTTGAAAAAAATTTTAAATTTTGATTTTGTAATAATTTTTGCAATATTTTTAGGATTTAGAAAAAGTTTGAATTTTAAAGAATTTTCCGAATATTATTGGGATTTAGAAAAAGTTTAAATATTTGATTTTATCCTAAATTTTGGAATATTTATGGAATTTTGAAAAAAGTTTGATTTTATTTAATTTAACAATAGTTTTGGTAATAATAATTTTGATTATAATTTTCCGGCAATGTATTGATGTTTCGTGTTAGTTTTGTAATAAATTTCTAAACAGAGATTAAAAAAAATACTTGTACTTTAACAAAGAGTTATGTTTGATACACATCGCTGCCCGAAACTAAAAACCATGTCCTCATAAAAGTTTTTTTTGCCGAAAACTATATCAAAATCCTTAACCTAGACCGAAGTCTTGATATGTCAGAGCTGTGAGATTTCAGCCCCTCCATATTTTTGAAGTGAAAACTTCTTTAGTATCGTTGTGATTTTAAACTAGATGAAACGAAATTTTAACAGTAAAAAGAGACAGTGAATATATTTTAATATTTTCCTTTTTTTACTTATATTTTGGTGGTATTGTATTATGTAAGTTATTATGTTGAAGAAAAAAATTTATTATGACATTTTAAATTTTATTTGGTTATGTTTATGTTTAGAAGACAATAAATTTTTCTTTGTATTGTTTTTGTAATTTTATTAGGAAAAATAGATAATATTTAATAATTCATAAAAAAAACCTAATTAGTTGATAAGGTATGTATTGAAAAACTGTTTATTTTTTGTATAAAAGAAAATATTTTATGTTTTTTGTAAGAATTTTATTTATATTATAAATTTTATGCAATTTCGGTGTAACCGTATGTAGTCTAATAAAGAAATGGATAAATGTCGATTTTATGTTAAATAAATTTTTACAAAAATGAAATTGTTTTTGATGATTATTGATGATAAAAATGCAGAAACAGGAAAAACAATTCACACGTGGTAGAAGTGAAACCTTCAACAATTTTGGCTTCAAGATAGTGAGACGAATGTAAAATTTCGGGAAGAAGATAATTGCAGGTTTTAGTCATGATCATAGTGATACAAAGTTTATTAATTATTTTATATTTTATTTGTATATATTACATAGATTTATTCAAATTTAGAGCTTACATTTTCGATAAATGATACAAGAGGCTTATGGTAACTAAAGTATGAAATAAATACTTTGGTCTTAATATGGTTAATATATCTTTGGAATACTGCGTCAATTACTGTTTTTGATCTTGTTGTTGATACAGTGCGAATGAAACACTGTATTCCAAAGATATATTGACCATATTAAGACCAAAGTATTTATTTCATACATTAGTTACCATAAGCCTCTTGTATCATTTATCGAAAATGTAAGCTCTGAGTCTGAATAAATTTATGTAATAGGGTCATTCCATGGTAACATAAGCCTCAATAGTTGCAATGAAGTTTATGTTGTGTGGAAAAATTAATCTAATTGGAAACTTGCCCGTCATTATTGATACCAAAGATAGAAAGTAAACAAATAAATTCTTTAAAAGATGGAAAAAAATAAATAAGTAATGAAATTGTTGTTAGAAATGCATTATTTTCTTATGTGTTTTTTTTTTGTTACGTTGGTCACGTTACGTTGGTCACACAATTTTTTTTAAAGGGAACCCTTGCGGTATGTAGCATTTTAAAAAACATATGCTTATTTAAAAACAGATAACTTGTGCTTTATAAAAACCTAAATTTGAATTTATTGGAGGCATGCTTTCAGAGAAATTGCTTTGAAAGTGTGAGTAAGTTTTACTGTGGTACTTTTTTTGTTATGTGAACACAGCACTGAATTTTGTTATTATTACTTAATATATATTTAATTTGCTGCTTTTTTCATTGATAGTGTATTTATTACCTACATAATAGCATAATTAACATAAATTTCATAAAATAACAATGTTTTTTATGATTAATAGGCAAAAGTATGAGTTAAAAAGCGTAAAAATGTTACGTATGTCACAATGGAATGACCCAATATATACAAATAAAATGTAAAATAATTATCAATCTTTGTATCACTATAATCATGACTAAAACCTGCAATTATCCTCTTCCCGAAATTTTACATTCGTCTCATTATCTTGAGGCCAAAATTTTTGAAGGTTTCACTTCTACCACGTGTGAATTGCACACATGTCGCGATTTTTTTTTAAGATATTACTGAATGTTTTTGTCATCGACTGTTGGAGATTTTGGAGTTGTGTAAAGAATTTGTTTGGTAGATGTGAATCAAACTCGGTTCCTTGGAGTTCAATCTTGCTTGCTACCCATAAGGCCACTCAGCACAGATATAAAGAAAAATATTTTAGTCAAAAAAAATCAAGAACAAACTTGTATGCTGCCGTTGTGTAGTATCAAAGCCGTTGTATACTCAGCAAACCCTGTTGGTTCTAGGCACGAGTTTTCTATCAAACCAGAAGGAAATTGTGGCATTTTTTTTACTTTATTATGATCAATATAGACCAGTTTGGGATTAACACTTGAAAACATTAAGAAATACAGTAACAGCCTAATTATCCGGAATGCTAGGGGATTAACTCAGGCAGGATAATCAAAAATTCCGGCTAATTGGATGTTAATGAAATTTTAGGACGATTTCATGTTATTCTCCGTATAAATATTTTATTTGGATTTTCGTCAATATATTTTCCAATAAAATTGTAGCACGAAATTTTGCAGTTTGCTTCAACGAATTAATTTTATTGCCGAAACTTTTATCTTAAATATGACAAATAATTAGTTATCTTTTACATTATATAATCGGTTAAATTAAGCATCATTTTTACAAAGCACTTTGTATACGTAAACTATTTCTGTAAAAACGTGCTATTTTGACTAAATTTATGTTTGGATTTTTGTAACCATAACCTGTTAAATTTAATAGAGTTTGCATGTCGTCTAACGTTATTCAAGATTAATAAACTTGGATGTGGAACTCATTACTGAGCATATTGATTTATGTACTTCATAAAGTTTTATTTAATGTGATTAGCTTATATTTTCAATTTATTCCAAAAAATACTGAAAATTCGCCATTCATTTAACCGTAACAATAAATTATTCTGAATTCAAACTTAAAAATTATTTATCTTAATTAAATATAAATCTAGGTTACATTTTATTTTTAATTTCATATCTCAACACAAAAACATTTTTTTTTTGTTAATTTTGATGACAACGAAAATCCCAATTCCAACCATTTAAGAAATCCAATAATTATAATTCGATTTAATATTCAAAACATCTAATAGCTTATGCTGTTATACCTTATCGTTCGTTATTAATTTGAAAAGAATTTCCGGTTCAGGATTAATTAAAGAAAAATTAAATGAAACACAAAAATCTAGATAGCAAAAATACTTTACGTTCGAAATACATAAAATAGGTTGGAACATTAAAATGAAAAAAGGAAAACGAAAAGAAAAACAAGACAAGGGTGGATTTTTTGTATTTTTTTTTTAATTTTAATCAGATTAACTTTAATTAAAATTTGAAAGAAAAGAACATGAAAGTAATTTGATGGAAATTATTTAATTTTATTCTTAGTTGATTTGCATTTTATTATTTTTATCAGTTTTTGGTCAATGTTAAGTTATTGGGACCGATTATTGGAATTTATAAATATTTTATATTTGATTTTTAGATAAGCGAAAGTTGAAATTAATTTTTTGAAATGAGGAAAAATACCTCTAAACTTGCTTTCCACAAAAAATAGTTGAGATGATAAGTTTCGCTGTAATTAAAGTTGTAACTTTATAAAAAATATATGTTTATATTGTAAAGACGCCCACCACATCATAATTTTTGAAGTTGAAATTTGGTTTTAAAATAGACGCTTGATTTTTTTTACAAATTAATTCACAATATTCGTTTTTACATCACCATTTCTGTATTTTATCATTTTTATCATGAAACACATTATTTCTAAAAAGCTTGCTGCCATTTATTCCGAGCTGGCTGCCGTCAAGTCTGATGAAGTTATCCTATCTGCTTTCAGGTATTTCAAGCCTATATCCCTGATACCCATGATATCCCTGATACCCATGATCGTTTATAATCGTTTGACCTATTTTAATTTTATTCTTTTTGTTTCAGTAAGTCGGTGGAGAGTATTTTAATGCAATTTTTTTATTGTACACATAAATCGTTTTTGATTATTGATTTTTATGCCTTTTCTTGCTTCTGTGGTCGTTGTAGATCGTCTTCTGCTATTTGTGTATCGGCAGGCTCCTAGACGGGAAAATGGGTGGAATCCGTGGTTCAGTTGCAAGCCAAAATAGCGTTTTCGAACAATTCCTAATGTACGTCGTAACTGCTTAAACAAACAAGATGTTAACGCCCAAAGTATAAAGCCATCTCCTAGAAGTGCTAACCTCAAGGACGTACTGGAAAAAAATATTCTAGATGTTATATGCATTGTAAGTCGTGGTTAAAATCGTATGTTTCTGATGCTGTGGTTTATATTATGGGGAACAAATTATTAGGCATGACCGGCCGTGCTTAAAGGAAAAGGCAATATGACATGTTGATATTATTTAAACTTCAGCATTTTTTCACTCAGTTCATCAACATAGTCATTATGGGTGACTTCATCACGAACTTACTTGTAATTAGTCAAGTACTAAGTTGTAACGACATCAATAGTAGACTATGCTAGAATTTCGTTCTATTACAGTGCACTAGTCAGTTCTATTTTTTCGGTAATTCCAATCATCCCTTCATTTTCATCTCCGTTGAAACTTTGCAATTTATCGACTCTACTGCTAGTGTTGATGTCGTTAATGGTGCCGTTATCTCTTTGTATGAGAAACATGCCGCTCTTAATACACACACCAAAAGTTTCATTAGCAACTATAATAAACAATGTTCATTCCTTATATTGGAATAACTATCAGGAACATTAGAGGAATTGCGTACCTTGAGATTTAAATTTTCGACTGGCTGCAGTCTGTGAGTTCGATTATGCCTTTCCTCACCCCATCACAAATGTTAAACTGCTGGTTTCACAAGTAGACGAATGCAAATGAGCAAAGCATAAGAACTCTGACGAGCCCAAAAGACAGAGGAATTAAGATTATCACACACACACACACACCACTTAAAATATAGCTATTACATTTAAAAATTATAATGTTTCACTCACCATAAAATTTGTCCAACTTTTACTTAATGCTTCTTCTTTACCAATCATAGCTTTTATAGTAAAGGGACAAACAAATAGTAGATTCTTGTATGAGTGTAGAATGATGGCAATTCTTCGCGAGAAATCATCCGAGTGAAGAATTGCCATCATCCTATGCGAATACAAGATGCTATTTTATCCACGACAGCAAAATATTTCAATTAATTTCCAGTTTGACTGTTAAACTTTGTTTCATATTGAAATACATGCATCAAAGATAGCATAAAAAAACCAAACAATTCACATAACGGAAAATCTAAAATTTATTTATTTTATTTTAAATTTGTTTATTTTATATATGTATTGTTCTCGTTTTAATCTGTTTATATTGCTATACCAACAAATGAGGTTTTTAATTTGTTAGGGGAATATTTAATAAACTATAGAACTGTTAAAGAATTTAATTATAATCACTAGTTGTGGAATGAATACAATTACAATGGAAGACATACGCATTGAAAGCATATATTCTTTAGTAGTCGTGGATAAAATTATTTTTTATATTGTTTAAGGAATATTCCGGATTAAAGATGTTTAGAATAACGGTTGATTTGTGGATTTTTGATTAGATTCAAAGGGATAGTACTTAAGCAGTTTTCAGACAGAAGTAATTAGTTTATATTAGACAACGACGATGTAAAATTAAATTAAATTAGTCTGCGATAGTGTTAATAGTTTAAGTGAGTATGTTAATTTGAATTTAATTCTGAATAAATTTTCTCTTAAAATTTAAGTGTTTTTTAAGAGAACATTTGTTTATTATTATTATAGGTGTGTTAAACTACTATAGCTGTGTTAAAAACTTAATAAAACCTGGTGTTTGTGCTCACTAATCAGAAATCGAATCCAGAAGGAGATTTGAGAAAAGCGTTTATCGAACTGAGAGCAAAGCCGAATTAAAGTAATTTTGAAAAACGTGACAATATGGGATCTTTTTGTAACTTCAATTTTAAATTATCAAACAAAAAAATTTAGCTTTTAAGCAAAACACGGATCCAGCATCGTTAACAAAATTCTTAAACGAGTATTGTATTAATTACGTTAATAACCATAGTATATTCTAAGAACAATTGTACAAAAATATTTTTTTTCTAGTTTAATCTTTTTTTTTGTATTATTTTCAAGCTCAAATCAATATTTCAAATTATATCAGTCATAGTTATAATCCAACAAAAATTAATCTTTGCTGAAAAAATTGTCTTATAATAATAACCTTTTTAACGTTTTATTAGGAGAAAAATTAATAAAACATTTTTTGTTTTGGATTTTTGAGATCAATTAAACTCAAGTAAGTAAAGAAGTAATTGGAATATTTTCAATTCAAAGGTATGGTTTGAAGTTTCTCAGAAAAAAACTACAATTCACATTTTACGTGTTTCGGATCGGATTCGAACCTACCCTCGTCAGTGCCCGGCTCGAATCAGCGCAGACACGCTATCGATTATTTTTTGTTTTTATAATTGATTAAATTTCATAATAACGTTTTATCACTTTGATTTTGTTAGTTTTAAAACAATCACACCAGATATTAATATTTTATGTATATGCAATATTTGGAACACATTGTTGAAAAAACATTTCCCCAACATTAACACAATATCACCGAGAAAGGAAAAATATTCCGCGTTTACGCATCGTGAAGCTTCGATTAATATTTATAAAACTCGAAATAAATTATATTTAAATAAGAAGTTCTGGTGACTGAAAACTTTACACCAACCGAGTCTATTAAAGTTTTACAACAAACCACAACATATAAAGTTTTTTTCATAATTTTTTTGAACTACACTAACTGGTTTTATAAATTTTTTCTAATAAAGACAACAAACAATCAATTACACTAGTTTACAAGAAAAATCTCCCGAAATAAAACTCAACTTTTCTTATAGATTTGGACCTCTTGAACACGAATATCATATTCATTTTTTTGGTTAGCTCTTGTTTTTGAGATATTCACGAAAACCCAAATTTTTTGGTGATCAAAAATGTTGTTTCGGTTTTTGGGTCTCATATTTTACAAAACAAACAAATTAAATATATTAATAAAACAAGTGCATAGTAAACATGCCAACAAACATTTTGAGTTATATTTTGTAAAAATCCGTTAAGGATTCTGGAAGTTACAGTCGGAAAAAGTTGAAAAAATACGAAAAATTTTTTTTCCAAATTTTGAGTTTTGACTTTTTTTGGAAAAACTTGAATAACTTGGTGCAAACTGCACCAATATTCGTATCTTTTACCTTAAAAGAAAGAAAATTAAAACTACTATAGGCTCCAAGAAATTAAAAAAAATTAGTGTCTTTCTTTGTTCAAAATTTATGGTGTTGAAAATGGAAAAATTAAAAAAAACGTGAATTTTTCGTATTTTTTCAACTTTTTTCGACTGTAACTTCCAGAATCCTTAACGGATTTTTACAAAATATAACTCAAAATGTTTGTTAGCATATTTACTATGCACTTGTTTTATTAATATATTTAATTTGTTTGTTTTGTAAAATATGAGATCCAAAAACCGAAACAACATTTTTGATCACCGAAAAAATTGATTTTTCGTGAATATCTCAAAAACAAGAGCTAACCAAAAAAAATGAATATGATATTCGTGTTCAGAAAGTTCAAATCCATAAGAAAAGTTGGGTTTCATTCAGGGAGACAAAAAAAGTTCAAAATTTGTAAACTAGTGTTAGTTTTAATTTATTAGAAAAAAAATCCGAATTTTACAATATAGTGAACATAAATTTTTAAAAATAAAAAAGATTAAATCGACTTCAATTATTGAGTATGTTCAATGAACTCCCAGTATTGTACACTCGTGCAAGTATTAAAAAAATTAATAAAAACTCAAGGAAAAAAATGTGACAAAAAACCCTTTGTACTATTTATTTAATATGGAAAGAACGATAAGAATATATCGACAGTGACGAATCAGTAAAATACCCTTTCAACGCTGATAAAATTACTTCAAGGACAACCTCTAACTTCCTCCAGACGTACGGTATATCGCAATGGTACGATACGGTATACCAATTTTTCTGATTTAGTCTTCATGACGTACTATTAAGTCAAATCTGTTCCCAATTAGAGAACTTACTATGTTTATCGCAATATGTTTAACAACGCTGTTAGAAAGTTTAAAATTAAATATAAAAAAGTAATACATATACATTAAATACAAGAAAAGTATGGTTCTTTAGTCAATAATTTGCTAAATTGGCTCTAATGTACATCGAAAATCAATTGTAACGCAAATTGATGAGATCGAATAAAAAATTATGATGCCGGTATAAATAAATTTTGTTTTTTCTTCTTACAAAATTAAGACGAATATAAGATATCGAATTTATGTAAATCGCTGCATTATTATATATACCTACCAATATACTTTGATTTTCATTCGACAAAAAACAAATCCAGGCTAGCAGAAGCTAATTTATTATTTATTTTCAATAATCTCATTATTAAAATTCAAATTTCGCACGAACAAACCAACCTCATAAATTATTAATAAATTTCATTAAAATTTGGAAAAAAAATGGAAGCTTTCGAAGATGAATAATAAATTAAATATTCAGTTTGAAAATGGAATAATAATTATTTGGCAACAATTCGATTTTAGATAGCAATAATTTGTCGATGAAAAACAATAAATCTCCTGTGATAATAATATATTGTAATTTTTTTTCATTGTATTGGATGAATATTTTCCAAAATAAATTTTACAATCAATTTTCAATATATTTTCACTTATTTTGTAATTTTTGAGGAAACATAATTTATTTAAATTAATTTTTCAGTTTTTAAATTTATAGGTGAATCGATGATAAATGTTGCTATGTACGTATCCATTTTAATTGAACATTGTTAGTTTTTTATTGTGACAAAGGTACGATTTGAATCGATGAAATATATGACAGACAACAAACTAATTAAAATTAATTGTTTTGATGGTATGTGACAATGGGACAAAGCTTCTACTGTAACTTTTTAACGTTAAACCATACAATGACGTTGGATCATTGGTAAAAAAAAATTGGTAATATTTAGTTGAACAGAAGAAAGTGAGCGAAAAATCAAAAATCAAAAATGCAAAAACAAAATTTAAGTGGATGTAGCCATTTTTAATGCCATTTGGAATGTTTTCATTTATCGTATAACAGAAACCAAATATTTTTTATGTATCCAAACTTAGATTAATGGCTATGCAGTTTTATCACACTTCTATTGATGAAAACTGTTATTAGCATTTCTACATTTTTTTACTACACAACAAACCATGGTTATATATAATAAAAACGTATAAAGCTGAATTCCGCTCCCTCGTTAGCGGGCCGCTCCCGCTAACGAGGGAGCGGAATTCAACGTTTTTACTCCCTAGGGAGTAAAAAATAAACAAAACAATGGCAGAGATATTGAATTTCATGACAACAGCAAAAATAATACGAATTTGAAAAAAATACAAGCAACTATGATACCTTTCGTTTTTTATTATCATAAATTGATTGGAAAAACAGTACATATTTGCATTCGAAAACGTAAATTAAAAATATTTATTTCATTTTATATCTAGAAAGAACACACAATAATTTGATACAATTTAATTTTTATTAAAAGTATGTATTAAAATTTACAGTTAGAAGAAATGAATTCCATGCAATGATTTACTACGTTTACGTTATATTAATATATTATTAATATTTTAAAAACATACATATTTATGATATTTAATAATGTTTTAAAAACGCATTATTAATATATACATTGACAGGACGATTGCTGCATCCGATAATGTTGAATAGAGGACCACTGCTTGAATTGTTCAAATTTGGTTGTTTTGAGGGTAAACTGAAGCTTACAGTTTGATTTGTATCGCCCATAAGAATGTTCGTGGCTATTTTATGTTTATTTTCAATTGAATTTCAACAACCTCTTCAGTTATAACACTAGACTCTTATCCACCATGACGTTTTATGACGCCCATGAATCAGCCAGTAATGACGCTGATGAACGTCGAAAACAGTGCGGTATAAGATGAAGATTCAGAGATATTTAGAAAATCAGCATTTTTTTTCGAGTATTTTCCCAAAAGTATTTTTATCCACAGTCTGTACAGCACAATCACTGTTCTTATAGTATATATACTATAAGAACAGTAATAACTTGTATACATATACAAAAATACGGTTATGATTGGTGTTCTCGTTTTGTAATTCTCTGTATTTCTTACATATGGCAACATAATCGATTAGGCTGTCTTCCTTAGCGACAATGCTAAAAACTCTGTTGACATGGTTTTTTGTATTATTAACTGAAATTAAAATTGACGATCGTAAATCCTGGACATCATCTACTATTAAATTGACTAATTCGTCACACCTTAAGGCACCCGCAATACCAATAATCAATGTAAGCTTTAATTTTATAAAAGAAAAGAGTAATTATATGCTTATAGTTAAATTGTTAAAATTAAATTTGTCATTAAATAAATTTCATCTATAGTTTCAAGTAAAAATTTATCAATTTGCTCGCTCTCCTTAAAATCTTTGATTTTTTTGGTTGATTTCTAACATCGCCATCGTAATCATGCCATTGTAGCTTTTAACATTGAATATTGCAACTATGAAGTAATTGATTTATATATTTTGGCTTTTTCAACCAAAAATACAAGAAACCAATTTTCTGTGTAGTTCTCAATTTTTTCTTGCAACACCAGTCGAAAAATCTTTATATGATTTTTCGTATCATTTTTTTGATTTAGATGGCACCAAACCATCTATAACTTCTGTTGCTAATTCGTCTACATTGCTAGAATCCATTACACAAATATTTTTTACAACTTTTGTACAAGAAAATACGATAAATTTGATTTTCCTAACAACGATAATTTGTTATTATTATTGCCATAGAAATATATATTATGCAAATTAAAACACGGTTTGCATAAATATTTATTTTAATTTTAAATAGTATAACATGGTTTTTGTCGTGCAAAAACTACTAAATACACCTTGGAAGAGCGCATGTTATCTCTCTCAGTAATTTGTAGCCCTCAGGCTTCGCCCTCGGGCTCCAAACACACCTCGGCAAAAACATGCACTTCTCTCCTTGGTGTATAATCTACTATTTTATTCTCATATATAAATTCTGTATCCTTTTCGTTTACTTTTTTCGGTTCCTAAATGATAAACTGAAATTCTAGAAAAGACATTTTGATTTCTTTAAATAACTGAATAGAAATTTCTAACAACTTATTTTGTATGTTTATAGAGTTAACCCAAAATATTTTCTTTAAAAATTTGATGAAGTTTTATTCAAAAACATCTTCTCAACATGAACCAAAATTTAAGTTCATTTTCTTTATTGTTTACATTTTTCATCGAATATGTTGGACATCATAAGAGTAATTAAAATTACACAATAAAAACATAAGATTCATTTTAATAAATAATTTTTAAACGAACAAAACTTAATCTTTAGAATGTACGATACTGTATATTCTAAAGATTGAGTTATATTCTAAAGATTAGAAATAGGAGATTATACACCAAGGGAGAGAAGTGCACGTTTTTCGCCCGAGGTGTGTGTCTGGCTACATATCACTGGGGGAGATGACATGATCTCTCCAGAGGTGTATATAATATGTACTATTTTTTGCTCGGCGACAATGTGATTATGATATTAAAAACTAAATCTAATCATTTAAAGAAAATGAAAATTATAAATTTGTATTTATTATCGTTATCGTAAGAATGGGGTCTATTCAGTAAAAATCTTCTATCGAAAATTTCTGCTATTTTTTTATTTTTTGTATGAAATGTTATAAACATCAAAATTGGAGGAAAAAATTGAAGAATTGGTATTCAATCGCAATACTTTTCTTCTCAAAGTCTTCTATTCCTAGAAGATTTAGATATTTTATAGAAGTAAATAAAAAGTTGCTTTTATGGTTAGAAAAAATATGATTTTGGGATATTCTTTTGAAATGTACAATTATTTGTCGATTTTTTTTTAAAAATCTGAAAATTTGGTGTTGACAAATTAAAAAAACTAAATTAAGCATTTTTTATTTTTAGCTTTAAAATGGAGTTATGCGGGTATGAATTTATGATAATTTTTTATGGTTTTCCGTTACGGTATCGGTTTTCCGTTACGGTATCGGTCTAATAAATCTCACAATTTTTCATTGAATTGATATTCATTTTAGCAAGTGAGTTTAGAAATAGTTATATTATCGAAAAATATTACAAAATACTAATTTATCTCATATATCCGCTATGTTGAAATTCTTTTACTGAAAAAGCTTATATCTCAAAATAGCACTTTATTCACAAGTTTTACAGATACAATACACAGGGCTATTATATTTTGAAGAAAAAGTTTTAGGATCCCAAACAGAGTTTTTAAATACTATTATAGGACTATTTTTTGAAAAATGCACATGTTTTATTGATTTTACTTAAAATGCATAAAAATTTGGTATATGTTTAGTATTTAGTACAGTAACTATTTGTTTTTAACAAATAATCCTTATCTGGTACACTTTAAAGTATTTGAGCCTTAAGGTGGTTCAGATCGTAATTGGAGTTATACACAGTTAAATTTTCAAATTCCAAATTAATTTAAAGCTAATCCTCGTGTTATTTGGGATTATAAAGTTGCGTATTGGGAGGGTCTTAGAGGTTTTTTTAAGCGGCTTCCTTGGAAATGTAATTGTTTTACCATCCATGACCCTAACTTAGCTGCGTTATATTTTTCGGAGGTTATTCTTGAGGGCATGCGGAGATTTATTCCTAATAAATTGGCAGTTCCTAAGGCTGATCTGTGGTTTTCAAGTAAATGCAATAGGATGATTAAAATTAAGAAAAAGGCATTTCAAAAATTTAATCTAAACAAAACCAATGAAAACCTTAGGCAATACCGAATTAAAAGAAATATATGCAGGAAACTAAAAGATGCAGAACAAAATCTCTTTAGTAGGAAAAAAGTGTCAAATTTGCTAAGTACGCTACTGGTTCACGTAATTTATTTAAAGCGGTTAAGGCTGTTCAAGCAAGGCTGGGTGGTTAGTTATTTCTCTAAAAGTTTTACTAATTTTTTTGCGAAGCCCAGTTCATAGAGTTTTATTCTTATGGGACGTATAGTTTTTCGTGGAAAATGGCAAGCGTACAACAAGTTCCTAAAAAAGCTATAGTAAAACTGATCCTACAAAATACAGACCCATTTCAATTTTATCGGTTGTTTCTAAAATTTTTCAGAGTTCTACTTTGTCACCAACTCTCTTTCTTATTTATGTTTGGTTTGTTTGTTGGATTCCACCAGGTAGTCCTATTCATGGTTTTGCTGAGGATAGCACTCTTCATGCGTCTCATTAAAAGCCTAAATTATATTCAGCATTAGCGCTTAATAAATGTAGATCAAATATGATAAATTCATTAAACAATGACCTTTGGGGGTTTGCTAATTGTGTTGAATTCAATACGATTAAAACACAGGTTTGTTATTTTCCTAGATTATCCACATTAAATCCGTTTCTATTAAATTTCTATTAATATACAAATCATTTATACGTCCCCGCACGGAGTATTGTTCTCACACATGGAGTGGAGCTTGTTATAGTAGTTTGAAGTGCCTTGATTCTGTTCAGCGCAGAGCTGTTAAATTGATTAGCAACTCCACTCTAAACAATGAGCTTGATTCCTTACACCACAGGCGAAATGTTGCTGATCTGACAATTTTCTACAAATATATTAGGGATAAACGAACTTCCGCAGAGTTTAAATCAATTTTACCGGAACTGCAAACTTCTCACGTTTCACCAAAGCTACTGTCAATCCTTTTACGGTTCAAATAAAAAATGCAGAGCTGTTGCTTTTCAGCGTGAATTTTAGGATAGAGTCTCTCATCTCTGGAATGCCTTACCTTCATGGATTTTCCCCGATAGCTTTAATCCTCAAAAACTTAAAGTAAGCAAAAGTTTAAAGATTTAGCAAAATCCCTACACCCATGAATTTTTTAAATTTTTTCTGTTGTAATGTTCGTAGATAAGGGGAGGACAAAAAAAATTTTACATTTTTGAAAATAAGACGAAAACTGTCCTTTCAAAAATTACAAAACAAACTCTTTTGCACTACAAACAAAATCACCTTTCTTATGACACCCCACATGCCATGATCAAAAATATTTTTTTTTTCAAAATTTCTACTTTTAACCCCCTCTAATGAACATTTGAAATTATAACAACCAAAAAAAAAGGTTTGGTTTCGATTTAGCAAAATCTCTACACCCATGAATTTTTTTAAAATTTTTGTTTTGTAATGTTCGAAGTTAAGGGTGGGACAAAAAAAAAACCACTCGTTTTTAGTAATAACTCAAAAACTAAGCAGTCAAAAATTCAATGAAATTTTTTTTTGAAATACTTCCATTTTTTCTAGACCAAACTCGATTCCTTAAAAACAACTTTTGTTTTACTATCTCCTATCTATGTCCATAAAATATAGATAAAACAATATTTCCAATTTTTTTTGTTATCATCAGGTGTGGGACAACTCATTTAATAACTATAGAAAATATCAAGTTGATAGCACTTATAGTTTGTGAGTAAATTGATTATGTAGAAATTCCGACGGACACCAAAGTCTCACCAATAGGGTACCGTTTTTACTTTTTCAAAGTACGGAACCTTAATTATTTTTTTTGTTGCCAAGGCTCGACTAAACACAATATTGTTTCCATTTAGGAATATTATTTAGAACACAGCATCCAATTCCTAAAATATCTGGCTTCGTCAATGCTATGCAGCGATAAACAATACGTTCAATGACATATTCTTCATTAATTTGTTTGAACAAAGCATTCCTTTTATAGTTTACGATAAAGTTTTATGTATTAATCGGCTATATAAATCCATACAATATGTACATAATGCTGTTTTTCCTTAACCTGAAAGATACAAACCTGCTGAAATAGTAGTTTAATCAATGAGTGAATAATGAAGTAGTTTATTCTCAAGCAAAAGTTTAAAATTTGAGCGAGGCACGAGCGAGAATTTTAATTTGCGAGAGAATAAAATTCATTATTCACGAATCGATTACAATACTTTATTCTCTGACAAAGATTTTATTATAAAAAAGAATTGTGTATTATAAAAAATAAAAACATTTTCTTCAATTAAAACAATAAATCTTTATTGTTTTAATTGATAAATCAAATTTCTTAATAAAAAAACCCTGATGATAAAAAACGCCCTTCTCATACAATCAACCAAGTTCAACTAAACGAAATAAGAGAGTTTAAATTAAAATTTGATTTTTGAACAAAACTTATCAAAGCAATTGTGATTATAATTTGAAAATAATTTTAATGAAATCAAAACAATTTGACCAATTGGAATCATACCAATTGAATAAAATGTTCATTAGGCAATAGGTTAAGTTCATTAGGCTATAGGTTAGAAAACAATACAATAATACATACTATTATTATCGAAAAAACATACAAATAAAGCTGATATAATTAAATGGAAGAGAATAAAGATATTTTCGCTATAAAACGTAAACATTTTGTCTCTTCAAAATCATTTTATGGTTCACCGCTTCTCAATTTATTATCTCATCTGAAAAATTATGCTACAAAAAAAAAACATAGTAGGGCTATTATTTTGAAAACGTACATTTTTTTGTTGATTTTTAAATTTTTGATTTTTAAAAAATCTGAAATTTTGATATATTGTTGGCATTGACAAAAGGAAAAAAGTTATTTCTGCTTTTATTTTTTGAATACTCTGAATCGGAGTTATGCGCGGTTGAATTTTGAGGCTTTTTCACGTAGTTTTTGGTAATGGTGGCAATGTTTTGTGAATAGGTGCCACAAATTTCATCCGACTTACGTATATTTTTGCAAGTAAAAAGGAAAATAATTGAATAATTGAAATAAGTAAGTTTAAAATTAATAACTTTTCTTTTTTCCGCTAGGCGGCGCGTAAAACCCTGGTTTACCGCAAAGCTCATATCTCAAAAAGTAGGCTTTTTTTTTTTTTGGTTTTTCACAAATTTTAAAGTAAACATATACAGCTATGAAATTGAGAAATAAAAAGTCAGCAATTCAATATGGATTTTTTCTTACGATTTTTTAAAGTTTGGTATATGAAAAATTCACATGTGTTTTTTTATTAAGTTAATAATCCTGTACTAAATGTGGATCTAATAAATTAAACATTTCATATTTTAACACCTGCAATAAATTTGAACCATTTTCTGTGCGATTAAATGGTTAAAAACTTATTAAAAATTAATTTAAGTTAAGTGGTAAAATAAAGGAATTTAAATTATTAAAAGGGTGTGTAAAATGTTTATTCATTTTAAAAAATGTCTATTCAGCCCCTTTTTACTAATTAAAATGTCATTAGAGGCTCATAATTTTAACATTTAAAATTTCTAATGACGCCCACAAACGGTTTTTGACCAAATTATACTTGCATCCAATCAAAATATATTAAATTGTACCTACCTAATTTTACCTGATTCTACCTATGTCAAAACTATTTCAAGGGTATATATATATTGATTGGATTGCCTTATAATCAATTATATTCCAAAATATTTAAAAGACATAACGTTTAGAAAAGATAATAATAGAAATGCCTTTCAAATTGTGTTGTAACTTGTACGGTCTCAAAAATCATCAGCGGACATTAAAAATGTGAAACTGGTCACACCAGCTGTTATTCAAAAAGCTGCGACCCTAAATTTTACTTTGCGTGATGACCAGTTTATATGTGAAACATGTCGCACTTATATCTATAAAAATAAGGTAAATTTAATTATTTTATTAAAATGAATAAAAATTCATATGCAACTAATATTTTCTATACAGCAGCTTTCATGTTCGGAAACTATCGATAGTGAAATTATTTCTATAAATCAGGATGTTGAAAATGTTCCAACGAACGAAAATATTCAAATACCTCCAGCATCTTTAGATCCATCACCAGTTTCGGTTGATACTATATCTCCACCAGTTCCTGAACTACTTAATGACATTTTAGAAGATATTAACAATGTTCTTGGAAGGTTAGCCGAATCTCCTATCAAACAAAATCATATTACAACAGGAAGTTATAAAAAAATTGCAAGTGTCACATCGGCAATAAGTCAAAGAATATTTCAAGTAGATTCAGTTAAAGTGTTATCACCAAACGAGGAATGTGAATATACATCATGGCTTATGAACCTTAAAAAAGAGTTTAAAGATGCCAGCTGTAAATCAAAACAAGTGTTTTTGTTGACAAATCTACCACGTAAATTTTGGTCAAATCAACGTATCCAGGATGAATTTAAAGCATCAAGACGACTGGTAGAATTCGCCATGGATCTGTTGGAAACAGTAGGTCCTTACAGCTGGCCTCAAAGCAAACAAGTGCACAGTTTGTCACAAAATATAGTAAAACAAATTCAAACATACTTCTTATCAGAGGAAATTAGTAGAACAATGCCTGGCCTTAAAGATGTTGTTACTATTACAGAAGGATCGACAAAAATTAAGAAATCAAAGCGGTTGGTGTTATGGACCCTCACCGACATCTACGAAATGTTCTTGGAAGAAAACAAAGAACTCAAGGATTCCACTGTTTTTTACCGGATAACACTACACCCGATAAAATAATTGCCAAAATGTTTTCTTTTTCTGATGATCATAAATATTTAAATATAAAGGCAAAAAAAAATATATAAATTAATTTTTTAATGTATTTATTTATAATATTGATTAAATTATAATGTTTATAGGAAAAATATTTTTTTAATGTTTTTTTCTAATGTTAGTGTTAGTGATATTGAAATTATAACAAAATCTTCGATCATTGGGATCTCCAATTCTTATTCTGAATAAAAACCTGTTTCTCAATCAGAAATACACAAAAAATGGTTCAAATTTATTGCAGGTGTTAAAATATGAAATGTTTAATTTATTAGATCCACATTTAGTACAGGATTATTAACTTAATAAAAAAACACATGTGAATTTTTCATATACCAAACTTTAAAAAATCGTAAGTAAAAATCCATATTGAATTGCTGACTTTTTATTTCTCAATTTCATAGCTGCATATGTTTACTTTAAAATTTGTGAAAAACCAAAAAAAAAAAAAGCCTACTTTTTGAGATATAAGCTTTGAAGTAAACCAGGGTTTTACGCGCCGCCTAGCGGAAAAGAGAAAAGTTATTAATTTTAAACTTACTTATTTCAATTATTCAATTATTTTCCTTTTTACTTGCAAAAATATACGTAAGTCGAATGAAATTTGTGGCACCTATTCACAAAACATTGCCACCATTACCAAAAACTACGTGAAAAAGCCTCAAAATTCAACCGCGCATAACTCCGATTCAGAGTACTCAAAAAATAAAAGCAGAAATAACTTTTTTCCTTTCGTCAATACCAACAAAATATCAAAATTTCAGATTTTTAAAAAATAGTTGTTTTTTGTTCGATGTACGTTTTCAAAATAATAGCCCAGTAGCATTACCACAAAATTTTCCATACAAAAAAACCACACAGAAGGAAAAATAATAATCAAATATTTTCCAACTTTTATCTTAGTCCTTTTCCTAGTTTTTGTTTTACATTTTTAAATTTTTGGTGAGGGATTATTGTTTTTTTTTTTGTTGTTGTGTTAATTCTTAAATCCCATTAGCCTAGTTTTATAGTTTTTTTTTTGTTTTGGTCATACATTTTTTTTAAATGTTATAAATTATTTCCCTATTGTAATAAAATAAAACAGACAGAAATAATTTTTGCATTATCATCAACTGGAAAATGCCTAATATGATAAAAAAAGAAACAAAGAAAAAGCAACTCTTACACAAAAATTTTATAGAAAATTCTTCAGTTTTATTAATATTCCTGAAGAGTTGTAAAAAACAGTTTTTTTTGTCACGGTAAGTGACAAAAATAATGTTAAAAGTTGTAAAAAAAATTTGTATTTCGTAAAACTTTCAGAATGTACGAGTAATGAGGATTAAATGATAAAGGCAGAATTAACATTTTTTTTCACTTTTGATGATTTTATAAGCAATTTTAAGTGGTAAAGAACGACCAATGATATATTACTTGAATGGTGAACTAAACTTTTTTATATAAGAAAAAATAGTTGTTAGAAATAGGTTAAGTAGTTTTTTTATAAGTTTGTATTTTAATTTAAAAATTAATGTTGTGCAAACTTATATAATGGAAATGACATTTGGGTTAATTTTGTTTTGGAGTTAAAAACCACTTACAACAAAATCGTTTGATGAATTATACGTTTAATCAACCGTATAATCGACTAGTCTATACATATTGTATAAATATAAGAGGCCGCAGAAGAATTTTGTTTTATTTTCCTCACGACGTTAATATAAATTATAAGTAAACCGCCAAATTTCTAAATCAATTAACTTCATTATGTTAAAATTTAAGAAAGTGTCAGACTCTTACAAAATGTCAAACTTTACCACCAATAATTAATAAGGTGCTTTTGAGTTATGTAGCCATTTGTTTATATCAGAAATAATTTTAGTTTTGTTCCGTTCATTCAGTTAGACTGGTAACAAATGTTTCTCGCTTTTAGTCATTTTGACAATTTAATTAATTACTTTGGTCTTAAAGACCTAAGTTTTACAATCTCAAGTCTTATTTTTTCTCCTTTGGTATAGTTTCTTGCTAAGAACGAAATTGGTCGGTCTACGTTGTTTGATTACTGACTTAATACTGCCCCACATTCGATGTCTGATTCGTCAGTTGTTAAAGTAAATTAGCGTTTAAAATTGAATTTATCTAGTACTGAGGAGTTAAGTATTTATAGTTTTACAGATTCAAAAACACGTTATGCTTCGTTGTTCCAATTTTACTTTTTTCTTTGTAATTGGAGTAAAATTTCTGATTAATTTTCTATAGTAGTTGCAAAATGCAACGAATCTTACTAGCTCTTTTGGTATCGTTGCTTTTGGCCAGTTCTGTATCAGGTCTGGCTTAAAATCATCTATTTTAATTCCGTTCTGAGTGTACGTGTGTGGTAGAAATGCTACGTATGAATTCAAATTTATTTTTAAAATTATATTTTTTTGCAGGTTTGCAGGCTTTTTTCTATATTTTTGTGGTGATGTTCTTTTGATTTACCTATTACTACATATAATGCCATCTATTTAAATAAATTCTGTCTCTGGCGATAAGCCTAAGAATACTAAAATAATCATTATTGTGGTAGAATTAGGGGCAGTATTTAGCCCAAACGGTACTCTAGTACCTAAGATTTTTGACTGAGTGTTATGCTCACAATTTAGTACTGCTCAACATGTATGGTTTGTAGATTCTAACTCAGAACAATTTGGTTCTGTATAGGGTGAATTAACTGGAATTTAAGGCTTGACAGTTCAAACAACTAAACCGGTTGCGCTAACAGCAAAGATTAGATTCTCGTTAATTCATCCTATAATTTCCGTCCTTGAACTAACAACCTACATGTTGTGCATTATCGTGATTTAACATTTAACAGATCACCATACAAAAAACCTATTGATCGCCCCTTCAAAAATATGATTTTCTGAATTCATTATTGATATGTATTCATCATCCACACCTTGATAATATTATTGTTTTTCCTGTTTTGATATATAAAACAAACAAACTGAAAACTGAAAACTCTAAATATCAGCAATAATCATCGGCACACCTGACTTTTTTTGTAACATCAAGGTTATAATGATTTTTGTTGTATATGCTTGCACTCTATTTGCAATCTTTAAATAAGAAAAAAATGAAACAAAAGTATTGCTACGTTTAAATATCTCTTGTTTCATTTTTATTATAATGAAACGAGATATTATAAATAGAAATGAAATATTTCAATACATGAATATTTCTATTTCTTTTTGCTGGTATTTTTAAATTATGAAAAGGGTGTTCATAAATTTGGTGCACGTTTTACGTGTTGAAAAAACCAACAAGAAGATGTTTGTATGGTAGATGGATTAACCTGTGGATTCGTAATATAAATGTATTGTGTATAACAAATGAAAGAAATGTATTGCAATCAACTTTTTCTCTTTCTTTTAATTTTAGGAAAAATACTTTTTATGGTTACATTTTTCAAAAATAATATTATTCCGCGTTTAATATTAATTCAAAAAAGTCGGACAAGTGTGAATAAAATTCGCTCGCCAAGGGTTCCGTGGATGTAAAAGAACACAATATCAAAAATAAATGACATAAAGTTATGTTGTAGTCTTTATATCGCCAGACTATGGACGCATAACAGAATAAATATTTAATCGTAGACGTCAATAGTAAATGTCAATTCCATCTACATTGATCAAAAATGACACAAAAATTGTTACTTGAGGTTAAATCTTATCCATAGCTGTTTATGTTAACTAAATTAATATTTAGCCAGCTTTTTAATGGTTTATATTGAGAATATTTTTTCTATAAATCAGAGTCATAATTTAGGGTGGTGGTGGTATACATATACTTAAAATAAAACTTTTTTGACAATAACTAAAAAACTGTGTATCGCAAAATTCTAAAAAATATTGCAATGTTTCTTAAATTAAGTGCTCTTTCAAATTAAACCCCACTCGTTTGGGCCAAAAAAAGTTTTTTTGCACATTTCTTACAATAAAAGCTGTGCACCGCAAAACTTTAAAAAAATTGCCGATCACTGCCACATAACGCCAGCATCTGGTACACAGATGGTTCTTGAGCCAATATGGGCACGGGAGCAGGAGTGTTTGGCCCTAGAACAAAGCAAACGCTTTCCCTAGGCACCACAACAACCATATTTCAAGCCGAAATTTTTGCCATTAGCAGTTGCGGTTTGCTATGTGCTGAAAGAAAATACCAAAATATTGAAATATATATTATCTCTGACAGCCAAGCAGCACTCTTGGCACTAAAATCTACGCGCTTTGATTCAAAACTGGTATGGGAATGCTACCAAAATCTACTAAAGATCTCCCGCAATAGTAAAGTAACATTTGTGTGGGCACCTAGCCACACAGGAATACAAAGAAATGCTATCGCTGACGCTTTAGCAAAGCAAGGGGCCGATAAAAAGTTTGTTGGACCGGAACCATGCTTCGGAATGACCAAGAGTTCGCTCAAAAGCACAATCCAAACATGGGAACAGAAACAAAATGCTAAATTATGGAGAAGCGGAGAGGGACTAGTACACTCTAAAAAGTTTCTAGGTAACCTCCCTGTTTCACACTTAAAAACAATCGACTTAAACAGAGAGTCTCTAAGAATTTTAACGTGGTGCGTTACTGGACATGGTTCTTTAAGCCACCATCCTGACAAAATGAGCCTTGTTGTTTCCGACAGGTGTAGATTCTGCTACTCGGACGTGGAAACGATGGAACACGTCTTCTGCAGCTGTCCTGAGCTCTCTTGGCACAGATACAACCAACTTGGTCATAAAACACTAACACTTCCATTACCACAAAACGTCACTCCAATTGAGCTAATTAATTTTATTAAAAGTCTCAACTTGGATGACAGAATACAACCAGTAACGGCTCAGACGACGACTGACTAATAAAACAATCAGGGTAAGCACAATAGACCTTTAGGTCGCAGTGCTACTTGAACTGCAAATCTCAAGGCCCTCCAATGAAAAAAAAAATTGCAATGGTTCTTAAATTTGGTGCTCTTTCAAATAACACCCTACACGCTTGGGTCAAAAAAGTTTTTTTTTCACCTTTCCCCACCCCAATCCCTTAAAAGCACAAAAATATAATTATTTGAGACTTCGCTATAATTTTCGTTCAGAGTTTATCAAACTTCCTGTCTCTGTGATGTTTTTTAAATTTTTCTGTTAATTAAGCTCGAAATGCAAGGGGGGGGGGCAACTTTTTGTGTAACTTTTTCGACAATAATTAAAAAGCTATGCTCTGCAAAATTCTACAAAAAATGGCAATGTTTCTAAAATAAGATGTTCTTTCAAATGACACCCCACTTGACCTGGTTTTAAGTGATGTTTTTACCCCTTATTATTCCCACCCCTTTAATAAATATAGTTATGAGTATCTGCCACTTTTCTATATTTTTCATTAAAAACCTACTCATTTTTCTATCATTCCAAATATATTTCAAGATTTTTGATGAAATAGGGTCGGAGTTAATCGGGACAATAAAACAAAGAGAAAACGTCATTTTTCAGAATTATACAAAAAATGGTGAGGTGTAAAATTTCCAAAATACATTTTTATGGAATGCTGAAATGAAGCCTTTCATATGACTACTCGTCTCGATAAAAAAATGTATGTTCTCAAAGGCTTTACATCGTACCTCTGTTAAACAAACGAACACAACTTTATTTATTTTTTAACCCGTTATCTTGTGTGGATAGGTTATAGTACGAGATCCGGCTGCAAGATTAGTGCGCTCATCGATTTTTTGCTGAAACCAAATTTTTATGTACATTTATAATTAGGAAAATACGGGAGAAGTATGTGCTATTTTTGATCGAAGTTGTGCAAGGTCGCAGAAGCGAGTCAAAAAAAAAAATCAAAAATCAAATCAAGTTACTTCTTAAAACTCAAAGGGGACCAAGGATTTTTTTTAAATTTTAATATTTTAGTATGTGATAAAATATAAATAAATAATAAATAAAAATAAGGAAAAAAATAAAAAAAACCAAAGGGGGAACCAAGGTAAAATTGAAAGTTTGATCCTTTATAACTTTTGACCCCCTCATTTCCGCAAATTTTTTTTTTTCATAATTAGGATGGAGAGGACCTAATCTTTCTATTTATCTAATAAAACGCAAATTTATTTGGGGGATAAACTAGGATCCTACCATATTTTGTTGTAATTTTTAAATTTGTCATTTTGAAAAGGAAGACAATTTTTTTGGAGTATTTATTAAGTCGTCTCTATTACTCCCGTGTTGTTGAGAACACTAACATTCGACGCATGCGCAATAGCTTAAGAGCGTCGCACAGCTGGCAATCGCTATCCTCGTCTGACAAATGATGTTACGCGCTAACTCTCTTTCACTCTACCTTAAATATTTATCATCTTTAACAGCCAGCAACCCTTATTTGCGGCCGGATTTAATTAGGCAACCATATATGATAATAAATAGAAACCTGGCTGCGAAGAAGTGCGGCCAGGTGCGCAACGGCAACCGTGATTTTTTAGAATCTTTATATAAATTGCCGTGATGTAGACGATATTTTATTTAAAAAACAAGTGAACGAAATTTTTTCCCAAAAATCAATTAAAAATAATTTAATTAAAAATACTGGCGGCCAAATTTTGATAGGCAACCTGGAAAATATATATTCTCCTAATTATAAATATACATAAAAATTTGGTTTTAGCAAAAAATCGATGAGCGCACTAATCCTGCAGCCGGATCTTAGACTATTAGTTTTATAAACACCTCAAATTTTAAGTTCATCGGATTAATGGTTCACGAGATAATCGAAATAATGTGAAAAACACGTTGTACTCTCACAAATAGTGTTCCGTATAAAAAACGGAACCCTAATAGATGTTTTTCAAAATTCTTGATTTAATATATGAAGAAAAAAAGCATATCGCTTATTTCGAGAAAGTTAAACATTTCAAGTTGTAATTTATATATATAAAATTAAAATTTTGAGTCCGCGCTAGATAATGAAAACTAATTTATCGATTAGTCCACGTTTCATACTGTTAAACAAAAAAATTAAAGATTAAATTGTTCAGCTCGTGATTTTATATATGAACATTCACTTTGCGATTTAAATACTGAAAATAAATCGAGCAAAAGTTTCTCGAGTCTTAATTTGATTAAAAAGAAAATTTGTAGTTTTGATATAATAAATCGGTCGCACTGTGATATGTGTTAACAGATTAAAATTGAAATCAGTTTATAATTTTAAAGCAAATTTTTGATTTTTTTTTTTAAATAAAGCATTTAGCTTTTTTTTGGAACCAAAAAAAATGGAACTGTGATCCGTATTTTTCGTCTATTTTTAAACAACAAAAAGTAAAGAAAATGTAGGTGGTAAATCATTAGTGTGAAATTTTGAACAAAAATATATTCTGTTATCAGAGTAAAAATATAAAAAGAAAAAAAACTGTTTCTTTGGATTAGGCATTTATTTAAACAAAAGTAACGTTTTTCATTTTGGTCGAATCTAGAAACCTGTGGAGCGAAAGTGCCACGTGATAACATATCGTATATCATTGAAACAAATATTTTTTTCCCATCAAATAACCAAAAACAAAATACTAGTGATAAAAGATATACTATCACATACTATAATTTTCTGACGGAGATACACGAAAAGAAAAAAACAAATATTCTGCTGCATTGGTTCGATAATTATAAATTCGATACATAATTGGAGAAAAGATACGCTCAATACATATCAGTTAGTAAATTAGGAAACTTACCAAATTGATTGATACATTGGCGGATCAGTTGTAGATTGGTGGGGGTTCTCTGGATCAACTATCAACCTTTTTTTTATTAAGTTAAGTTTATTTTTTTTCTTATTATGTATAATTTACTTTCCATTCATGGGTTTATCCTGTTTTTTATATTGTTTTCGTGTTTCGTTTTAATTTTTAAAAGAATGAAACATTACCTTTTAGGGATTTATAGAGATGCTCCTTGGCAAAGACCATAGTAGTTTTTTTGAACAAACATATATATAGGATAATATCTCGGATCATAATTGTATCGTAAATACAGTTATAATATGAGTGTTGTAAGATGTATAATCTCTACAATATTCATTCAGATCAATTTGATGAAAACCTGATAATAAGTTCAATTCAGAGAAATATCGTGATTCGCGGCCGGTGGCAAACGTCAGCAAATAATTTTTTATTAAGTGCTCTAAAATCTACCACAAGTCTCCATTTCTTAGCATTATCCGCTAACGACTTCTTTGGTACGACAAAGATAGGTGATAAATACTCTGAAGTACTTGGTTCTACTATTTTATTTTGTATTAGCTCATTTAGTTATTTATTTACTTCTTCCCTTCGTGACATTAGAAGTCGATGTGCCTTGATATAAATCACAGTTGGTTAATAATTTTTTAAGTAAAAAACATAAAGATGAAATGTAAAGAACTTTAGTTAGGAAATGGACTGAAGGACTGATGGACTATTGGAATGATGGACTAATGGACTGAAAGACTGATGGGCAGATAGACTGATGGACTGATAAACTGATGGATTGATGAGCTGATGAACTGATGAACTGATGGACTGATGAACTGATGGACTGATGGAGGGATAGATTGAATGACTGATGGACTGATGAACTGATGGATTGACGGACTGATGGACTGATGGACTGATGGATTGATGGACTGATGGACTGATGAGCTGATGGACTGATGGACTGATGGACTGATGGACTGATGGACTGATGGACTGATGGACTGATGGACTGATGGACTGATGGACTGATGGACTGATGGACTGATGGACTGATGGACTGATGGACTGATGGACTGATTAACTGATGGACTGATGGACTGATGGACTGATGGACTGATGGACTGATGGACTGATGGACTGATGGACTGATGGACTGATGGACTGATGGACTGATGGACTGATGGACTGATGGACTGATGGACTGATGGACTGATGGACTGATGGACTGATGGACTGATGGACTGATGGACTGATGGACTGATGGACTGATGGACTGATGGACTGATGGACTGATGGACTGATGGACTGATGGACTGATGGACTGATGGACTGATGGACTGATGGACTGATGGACTGATGGACTGATGGACTGATGGACTGATGGACTGATGGACTGATGGACTGATGGACTGATGGACTGATGGACTGATGGACTGATGGACTGATGGACTGATGGACTGATGGACTGATGGGCTGGTAGACTGATAGACTGATGGACTGATGGACTGATGGACTGATGGACTGATGGACTGATGGACTGATGGACTGATGGACTGATGGACTGATGGACTGATGGACTGATGAACTGATGGACTGATGGACTGATGGACTGATGGACTGATGGACTGATGGACTGATGGACTGATGGATTGATGGACTGATGGAATGATGGACTGATGGACTGATGTACTGATGGACTGATGGACTGATGGACTGATGGACTGATGGACTGATGGACTGATGGGCTGATGGACTGAAGGACTGATGGACTGATGGACTGATGGACTGATGGACTGATGGACTGATGGACTGATGGACTGATGGACTGACGGACTGATGGACTGATGGACTGATGGACTGATGGACTGATGGACTGATGGACTGATGGACTGATGGACTGACGGACTGATGGACTGATGGACTCATGGACTGATGGACTGATGGACTGATGGACTGATGGACTGATAGACTGATGGCCTGATGGGCTGATGGACTAATGGAATTATGGACTGATGGGCTTTTTGACTGACGGACTGGTAGACTGATGGACTGATGTACTGAAGGACTGATGGATTGGCGGACTGATGGACCAATTTCTATTAAATTTATTTCAAAACGCTTTAGCTTATTTGTTTCACTTTAAAAGAATTATCCGGTTATTTCAAATTATCGGTTTGAAAAAAAAATATTTTCCCAAATAAACCAACAACAAATAAAAAAAAATGGTTTGTTTTGTTATCTATTATAATGAAATAATGGGGTCTACTCAGTAAAATCTTCAATTGAACGTTTCTGCTATTCTGCTATTTATTGTATCAAATTTTATAACGGGAAAATAAGTTTTCACACAAAAAAAAGAATAGCAGAAATTTTGGATACAAAATTTAAATAAATAGACCCCAATAATTTTTTAAACTGTTTTTAATTTTGGTTATGTTAATAACATTTTTTTTATTTATTTGATTAAATTTTTTGAATTTTTTTTAATTTTCCTATATTTTCATTTTAACTTCTTTTTTATAATTTTTTATTTTTGTTTTTCTAATATTTTTAATTCTTTTTTAAAATTTTTGTTTTTGACTTGACTAAAATTTTTGACTTCTTATGTATTTATAAAACCATCCTAAAAACATTTTAATTGATGAGCCGACCGCTATAATTTTCGTTCGTGGAGAAATTTTCTCATTTGTTCAAATAAGTCGAAAACTGTGCCTTACAAAATTACATACCATTTACAAAAATTTTGTTTTAGACTACAAAAAAATCGTCAAAGTCAAAAATAATTTTTTTAATTCCTTTTCTCAACCTCCTCCAAATAACTATAGTTCTGCTCAATCTTTACAACATTTCCTACAACCATGAATTTTTTTAATTTTTGGTTTTAGTTTGTTTAGGGGTTAGGATAGAAAGGGACAGGAAAAAACACATGTTTTTGATAATAACTCAAAAATTTAGCAGTCGATAATCATTGAAATATTTTTTTGCAATATTTCATGTTTTTCGATTTTTATACACCAAACTCGATGTTTTTAATAAGATTCTATTCTACTCAACTTCTTTCTTAAAAATGCTAGAAAATTGGAAAGAATTACATATCGGAATTATCTTGTCCCTCATATACCTAAGGATAAATTCCAATGATATTTTGTTTGTGTTGTACGTGCTTCGGTATCAAAATTTTTATATGTAGTAATTCAATTGAAAAAAAAAACACTTCAATGGACAATTCTAATCCCTAATCAATACTATCTATTAATATTCATATCGTCCGCAACTTTCTTGTCATTTTATATTAAAAACGATTCTCAAAAAATGTCATTATTAAAATATGTTTTTCCAATACAAAATTTGGTTTCAAAAGCTTTTGTATACTATGTAAATGTATTCTAATATTATTTTCACATAATCTTAAATTGCTTTTTTCACTGCAACTTCATATTCATGCACATTGCCATTACGCTTTTAATAATAGGAGCACAACTACTATTATGATTATGTTTATCGGAATATGATGTTTGTGTTTAAATGAAAGCTGAAAACTGCTAAGCTTTTTCGTATTCATAACATAAAAAAAACTCAACTAAACGAAAAGCACAAGTAAAGAAAATGTTCGAACTTTTTGTTATCTTTATTTCTTCAATTTTGTTTGAATATTGAAATTGCAAAGAATTCGATAAAAAAAGTTTGTTGAATGAACATAAATGATAATGGGATGGATGACATTTGGTTTTTTTGCACTCCTATACGTGCCTCTTACGTGAGCATTTTTTTAAGTGATTATATTTTGAATGATAAATTTTCTTCAAGGATAAAAACGAAAATGTCAATTTTTTGGTAATGGATTCATGAGTAGACGATTGTGAATGATTTCCAAATCAGCCAAATAGGCTGCTAAAATAATTTAAACTTAAGAAAATAAGATAAACTTGAACTTTTTGAATTTTTTCCTCACAGTTTTACCTATCTTTAATCCATCATATATAGCTAAATCCTTATTCAATCGAAAGTTTAGTATTATGAGAATCGACAAAAATAAGTGTTGAGTTCATTTATTGGAATCAAAGTAGGCAAAATATTTAAACAAAATTAGTTTCCATGTAACTTTATGTGTGGACTTTAATTATTAATTGAGGTAGTGCATTTTATGATTAAAGTAGTGCTTTAATCATCATGGAAAACTTTTTAAGCTTTCTGACAATTTTTATACTTATGTTTAACTTGAACGTGAAGAGTAAAAATGTGGTTATCAACTTTTCAACAACTCCAGTGAGTGTCGGGTTTTTAAATTTCATAGAAATGGTTTTCGTAGGAGATACCGTTCCAGAGAACAGATTCTGTCATAAACCCACGCGTAGCGCTTGATGCCTTCTGCTCTTAGTAATTCGAAAACAATGAAAAACAAGAAGTTTTAACATAAAATATTAACTAAAACAAGGCTTGTAAAGCTGGAGAAATAGCTAGCATTCGTTTTAATGAATTTTTAATGCTTATAATTTCTTTGCCGCATTCGTAACTATAATCATCCAAGAAAAGGAAAGGGCAAAACCGACAAAAAAGTGTTAGTTATATTTTGAGGGTTCTGTATTGGCAGTGCCAAATGTATTTGGCTTTTTATCTTATTATTCACTTAAAAGCTGTTCCACCATCATGTTAAGAGAACGCCTCTTTAGGACTATCTCCGTTGCACCCCTACCTAAATTATAATGTTGTCTTAAATAAGAGAACTAAAAATCAATTACAAAAGAGATCTTGCACCATTGTTCCAAGTTTATATCTGTGACCTTGAAAATACTTCTGCTTACTAGTTACTTGTTACTTGTGTTATGTGTACAACTTGTGTAACTTGTGTAACTTGTGTTATGGATACAAAGCTTTAAGTACACTCACTCCGTTTTGTCTATATGTATCATTGCTAATTGGTATTTAAGTTCGTTTCTAATGTATTTTACAACAGACATAGAACACAGGGAAAATTTAAAATTTTCAAACTATTGTAGCTACGCTCTCTATAAAGTTTAATCTCTATTATTGGTGTTGATATTTTCATAGCCCTCATGGTGTGCATGCGTTGTACCTCCAAATAGCAGAAATTCCTGACATGATTTTTTGGCACAGTTGTAATTGCACGGGAGACAGGCAGACACTCTGAGTAACCGTCGTATTCTATAACGGAGAATTCTTACGGTAAGGTGATGTTAGAAAGATTAGGCAGAAAATGCATATTAAGTATTTAATGTAACGTTATGCATATTTTCTTATTTAACCTACTTCTATTATGAAACAAATTAATTTGTCGAAACACAATCTTGTTCATCTTGTTTAGGGTTGCTTATCTAAGTTTCTATACCCAATCTAATATTGTTGACGGTAACTTCACATATAAAGAAAGTTTGACTTTTCAATTGATATTTGAGCCGTTCAGTGCACAAATGGAACAGTTTTTGAAAAATCTTAAATCTAAATATCAAAGCACTTGGTATAGTTGTAACTATATATTTCAAGATTTTTTTTTATTTAGATAATAGAGTTAGTCGATATTTAGTTTTGCTATCGCCCGAGGTTTTGTTTTTAGCTAATCCATCGTTCGTCTGTCCGTATCGTAGTATGTAACATAGAAACCAGATTTCAATCAAATTTTCCATAAGGAAATGACAAAATATTCTTAATATTCTTAAATCTGTCAATTCTTAAAATTTACCTCCCTTCTATGGGGTTCAATGTAAAATTTACTCCATCACCTAGTATATGAGAAGTCATTTCATGATACCATCATATGTAAGCAGAATTATTGGTTTCGCAATACCTTCAAACAGGCTTAGTGAGATTAGATGGCATTAATACTGGCTGATTACTCCATCGAGTGATTTGAAAATGCCGACTTTGAGCTGCAATCATATAGATTAGTGCAGTGTTATGCTTGGTGAGTGGTCTAATGTCTCGTCATATATTTTTCATAATTAAGACCACCATAGACTAGTCATATTACAACTTAAACAATAACCTGCCTTGTAACGCGAGATCAAGTTGATTTACTCTAAAGCGGGGTTATCTGAAAATACGTGTTTAAATCTTCGTGTGGTATTTTGACACGGTCCAAAAATTCTCAAAAGAAGGGTCTGAAGATGAAGTACTTCCATATTATGACTTTACAAGGGCTTAAAATTTGTCCACAGACCAGTCTATGACTGGTTTCTTGTTCTTTGTTGTATTTGTGTATTGTTTGTATAGTTTTTGTTTTTTCATGTTGCTCTGAAGTTAATGGTGGCAAAGATAGTATACAAATCAGTTTTCGCTTACAAAGTCACACAATGCGGTGGTAGGTGAACTCCTAAATTGCACCGTTATTAACTGAAGAAAATCACCTTCATCCAAAGGACTCCTCAGCACAACTTGCGCAACTCTGGATTTAGTGCTAATGCATGGTTTCAGCTCCCTTTTCGATATTTCTGATATATTTGCTCCGATAGCGATCGTTTAATTTGTAAACAATCAGATCGGAACAGCGATTGCGCTGTTCACCTACTTCTACAAGCCTGTTATTGTCGACGAAGTTTTAGTAAAACTATAAATTTATTTACTGCTGTAACTTGAATACCTCTATCATAATAACAAATACAATAATGGGTCATTCCATGTCAATTCAACACAAAAAAATCCCAGCGGCAGGTATATCCGCTAGAAATAGGTAGATTTCGGGGTCAGACGGTTTTGTGTCCAAATAAAATTAGATAAGTCAGATTAGTTTAAATAAAAAATATAAGTAGAAACAGAATAATTCAAAAAAATTATCGAACCAAATTAAATACATTATCCGAACTAACGCCATCAACACAATTTCGGAACAGTTTTATTTAAGTTGGTTTAAACTACTTTTAATAACATATTAAATCCACCAAAGATCAAATGAACTACGTCACAACTACAATCACACATAATTTATAACATTATCAAACAATTTTATTTCAAAATCATCTTTTGTTGTTGTGTTTTTTTGTTCTTATTTAATCTTTTTTCAAACGGTTACTTAGTAAAAAAAATAAAAACAAAAGAGATTTTGATAATTTTTCTATGGTATTAAATGGGTTGATATTTTTCTTGTAAGGGTTGCATTATAATGCTTATAAAAATGGAACCTTTTGGGTTAGAAAGCTGAAATTTTTTGAGGCTATAGCTGAAAAGTATGTTTAAAAGCTAAGATGAATTTAAATAACATAAACTGAAACATGATGAAAGCATTGCCTTTTGCGTTTGTTTTTATTTCAACAGCCGTAGGGTCTCAACCGTTAGACTTAAACTATTATTTTTGAAAATTTTGGAAAGATTTATATTTTAAGTACGTGAAAAAAAGTTTTCAACTATGAGCTTGGCCATTTCAGCTAGATCAAGGGCAGCAAAGTTTAGTAAATTTTTAAAACAGCTGATTTTTGAGGAACCTGAAACGCCAAAGTAGTCATCTGGATAAAAATGATAAAAAAAGGTTCAAATATTCAATATTTTTAAATTTTATTTAAATATTATTATTCAAACGGAAGTTATAGCGCCCTAGATTATTCGACTTTTTAGGCTCTAGCCGCTTAACCGGTACCCGGATATGGCCAGTTCACGAACTTGTCCAAGACATTATTTGCCGTAACATACACAGAAAATTATTTTGGTGTAGGTCAAAAAATGCGACCGTGAGAGTGCCGCTAAATTCCGTTATACCTCATATCGTTATATATATATATATATATATATAATTTTTTTTTTTTTTTGTTTTTCCATCTCCGCTTATCACAAATAGTCGTTTGGCATCAAAATTTTTCCGAAATTCCGAGATGAAGCCCATTGCAATAGGTAGATTTTTATATGAAATCTACCTAAAAGGACCATTTTTATCTTCACCATCTCGGATTTTCTTGAAATTTGGCACAGGTGTACTATTGGTATAGACTTGGAAAAATATAAAATTTTAAGGAGATATGTCAACTCGTTTTTGATTTACAGAGCTGTAAAGTTCTCACAAATAGGCCCAAAAACCGGAAACACCATTTTTTAAAATTGCTGTAGAACCTTTCCTAATTGCACTAGAGACCTAGGATTGGTGACATTTTACAGCGTTTTTAATGCCCTTTAATATGATATGAAACACTTTATGGTTAAGATAAAAAAAAAATTTTTAAAACTTAATTTAAAATTTAAATTTTAATTTTTTCAAAAAGTACATATTTAAAAATTTAAAAATTAATTCCATGAATAGTTAGTATTGTTATAAATAACAGGGCAAAATATAAATTTGGGATGATAATGGCTTCATTGTTAAAAAAAATTAAAGATTAAAACCATTTCCATCAATTCAATTCTGGTATTCATGTTTATTTATTTATTTATTTATTTATTTATTTATTCATTTGTGCAGCAAACAGAAAATTCCAATTACATGCTGCAACAATATATACATCTCAAGTATAAAATAAGTTTTGATTTCATAATTAAAAACATAACAGAAATATTTTAGAAATATACAGAAAGTAAAAATTAAAATAAAAATATATAAACAGTAATAATATATTAAAAAAAAAAACAAAATAATAATGATAAAAAACAATAATAATAACAGTAGTTTCTTCTATTATATATTGATAAATAACACGAGTATTTGCAAAGAAAATAAACTTTAAGTTAATATTTGCATTCAAAAATAAAGTTACAAAAAAAAAAATAGAATTATATTAAGTTATAATGTATAAACTAACAGAATTATATGAATGCAGCTTAAAACTAAATAGTGAAGTTGAGAATAAATCAAGATCGTTAAAATATTCGTTGTGCCTTGCTTGTAACTGATTCAAAGGTGAAGCTACCCCCAAATTAGTTCTTGAGGTTGCTGGTAAAAATAAATTATGGTTTCTGGTGCAATATGCTGATGCATAAAAATTTAGTTTAGCTAAAATACTAGTGTCTAAAGTTGAGTTAACAATTTTATATAATAATAATTCATCAAGAATCAGTCTACGAGATTCCAAGCTAACCATGGCTAACTTCTCTAACCTAATACGATATGTCAGTTTTACAGCAAACGGTATAGTTTTGAAAACCAAAAACCTTGTAAATTTTCGCTGTATTCCTTCAATTCTATGACAATAAACATCGTAGAAAGGGTTCCAAATCTGACAAGAATATTCCAAATGACTACGGATTAAACTATTAAAGAGGGTAATATACACTTGAGGATTTCTAAAGTCCTTGCCTCTACGAAAGATAAAACCTAAAAGTTTATGAGCTTTGCGACAAATCATATCAATATGAACATCAAATTTTAACTTAGAGTCAAACGTTACTCCAAGATCCTTAATGGCTTCAACCCTCGTCAGAGATGCCGATTTCATAGAGTAGTCAAAGATAATCTTGTTAGTTTTTTTGGTATAGGTAATAACCATACATTTATTAACATTTAACTGTAAATAATTATTTATACACCATTTTTCAAGCTGTATCAGGTCTCGCTGTAAGTCAATACAATCCTGAATTGAATGTATATTTTTAAATATCTTGAGATCATCAGCATATAAAAGGTGTTTACATTTTAAGTTGTTTGATATGTCATTAATAAACAGAAGGAAAAGTAATGGCCCTAGAGTAGATCCCTGAGGAACTCCAGAAGATGGAGTTATAAAAGTCGATTTGAAACCATTGAATCTAACAAACTGCAATCTGTCAACCAAATATGAAGAAAACCAAAACTGCATGCGTTTCGATATGTTCATTAATACAACAATGTAGCTAGCATTTTTCATTACCACTTTTTGAAATCATTGCTTCTACGTCAACAAAATGTCTACGCAAAAACTTTTTTTTATAAGCGTAGCGAAGCACGCCGGGCCCTCCTAGTTGTTTTTTATTGCATTATTTCATAAAAATAATTTATTTTTTATAAATTATGTAGTATAATTAATTATAATACATAATTATTTAAATTTTGTGTTATAATAAATACAAAAATTATTATAATTTGTAATCTAAAATAATTACAGTATCAATAATATAAAACATAATTATTAATTAAGTAAAGTTATTAATTAAGTTTACTATTATTAGTAAATTTATTACTTTTTCATCAAAAGGAGCTTTAGTCTTCAATTTTTTTAACAACGAAGCCATTATCATCCCAAATTTATATTTTGGCGTGTGATTTATAACAACACTAACTATTCATGGAATTAATTTAAAAATTTTTAAATATGTACTTTTTGAAAAAATTAAAATTTAAATTTTAAATTAAGTTTTAAAAATTTTTTTTTATCTTAACCATAAAGTGTTTCATATCATATTAAAGGGCATTAAAAACGCTGTAAAATGTCACCAATCCTAGGTCTCTAGTGCAATTAGGAAAGGTTCTACAGCAATTTTAAAAAATGGTGTTTCCGGTCCGATCCGAAACACGTAAAAAATGTGAATTGTAGTTTTTTTTCTGAGAAACTTCAAACCATACCTTTGAATTAAAAATATTCCAATTACTTCTTTACTTACTTGAGTTTAATTGATCTCAAAAATCCAAAATAAAATCGAAATTCCCTTAATGTAGTCTAATGTTAATACATATAGAACTACAAATTGACCAAGTGTCAGCCATTGATTTCACATTGATTGGAAACAATCAATAATGACTATACAATCGTGACTTAGGATGTTAATTAGAATAGAAATGTTCCCCATTCTATGAATTCACACAAAGTATTGTCTAGAAATTTAATGCAAAAAATCCCATATAATGTAAAAGCATTTCCATAATATGGTGTCTAATGACAGTGGAAAAATTCAACTTAAGTAAAATAAATAAGTGATGAAGAAGTTTCAACTTTGAAATTGACATCGCCTCAACGGCGTAATCGAAAGCGTGTCTGCCCAAAGATTCGAGCCGGGCACTGACGAGGGTAGGTTCGAATCCGATCCGAAACACGTAAAAAATGTGAATTGTAGTTTTTTTTCTGAGAAACTTCAAACCATACCTTTGAATTGAAAATATTCCAATTACTTCTTTACTTACTTGAGTTTAATTGATCTCAAAAATCCAAAATAAAATTGAAATTCCCTTAATGTAGTCTAATGTTAATACATATAGAACTACAAATTGACCAAGTGTCAGCCATTGATTTCACATTGATTGGAAACAATCAATAATGACTATACAATCGTGACTTAGGATGTTAATTAGAATAGAAATGTTCCCCATTCTATGAATTCACACAAAGTATTGTCTAGAAATTTAATGCAAAAAATCCCATATAATGTAAAAGCATTTCCATAATATGGTGTCTAATGACAGTGGAAAAATTCAACTTAAGTAAAATAAATAAGTGATGAAGAAGTTTCAACTTTGAAATTGACATCGCCTCAACGGCGTAATCGAAAGCGTGTCTGCCCAAAGATTCGAGCCGGGCACTGACGAGGGTAGGTTCGAATCCGATCCGAAACACGTAAAAAATGTGAATTGTAGTTTTTTTTCTGAGAAACTTCAAACCATACCTTTGAATTGAAAATATTCCAATTACTTCTTTACTTACTTGAGTTTAATTGATCTCAAAAATCCAAAATAAAATTGAAATTCCCTTAATGTAGTCTAATGTTAATACATATAGAACTACAAATTGACCAAGTGTCAGCCATTGATTTCACATTGATTGGAAACAATCAATAATGACTATACAATCGTGACTTAGGATGTTAATTAGAATAGAAATGTTCCCCATTCTATGAATTCACACAAAGTATTGTCTAGAAATTTAATGCAAAAAATCCCATATAATGTAAAAGCATTTCCATAATATGGTGTCTAATGACAGTGGAAAAATTCAACTTAAGTAAAATAAATAAGTGATGAAGAAGTTTCAACTTTGAAATTGACATCGCCTCAACGGCGTAATCGAAAGCGTGTCTGCCCAAAGATTCGAGCCGGGCACTGACGAGGGTAGGTTCGAATCCGATCCGAAACACGTAAAAAATGTGAATTGTAGTTTTTTTTCTGAGAAACTTCAAACCATACCTTTGAATTGAAAATATTCCAATTACTTCTTTACTTACTTGAGTTTAATTGATCTCAAAAATCCAAAATAAAATTGAAATTCCCTTAATGTAGTCTAATGTTAATACATATAGAACTACAAATTGACCAAGTGTCAGCCATTGATTTCACATTGATTGGAAACAATCAATAATGACTATACAATCGTGACTTAGGATGTTAATTAGAATAGAAATGTTCCCCATTCTATGAATTCACACAAAGTATTGTCTAGAAATTTAATGCAAAAAATCCCATATAATGTAAAAGCATTTCCATAATATGGTGTCTAATGACAGTGGAAAAATTCAACTTAAGTAAAATAAATAAGTGATGAAGAAGTTTCAACTTTGAAATTGACATCGCCTCAACGGCGTAATCGAAAGCGTGTCTGCCCAAAGATTCGAGCCGGGCACTGACGAGGGTAGGTTCGAATCCGATCCGAAACACGTAAAAAATGTGAATTGTAGTTTTTTTTCTGAGAAACTTCAAACCATACCTTTGAATTGAAAATATTCCAATTACTTCTTTACTTACTTGAGTTTAATTGATCTCAAAAATCCAAAATAAAATTGAAATTCCCTTAATGTAGTCTAATGTTAATACATATAGAACTACAAATTGACCAAGTGTCAGCCATTGATTTCACATTGATTGGAAACAATCAATAATGACTATACAATCGTGACTTAGGATGTTAATTAGAATAGAAATGTTCCCCATTCTATGAATTCACACAAAGTATTGTCTAGAAATTTAATGCAAAAAATCCCATATAATGTAAAAGCATTTCCATAATATGGTGTCTAATGACAGTGGAAAAATTCAACTTAAGTAAAATAAATAAGTGATGAAGAAGTTTCAACTTTGAAATTGACATCGCCTCAACGGCGTAATCGAAAGCGTGTCTGCCCAAAGATTCGAGCCGGGCACTGACGAGGGTAGGTTCGAATCCGATCCGAAACACGTAAAAAATGTGAATTGTAGTTTTTTTTTCTGAGAAACTTCAAACCATACCTTTGAATTGAAAATATTCCAATTACTTCTTTACTTACTTGAGTTTAATTGATCTCAAAAATCCAAAATAAAATTGAAATTCCCTTAATGTAGTCTAATGTTAATACATATAGAACTACAAATTGACCAAGTGTCAGCCATTGATTTCACATTGATTGGAAACAATCAATAATGACTATACAATCGTGACTTAGGATGTTAATTAGAATAGAAATGTTCCCCATTCTATGAATTCACACAAAGTATTGTCTAGAAATTTAATGCAAAAAATCCCATATAATGTAAAAGCATTTCCATAATATGGTGTCTAATGACAGTGGAAAAATTCAACTTAAGTAAAATAAATAAGTGATGAAGAAGTTTCAACTTTGAAATTGACATCGCCTCAACGGCGTAATCGAAAGCGTGTCTGCCCAAAGATTCGAGCCGGGCACTGACGAGGGTAGGTTCGAATCCGATCCGAAACACGTAAAAAATGTGAATTGTAGTTTTTTTTCTGAGAAACTTCAAACCATACCTTTGAATTGAAAATATTCCAATTACTTCTTTACTTACTTGAGTTTAATTGATCTCAAAAATCCAAAATAAAATTGTGTTTCATATCATATTAAAGGGCATTAAAAACGCTGTAAAATGTCACCAATCCCAAGTCTCTAGTGCAATTAGGAAAGGTTCTACAGCAATTTTAAAAAATGGTGTTTCCGGTTTTTGGGCCCATTTGTGAGAACTTTACAGCTCTGTAAATCAAAAACGAGTTGACATATTTCAGTAAAATTTTATATTTTTCCAAGTCTATACCAATAGTACACCTGTGCCAAATTTCAAGAAAATCTGAGATGGTGATGTTCAGACCCTGTGTTGATTTGATGTGGAATGACCCTAATGTAATGTTCACGACACACTAACTTACTTTTATTTAACTTGAACGTATAGCTAGAAGTTATATTATCAAAATGTCTACGCTCAACCTTAGCCATAATATATTCTTATGAAAATGAATGAATTAATGGGTTCTTATGACCCATTTGCCGCGTTGTAATTTTGCTCATTATAATCCAGATTATGATACTCGTTTTGTAATTTTTTTATCGTTCTTCAAATATATATAAATATCTATAAATTTTCAAAACATTGTTAGAAAAAGTCACACCAAATATATATTCAAAGACAAAATGTGCTTTCAATATGTTTTCAACATTAAGCTTTTAAGTGTATCGATTTTATTTATCAAAACTTGTTTATTATTAAAAGAAAACTGTCAAATAATCAATCAAAACCAACACATTTTTTTATACAAATTAACTTGTTTTCAATAAATTATTTGAAGTAAATCAACATGCGACTAATTGTTTGTTATATATTTTTTCTTTTTTTTTCTTTCAGATCAAATAACAATTTTAAATGAAAATATAATAAATTTATCAGCAACGAATGCAACACCATCCGATAATTTATCACAAATAATCAATAATCAAAACAATTTATCAACATCAAATTTAGATACGCCAACAACATCAATAACAAATTCAAAACTATTAATAAAATCACAACAAAAAATTGCAATTAATAATAGTAATAAGAGTAGTAGTGTTAGTTTAAACGCTGGTGCAATGATGAGACCAACGCAAAGTATTGTTGCATCAACAGTTATTGTATCAAATCTATCATCAACATCAAATTCATTAAAAGTACCAAAAACAAATGCACCGATGTTGAATTATATTTATGATGCTCATTTATCAAGCAACAAACATTATCATCATGATCATAGGTAAATTGATATCTTTTTTATATAATCATTGTTTTGATTAATCTTATTTGTGTTGTGTATTTATTTGTTTGTAGGATCCATAAATAATGTCGTTTTTAATGCAAGCTGCTAATTTTTTGTATTTCAATTTATTTATGAATAAAACGTGTTTAAATTACATTTGGTAAACCATGTGAGATAAAGACTCATGTTATGTGGTGGACTAGCTAGACGTAACACCACCGAAAAATTATTTTGACATCTTTCAAGTTGAAACTAAGTACAAGCCAATCTTTTGTGTTAGATGTGCTAGCAAGGTGGCGACAACAAATGTTTCATTGAGCTGTAATGTAACGTTGAATGTAGTATAAGCTCTTAGCAATCTCCTACAAGTAAGGTTGGTGGCCTATTTGAGAGTTTGCTCAGGAAAAGCTATTTTTGTCAAACATTTTAACAAAGCTTTTTCTGTGTCTCGCTCACCTGATACCCCACCTAAAGACCACTCTCTCACGCGGTGTATTTTGTCAAATAAATGTTTTTGCTCAATAGTAAAAAACCAAAATTTTTGATGCAATGTTTTCTTTCTTAAAAACACCAACTTTTTTATTGATTTAGTGGATCAAAGTTAAAAAGTTAAAAGCAGTATTTATAGCAGTTAAAAGCATATGATTGACTCAAACAGCTAGTTATATTCATTTATAGTGCAAATTGAAACTTAGTTTATAGAAATTATTATGCAGTCTGGCTTTCCTAAAATTCAAAACGGCGGACAAATATGGCTCAAACAGTAAGGTTATATTCGTATTCAGCAAACAAACATGCATCAGAAAATGGTTTCAACTAAAGGATCTGATGAATTTTACAAGTGAAACATCGAAAAAACTATTCTTTAATGTTGTTTGACTTGCAGCCGTAATATTTGTCTGCCACTTTTAACTTTAGGAAAATGCCAAACAGCATAAGAAACTAATTACAGCAAAACGAACAGCAAAATAAACTAAGCTTCAATTTACACCATAAATCAATAAAATCATACTGTTTGAGTCAATCAGATGCAAAAAATTTCAAATTTCGCAATAAATTGGGTGATCGTAGAGCTCAGTATCTTGATAGGTTTTAATAGGTTTTTGAGGGACACGAGCAAAAAGTTGAATTTTTAGCGCAAGGTATGGTTAGGTTCTTGCTCAGCAAACCGAAATTCATCGAAAATAGTACATTATGATGCTAGGACGTAAAGCTAAAGATTTTGGACGGATGTGGAGTTTGCAAATCGAGGCGCTAGCCGGCCGGCAGACAGACATACAACTTTTTCTTTTTGCTTTTTTAGAATCAGTAGGTTCTAAAACGTAGAGAAATGCCAAAGAATTTCACTTTGAGCTCATGAATGCAATACCGAAGTAATTAAAATCGATTAATCATTTAAATTTCTTCATTAATGATTAATTGATCAAATCGCCAAATAAATTATTAATAGAATAATTGAAACAACTTTGGATCGTAGAAAAACAGCATTTTCAGAACTATAATTGATCATATTAACAGTTACAATTTTTATATGGTAAGAACAATTCGAACACGATACAAGTATGCTATATGTATTAGAAAAACAATTATTTGCAGTATTCGAAATAAAAACAGAATTTTCTTAAAAAATGTCCCCAAAGTTCAAACCATCAAATTATTGTATTGAGATCCCACAAAATTAAACAAAGTGAGAAACGAGGAAGAAGCAGACCGACCTGCCGAACAACTGTTTAATTTAAAGTTTAATAACTTTAAGTTTATCAAATATGATCAAATTCGGATAATAAGCGTATTATATTAGTAAAATTCCTGGCAGTTTTGCATCCTATTTTTCGGTGGGTTAATTCCGACTCAAAATTTGATTTAACTTTCTTTAAGGTTTTATTTCAAGTACAGGTAAATGTGAATTTAATTAAACTTGGATTTTTTTAATTAAGAACCAAAATAATTATACCTCATCTTCAGTTTTCTCTGCGGGTATAGTTTTTTTGAACTAATATAAAAGGAATTGCAAAAGTTCTGTGATATATTTTTATATGTTTAGAATCCATTAAAAAAAAACAAAAACTAGACACAGAATTTATGCTTGAACAAAAATCTATCCACCTACAATAAAGCTTTGGTTTACATCTCTGCTAAAATAAACTAACTAAGTATCGAAAAAAGTACATAAATCAATTCCAATATCAAATTTGCAAAATCAAACATTTGTTTGTGCAATTGAAATTTTTTAAAGCTTATCTCTATATTCTCTATATATAAATAATTCTCTAATGAGTGAAGAAAAATTTCCATATAGATTCGTGAAATCAAATATTAAAAATTCCGCTTCATTTTTCACTTTGTTGGTACACAGTTTGCCGTGAAATTATGTTGTTTATTTTGATATTTCAGAGATGGCGCACAAAATTATCCGAACAATACTTCACAGCAAAATAATGTTTTGAACAATATTATTTCACTGCGGAGATTTGAAATTTAATTTGTTTTATGTAATTTTGTTTGATAATGAAAATTTGCTTTTGATGTTGACAACAATATACAGAAAAAAAACTGCTGTCAGTAAATACAAATTTTTAGTTTCGAAATCAAAAATGTGTCATATTGCTTTTCAATTTCTGTTCACAACTTTTTCACGGCTGTTTCACTACATATTTTGGAGAATTTTGGAGTTCACGTTTAAATTTCACTTCACTCAATCTCCATACTAAGCTTAAGCGTTGAACAAGTGTGCTTTGAATTATTTATAATTTTTCTTTAATATTTTGCAGATAGATTTGTTTTTGTTTCTATGCTCAACATACTTGACATCTGGCTCTAATAACTGAAACTTGTTTTTTTATATTCGCTACATTCCTTACGTTAATAATTATTATTTACTAACTCTTGTCAAATCTTAATGTCAAAAACGATCGAGAGAAACTTTATGTTTCTCATTGCTGTTCAAACGTTTCGGGAAAAATTAGTTCCTACTTTGAGTAATCATTACATTGTTATTTCTGTGAGTATAAATTGACAACTTGCATTTTTTTATTGGGGGGCCCAAAATTGAATTCATTAGTTAGCTAGTTAGAGTAGCTCTGTAACTTAAACTTCTATTGTTCTTAACCCTGATATTTTCATACTACAGATGACGTCAAGACGACTGTAGAATGTGCAATGTGGTCGAATTCAAACCCATTAACATAGTTCATTAACTGGATTGGATTAATGTTTGTGATAGAGAAAGTGCTAGTCTCCCTTGACCGAGCTTAATGTATTTGCACCATGCAAGTCCAGAGCAGTTGCAGATAATGTGTTCCATGGTTTCTGCCTTCAGACTCTGCATCTATCGAGGCAGCGAGGTCTAGTTTGTTAAAGTGGTGATTAATTGGGCCGTGTCCTGTCATCCACTCTCTCTTAAGATCGATTGTTTTAAGAGGGAAGACTCTTGGTCAGTCCAAAACACAACTTTTGTTAAATGAACTTTGGAGAGCCAATTTTTTTGGCTAGCAACACTGCTATTATATTGCCGTGTCTTGTGTGGCCAGGTACCCACACAAGTGTGACGCTGTTAAATTTTGCAACTTTTTGTAGATTTTAGTAGCACTCCCATAACCGCTTTGAATTGAAACCCGTGGAATGCACAGCCAATAGCGTTCCCTGAATGTCAGAAAGTATGTATATATCTGTGTTGCTGTATTCTCTTTCGACACACAGCAAAGCACAGTAGTTGATGGCGATAATTTTGGCTTGAAGTACTGTTGTAGAGATATCCAGTGCTAATGCCAGTTTAGCTTTGGGGCCAAATACTCCTGAACCTGCATTGGTTGGGGGATGGCAGTGCTTTTAAGAAGCTCTCGATGCCTTCCTTGGCGCCGTTTGTGACAGAGAACTGACTATCTGGTTCAGTGGTAATTGGCATAGAGTCCGAAATGTAATAGATCTCTACTTTGTTCTACAGATCCGAGAGGATTCTTAGATGACAAGTCTGGTTACTAGATTCGAGCGTTTCGACAAGCTGTAGTCTGTGAACACTAGATGTTGCTGCAGATCTGATGTATAGTGCAATGGAAGAAGTAGGAGAAGAATCTTCATTGTAGATGATGGTGTGGTTCTAAAAGCACCTGTGCCACAGAGGCATACAAATCTCTGTATTTTTGTGAGCACTATCTTAGTAGATATTTGGTTTATTTTTGGTCAACCGGACCAAAGTTTAGTATGAATGTATGGGTTTTATTATAATTTGATGTAACCAAAGTATCATTTTGGGGCTTAATCGCAAAGTTTTTTAAAACAAGATTCTGCAAGCGAAGAAAACCTGGTTTGTTTTGTCCGAGATATGCTTAAGGCGTGAGTTCTGAGTGAGATCGCTGTCCAGGACACCCAAGATCTTAATCTCTTTGAATATCTGTATCGGATCACCGTTAAAATCAGGAGGATTGAAAATGTAGCTCTTTCTGATGATAAAGACTATAGTTCTGGTTTTTAGCGTATTAACAGACAGCCTAATCTTGTTGCACAAATTTATCACGAAGTTCAAGGCTGTCTGGGCTCGTTCACCGACAGCAAAGTCACATTTGCCTCGCATTATGATTGCTATATCGTCGGCGTAGTCTACAGTGATGAAGATGTAATATTTAAAGATTATTTTCAGATTATTTAAAAAATCATCAGCGTCTATCAGCCTTAGCAACCGAGGGAGCACCCCTTGCTTGGGACATTCTCCAGAAGGCCTGAAAATTACCGATGTGTTTCATAGTGTAGCTGTAATTTTTCGATTCTATAGCATGCTGATGATCCACGCCAAAAAGTCGGTATTAAGACTATTCTTAGCTTCCATTTCAGCAACAGCCTGAAAATTGACATTTTGTCCTCTTCTATGTCCATAATTGTACATGCAAGTGCCTCTTTGCATTCCAATGTGCTTTCAATCTCTTCCACCACTTTGCGCAATGCCGTTTCCGTAGATTTGCAGATTTTCCCGTTCGGTATGCATACTGGCATGAATTGAGAAAGTTTTACTTGAGGCATAAATGCCCAATGTAGTAGGTAAGCACCTTTTCCATCGTTTTCAGAAGAAAAGATGTGAGATTTATTGATCTGTTTGTTTTGGCTTCGTTCATTTTCTTTCCTGGCTTGGATATGAATACTATTCTAGCTTTTCTCTAGAGCAGCGGTCCCCAACCTTTTTGTATCAAAGAGCATATTTCAAATTACCGACGATGTAACGGGCACCATTTATTTTCCAAGGTAAATTTATAGTGACTTTAATAATCAATAACAAATTTTTTATTTCATAAACATGTATAACATAAATTAATACACAAAAATAGCAAAAATTAATACAACAAACTAATGTTAATTCCAAACAAGTTTTACTAAAAGTTTTATTCAAGCTCAATGTGATCTTTGGCACTGAGTATCAGTGGCTAATACCTCATAATTAGGGCTGTATGCGGATATTCTTGCCCGCAGACAATCATCAAGATGCTCGTCGGTAATTTTAGATCTGTATTTTGATTTAATTTAATCATAGTTGAAAATAATGATTCGCATAAATATGTGGAACCGAAGAACAATTTTATCTTGTAAGCTGCAATTTTTAATAATTGATACTTTTCTTTATCAACCAAGTTCCAAAAGTTTTCATCTGTTACTTATGATTGTAAGATCCAAAATCGGAAGTTCCAGTTCCTTTGCTCCTTTTCCAACAAGTTTTCCAATTGATGTCGCTAATGATGTTACATTTTCTTGGCTAGTAAATGGATTTACAAAAAAGATGACCATTGATTCTATTATAGCAAACTGTTCAAATATTTTTCAAACTGTTCTGTGGGTTTTTGAAGGTGAATAATAAATAATGATGGGTCAAAATCTCTACCACTTACCATTTTATTCATATTTGGGAAATGCACCAGGGACTTAATTTTCAGATCAGATATCCATAAATGAAGTTTTGATTTACATGAGTTTACAGAGCCTATCATTGTAGCAATATGTTTATCTTTGCCCTGAAGTTCCAAATTTAAAGCATTCAATTCTGCCATGATATCCATTAGAAATCCAAAATCCATTAACCAGTAAGGATCGTTCAATTGATCAAAGTGTTGATTTTATTATTCGATAAATTTTTTGATCTCTTCAATCAAGCCTAATAGTATATTAAGAAACTAGTTTCATAATCGACGATTTTATCGCACGCAACCTGTTTAGAAAACGCTCGAGTTTTCTAAAGGATGAGTGCGATAAAACGTCTTATGAAACGAGTTTTTTATACTATTTTTTCTATTTTGCATTTTTTGTCTTGAAATTTTAAAAAATGTGTATTTATTAAAAAATAGTCAATTTGAAATGTTTTTATTATTACTAATTATTTTAATTAATTAAACAATTTAACAATAATTTAGATATTCTTATTAATTTTATTTAGATAATTATTCGTTTTATTGTTCACTGACGTTTGTATGACCAATGTGACCAACCTTGAAAGACAAAACTTTGCGTATCGTAATGAAGGCCATTTCGTTACGCATTTGGGTATCGAAATGACTTTATTTTAGACGCAAAATAAAAAAAATCTTATAAGCACTTTACCTTTACTGAGCCATCGTATCTCTGCATGCAAAAGAAGATCGGAATGATCTTCAGAACCTTCTAGTAAAGCCTGGAACAGTCGGTGCTGTAAAGGAACTGCTCAAATAGAATTAACAATTTTCATTACTATTTTCATAATATGGGAAAATGAAAGTACTTTACTGCACAGAACTTCATGATGGATGATACAATGATAGGCCATAAAGTTGGGAAATAATTCATCTTGCTTACACAAGGAACAAATCCGTTGATACTGCCCACCATGTTATGAATATGTTGAATATATCCTGACCTGAGGTTCGCCCTTTCATTGGCAATATTTTATACAGCTCTTTTAATACAGCTCTTCTTTACAGTAAAGTCATTAAAAACCATTGTCACCATGACTGCCAATTGTGCGGTATCTGATAAGTCAACAGACTCATCAAATTGTAAAGAAAAGCATTCACATATTTCTAAGTCATTTTTTAGTTCAGTTTGAATATCGGTTGAAATTGCCTATATTCTTTTTGTAACCGTATTGCCAGTCATGATTTTTTCAGTACAAACAAATATACTTTTTTCAGTGCAATCATCTTCCAAAAAATACATTATTACAATTTAGCCAAATTCAGTAAATTTTACCAGTACTGTTTTTAGCAACTCGTTTACAACGATAATTTAACTATTTCTTCTTTCCAAACACTAGCAAAATGGCAATATTTTAATTAGTCAGATTACCCTTATATGAGTCGATAACAAAAAGCATTTGGTGTGCATAGTTCGTTTTTAATATGTTCAACACTGATCGCGTGATGTAGGTTTTCTTTTGCTGAAAATTTCTTCTTAAAGTTGAAGAATTTTTTTAGCTCAACATTTATTTCATTCCTTAAAGATGGATTATTTTTTAATGAAATTTATGAAAGTTCTATATGGAACTTTTGAAAGAAAAATCAAAGATAATAGAAAAAATTGGTTGGTGGCACTAATAAAATAGGCAAAAAATATAGCATCCGAGTTGTTTTACTCAAAAGTTGAAAAACTCAAAAAGTATATGAAAAAAGTTAATGAACGTAATATTTTGTGGTAGCACACACAAAACAGCTGGCGGGCGCCCGCGGTCATACGGTTGGGGACCTAAAGAGCTAAAACTTGCTATTAACAGACGCTCGAGGTATAGGAGATTGGGAGTTAACCCTTTTTGCAAGAAGATCGGAAATATTCCGGCGTTTCTTAGGAATTTGAACGGCCCGGGTGATTTTTTGGTCCAAATTGTTGGGAGAGAATATTCTGTTGGTTAGTTGGTCTGAAACCTTTCTAGTTTCATGTTTTTTCCTCTTGCGAGCTCACGCATGTAGAGCCTGGGAAGTGAGCCTGCAATAGTGTTTCTACAGTTTCTCTACTGTTGAATAAAGCGGTTCAAACTAGCTGACCCATTGTTAAACCGATAAATTTGAACGCAACCTACATTATTTTGGCATTTTTTTGGGTATGGTGGTCCAGCGAGGCCTTCGGTAGGCCTTGATTTTTGCGTGATGCTATGTTCTTTACGCCATGTTCCAATGGATGCCCAATTTCGTTCGGTCGGCATATTGGGTGGTTTGCTTGGCACGTGGGTGTTGTTTGAGGACCCCAACGTTGTGGTTACCGAGATCATTAAGTCTACTGCGAGAAAGTGTCAAGTTTATCGATAGGGGGCAACTTGCATTACTACGGCGATGCAACTTTTAAGAATAAGTAATGGACTTTAACTTAAACGCTTTGGCTTTAAAATGGTAATCTACCGATTCGCAAATTTATTATTTACTGTTACAAAAATTATACATTTCAGTATCGCATTATACATTTCTGTGAAACTGAAACGCAATAATCTAACTTAAAGTACAATCACTTAGAGTTTTAAAGCAAGACAACATTTTTTTTTACAAAAAATCATGTACATATTACGAAATCACAATAACGTCGGGACTATAGAACTGGTCTGTCCTGTTCACGGAGCGACTGAAAAGTCGGTTTTCAATTCGAAATTTATACAAAATTTTAAATTAAAAAATGCTTAAAATCAAATATAGACGGCGTTCACAAAATGTAATCTATTTCAAAATCGGTAAAGTTTTTATGTTAATTTAATGCTTAAAACGACATTATTTATGGAAACATACAAAAACGAATATTTATTTATTATTTTAATTAAAGAAATTTAATGAATTTACAAAACAGATATGGACCACATTTTGAAGATATGAATAGTCAAGGAAATATAACAAATGTTACCGTACAGGCGGGAAACACAGCATTTTTAAATTGTAGAATAAGTTTACTTCAAGACAAAACGGTAAGTGGATATTTTGAATTCTTTTATAAAAAAGTTAGCCACTACACTAACCAACTAGGATTATAAGAATTACCAGATTCAAGTTCGATACTGAATTGTTAATTTTCAGTAGCATAGTCTGTGTCTGTTTAAAAAAATCTTTAATTTAAAATAATTTCTATTTATTGTTTATGGAACTGACTTTGAGTAAAATAATTTCTACAATTTTTTTAATTAATTTAATATTACAATGAGTAAACAAAATTGTAATTAAATAATGTTGTCACTTTTAAGGTAATAAATGTAACATAAATAAAGAATTTTATACCATTGTAAGCAATGCTCATTATCATATTTATCATATTACCAATAACCTGGAACGTAACCTTTTTACGTTACAAAAAAATATGAAGCGAGAAGTAAACAGTTAAAACTTTGTTATCACGCAAAATTTATTTTATTTTTATCACGCATAATTTTCCAATTTTTTTTATTTTTATATTTTGTTTCTTTTTGTTGTTGTTTAAGTTATACTGAGAAAAATTAAACAAAAAAAATGTTTTGCCGAAAAATTTAATGATACATATATATTAAATAAAACATCTATGTGAGGTGCACCTGTGTAACAACGACAAAAAGAGGAAAGGCTGTTGAACATAAATTTCTCTTTGATAATTTAGACAGAAAGCTATTCATGCCAATGGTGTTTGTGTATGTTACAACTTTAATTTAGAATGGAAATATATGTTTTTCTTTATGAAAACATATGTCGACTTGTTATAGCATAGTAATTTTCATACAGGAAGGGTGCTTTTTCTTAGTGATTGATGAAAAAAAAACGTGTGAATTTATTTTTTGTAAAAGTGATTAATTTCGTATGCTTTTAGTTGGTCCAAGCGTATCACGTCATTGAAGTGTGGAGAAAAACCGAATTGAAATAATAAAAAAGTATTAAAGAAGCAAATGAAATTCAGACCAAAATAACATGTTTTCCATGCTGAAATGTGGGCAGACAGAGTTGGCTTATCTCTTAATTCGGTATAACTTATGCTCAATCTCCTTCTGGTTCGATCGCTTCGGTTTAGTGTATACATCTTTAATTAAGGCTCTTCCACTGACAATCCAATATTCTGCAACTCATATATACCGTCTTCAGGTTCAGATACATACAAATTTGACTTCAAGAAACCAAACTTTTTGTCCAAAATATCACAGAGTTTGATTTAATTTTTGATTTTGTATTTGGACTAAATTATTTATTTAATTTATCGTATCAAGCTTCTGAGTGATGTCGAGTGGAACGATATTAAGCATTTATTAATACTTAGTTGGTTTATGTCACGGGAATATTAAGTTATCATTAGGTAAGCGTTTATGGTTTTCAGAGATTAACTGTAAATATATTAATCACTAAAAACTCCTTTCGTAGATTATAGGCTTAGATTAATTTCTGGTTGTTTGAAATGAACAGTATTGTATATTCAAGTGGCTGGTAAATGATCAACTGAATACAAGATACTATAAGTTGTTTTTTGCTTTTTATTGAGATGACTAACTGCTTTCGTGAACATTACCAAATATGTCAATAGCAGACCTTACTACACGGCTTGCGTCAGTATTGGTATTAATTTTATCTGCTTTGTATTGAACATAACAGTCGTATTAATTTATGTCAGCATGCCAGCGGATAAGTTGACAGCATTTTTACTTTTATGGACCCAGATGTTTGTTTGCCTGTGATTCATTTTGATATTGAAATTTCTACTGTAGAAATAAGGGCGACACCGATTCACTGTTCATACAATCATTTTACATGCAAATGGGATGAGTAAGTCGATGAGAGATTAGGTAAAATAGCGAAATCACTGGCATCAGTAGTCGCAAAAAATGGTTTTGTCAAGTCAAACAACTGGAGAATTGGTATCTATTTAAGTTGTTCTTTGAGATGCTCAAAAAATTCTTCAGAAGATTCATTCCATTATAAATGCTAGGTTCACATTTTTCAATAGTGGTGTGTCATCTAGATCTAATGTTGATAAAAAGTTAGAAAAACGTCCAAGTTAAGCTAGGATATCTGCATTGTTGGGTAATCAATAGACCAATCATCAATAGTCATCACATTTAATCGCCTAAAATCGACAACTACACGACATTTTTTTTCGCTTGTACATTATTTTACCAGAACAAGAAGTACATGGGAGTTTCAAGAACTAAAACTTTTTTCAATAATATCAGCTTCTAGAATCTTCCCGACCTGATTATTTATTTTTACTTTTGTATCACGAGGTATTCTATAAGGTTTTATTTCAATTGGTCTCGAGTTTGTTGTTCGCGAGATTGTTATGCTAACATAGTCGCAAGGTAAATAAAATATGTCATTGTTGTTAATGAAGATCCACAAAAAGTTCTTGTAGTTGAAAATATTGTAATGATAATCCAAGTTCCAAAAGTAATCCAAATTTAATCCAAACAAGTTGATATCGATGAAAATGTGGTGTAATTAATCAGCAGATGAACTTGATTATTGTAGAATGATATTGTAGCGACCGATGTTAGTTGTTCTCAAGATTATTTTAAGTATTAAAATAATATAATATTAATTGAAACACAGTAATAAATTTTATATTGTTGTTCACTTGTATGTTGATTTTAATAGAATGATTATAAAAAATAAAGTTTTACATTTACACATTTCTTTTTGGTATGTCAAAAGACAGAGACATCTCATTTAGTTTTAAATAATACATTTTAATATTGTGATAACATTAGATCTAGTGATGAGAATTATTTTTAATAAAAATGAAACTAACATTTAGGGTAAATATGAGTTTTAAACAATTATAACTAAAACTGCTCGAATTCACAACATCTTCTAAAAATATAGAGCCTTTCCAACAATTGTTACAAATTTTTAATGCAGATGGTTTTTCTTCTGCATTTAAAGATTTCAAGTGTAAGCAATTGGACTTTTTTATAGAAATAAATGTGAATCTTGATTGGGAAATCTTCTATTTAACCAATTCTATAGAAAAAAAACCTATATAAACACAAATTAGTGTTGTGTACACAAGAAAATAATTTAACACAAAAAATCCAAGCAAAAATTATATAAATCAAGTCAAAAAGAAATAAAGCATACAGTATAACTATGTAAATTATTAGTCAACTTATATCCCAAACTTTGATTGTTATATTCTCATTCGTAATTTTTTCTCATACTGATACCAACTTTATGATACCTTCACTGATACTGTCCGGTGCAATAGCATTAACAAATACTGTTTTTCCTGTAAATGAAGACCAATTTTTTCAAAACAAACTTTTAATCCAATCCATCGTTCGACCCACCACAGCTATCATTTTAATATAACTGTTCTATTGTCAACTTGATATTTCCTTTCATATTCCAATAGGACATCTTCAATATATAATGAGGTAGATAATACCAAATAAAAATTATCCCCTATCACGCATTTTCTAACCAAATTAATTACATTTTCAGCTTTATACATAATATCACGACGATCGTTGCACATTATCGGTCATTGATTAAAAAAATTATTTGCGTGTCATATCACCAAATTACCATCATCCAGCACACATGTTTGATTTCTAATAGAAAAATTATTTAAATGAAAAGACGCTGATTTAGAAAATATATATATTATATTATATAAATATAAACATATTTTTCATTTAAACACTTCATTTTTGTATTATTTATAAAATCACAGATCTGATGAATTTATATTCTAAAAAACAACTTTTTACTCTCTTTTAATAAATTTCAACTATTATTACAAATATTCGACTTCAATAGTTTAAATGTTTAACCTTTGAATTAAATTTACATAATTATCTTTTGATTTTAAATTACATAATAACCCGATCGACCATTTGATCGAGTATAAATAGTAAGACTGTGGTTTTTTTAATTATATTTTCATTGCACACAAATTTAAAATATATCTCATCTCAACCCATCTCCATACATCATCTCAATAAATAATTTCTCTACAACTACAGACAATAATTCTATCTTCCATAAATTTTAACAACTGTATTATATCTACATGTAATACTATGACTAAGCCTTAGAAAAAAAATTTTCATAATTTATGTAGACAGAATCATGCATTATTAATTAATATTGTGTAACGCAACAAAGCAATTAACCGAAAAAATGTTTTATCTTTGTTGAAATTTAATGGCACGAACCAAAATAAATTAGCAAATCATTGTAGAATTTCTTTAAAAATTCATATTCTTATTTTAAAGTAAAACTTGAATTAGACTTGAATTAGTTTATTGGAATAATATCGTATTGATCTAAAGCTTCTGGAGATATTTTCAAAAAGCTGATTTTTGCAGCATTGTTTTGCACATAAGTGATAGAATTAGCAATAACTGCACCAGGGTGTTCTTACTTAGAAGAACAATCATAATTATCATCTTGATCTGCATCAAAATAAAAAAGACACATCTTTACTAATATAGTTGGTAAAACAACACTGGGACAATTTACGCTACCTAGGGTTACGGAAATAGTAATATTGTAGTTTTGTTTAAGTTTATGCTAAGAATTTTTTTATTTAAATCTATTTTACATTTGTAGTTTATTAAAATATTAGTACCAAAATTCCTACATAATTAAGTGGAAAAGAATCTGGAACAAACCATAATTTCTGAAAAAAATGCAAAATTTAAGAATCATACCCCAGCAATACATACAGATACAGTTAAAGCTTCAAAGTTATCTTTGGAAAATTCTTGTATATTGCATTTGCGACTGATGTAAAAACGTGATAAAATCAAGATAAAGAGATAAAAATATATTAAGGCTTTTGGTTTTGGTCAGCAAAGAACAAATTATTGGTGTTGCGGTTTATAGAAAATTAGAGCTGCTGTTATCGTTTGCAAATAAATAAAATCTTGATTCTTCGTTCAAACACAACTGTGTTCTGTGGATTTTGTTCGAGTTTCTTTTGTAAATCTGATTGTCAACTTGTTGAGGAGCATTATTGTCTTTTCCGTCTTCGTACTGTTGGTTATTCAATTTTCAGTTCGTACAGTCCCTAATATGATGGCCAAGAGTTTATAGTAGCCACAAATCACAAAGGTAATTGTTACAACCCAAATGTCACATTAGTAATAATTACAAATGTAATTGTTAATATACCCTGCCTTCATGATATAATAATTAAGATAGTATGTGTTAGCAAAGATCCGTTCCATATAAAATTAAAAATAATATTAAGAACAAGCTACTTATCGAAAGATTTAGTAATATTAGCTGTCAACAGTACATTGATTAATGCCAACGAAACCAAATTCCTACAAATAGACATCGGACTAGAATTAGTTTGAGGTTAAAGATGATTTTTATGCAAATCTTGAGTTTTAGTTATTTTAAGGAAAGACGTCTAATTGATTCAGTTACACAGCTGTTAATCCATCCACAATGATAAGTGTAGATTCACTTACTCCCGTCATTTATTTGATCCAAAAGGTTGCGGCCTGTTGTTAAAAATGTTTCCTTCTATGACAGCAGAACCAAATAACAATTTACTGATTAAGCATACCGTTGTACATCATATCGCTACCACCGGCCTTTTTCAGTATCAAAACTCCGCAGGCTAGATCCAGTAGATCAAAATGCTTTTCACTGATCTTGAATGATTATACTTTTTTTTTCTACAATAGACCTTGATAGAGCTTACCATCTCATTCCAGTAGCAAATACAGGTTTTCAAATGACATATGGGCAACGCCTCACATACGTTTCAGTGTTTCTTTAACAAATCTGTTCAAAATTTAAACTTCTTGTTTCTCTGTATAGACAAAACCTCAGTGGCATTGAAAAATGAGGAACAACAAAAATTTCATTTAAAACAACTGCTCTAAAAACTCGCGAATTCTGTGTTTATATTAAGAGACAGACCTAAAAAGAATGTTAATCTGCACGTATGTACCGCAGCTCCATATATTTGATGATAGAAATACAACTTTGTCTCGTTTTTCTAGCATTAACTCGAGATCTCGACCGTGGTTGGTGTCGGGATAGTCATTATTTTCATTATTTTTAGTTAGGAGAATAGAATTGGGTTTTTGAGCTGAATCTACAAAATACTGTAAGCTGTTCGAGTTGTTTCTCTGTTCTGGTTCTTTGGTCTTTCACTATTGAGCTTAAATATGGCATTTCTTCCAATACAAGGTTGTACAACTGGTTCAGTAATGGTCCATTACTTTCGACCAATAATGCAAGTAAAGGCAAGTACTGGCAAGCAACCATGATCCAGAAAAGAAAAAATCAGCAATGGCCCGGGTTGAACAGCTGATCCGGTAATGCACTAATAATAATGATCAGTATTGTAGCAATGGCCGAGTACTGGCATTTATGACTAGGCCAGAATATTATCATATGTAAATTTAAATTAATTTAATACAAAATAATTAAAATAAATATAAATGTCTCGTGAAACAAAATTTAAAACTTTTATCAACCTTACCAATATTATCATGAATGATATCGACCTTACCAATATTAACATGAATTTTAACCGAATGACATAGTTGGGCCAATTCATGGTTTCAGTCCTAGCCCACCATTGCTTGGCCAATCAAAATTAAAGTATTCCGGAAATATTCTATAAACCGTAGATCAGCTGATTAATAGTTCTAGGAATGGCCAATATTCAAGTGCTTTTTACCATTCATATGTCAGTACTTGGCCATTCAAAGGTAACTATAAACTGGATCTTTTATGTAAACACTAGATCGGTCGATGAATGGTTCTAGTACTAGCCCATTAATAATAACCAAGTAATGTTAACCATTAATGGGTCCGTGCTTGGCAACGTTTCAGAGTATGGCTGAGGCTGTTCCGAATCTACAGATTCGGCTTGGGCTGCCATTGGTTTACAAAAGTCGTACGTGTAGATTAACGAGATTGATGAACTTCAATAATTTTATTTTGCTTGCTTTTAATAGTAATTTTCTCAATAATCCTGTCCGTCATTCTGGGCATCAATGAATAGGTATAGGTTGAAGGAAAACTGTATACATATAATCTCTGGCATACTGCATATCCAAAGAGATCATATGATTTTGTCGATCATATGTATTTGTTGGTCTTGAGCAATACGTTCATAACGTACTAAACCATTACACATATTTCGGAAGTAAAAGAATATAGCAAGTGCACGTAGTTTTACTTATCTGGTTTGCCATATTGGTAGTCAAAACTTTGTTCTGACACTCTGAACCTAGTATGTGGATGCAGTATTCACAATGAATGCAGTTTCATATGAGGTAAGACGTCTAGCCTGAAAAGACTATTCGATTTTATTCTTTGAATAGTGTTCCTTGTTTCGTCGTTAAACATTCTTGGTAAAGTTAAAGCAAATAATTAAACAAATAGAAAAACAAAGCAATAAAGTAAACGCGAATAAATATTTTCGATCGGTTAGAGAGAAAAACGAAATCTTATATATTAATACGCTAAAAAAAACTTTGTACAGCCTAAGGCAGGCTTTTTTATTTAAATTTTGATTCATTTCAAATTTTCACTGCTAACTGATATTAGTGTAACTTAGATTTTAAAGATTTTTGGGATTTTTCGGATCATAAATAAAAAAGTTCTAGACGAATTAAAATGTATTTTTGAATTTAACGGCCCCCGTTATACAATATCAAATGGAATTGCCCAAGTATATATTTTTTTTTTCACAAAAACAAAAAACTTTTTATATTTATATATATACATACATTATAAGTTTACATACAACTGGTACTGTTTACAATTTGCATATTTATATTCTCATTTCTCAAAACAAATAAAAGAAATAATAAATGTTACATATAAATTTTACAATATGTCTAATATGTACACAAATTTTAATCATATTGAATTACTTTAAGAACACCTTATATTCGTATGTAAAAAAAACACGAAACAACAAACGAAACGAAATGAAATTTAAAACTCAAAACTTTATTTTTTTTTTTATATTTTAGTTTATGCATTTCTTTGGGAGTGTTTATCCACTCCGTATTATTTTTCTGTGTTTTAAAAAATCGTTAAAAATCAATTTTTTTGTCTGCTTAAATCACATTTATTATTTTCTGGTATTTTCTAAGCAAAAAACAATATTAGAAATAGGCTCTGATTGTTTTGTATTTCCTTTAAAGTTTAAAAAAAATTCGTTATTTTCAAACCCAAATTAAATTTGCTATATCATTACTTTTATTCGTAATTGTTACAAATTTAAGTATTTATTTATGTATTAGAGATCATTGGCTAAAAGCCATTTACAATAATATATACTAGGAGTGCCCGAAGTGCTTCGCTACGCGTATAAATAAAGTTTTTGCGTAGACATTTTGTTGACGTAGAAGCAATGATTTCAAAAAGTGGTAATGAGAAATGCTAGCATATAGTTTTTAATTTTTTTTTAAATATATGAATGAAAAATAATCAGAACTCTAGCTGATCAGTTCGGATATATGAAAAATTTGCGATCAAATAAGTTTTCAAGTAAGCTTATTTGATCTCTAACTTATTTGATCGCTAATTTTTCATATATACGAACTGATCAGCTAGAGTTCTGACTATTTTTCATTCATATATTTAATAAGAAAAGTTAAAAATTATATGCTAGCATTTCTCATTACCACTTTTTGAAATCATTGCTTCTACTTCAACAAAATGTCTACGCAAAAACTTTATTTATAAGCTTAGCGAAGCACGCCGGGCCCTCCTAGTTTAATTTAAATTTATTACGTTTTGAACATAAATTTGTAAAATAATATAATGTAATAAATATGTATAACCAAAAGTTTAAAATTTGATTTTATTACTCATTTCACTCCTCAAAAATATGGAAGGGCTGAAATCTCACAGCTCTGAGATATCAAGACTTCGGTCTGGGTTAAAGATTTTAATATAGTTTTCGGCAAAAAACTTTTATGAGGACATGGTTTTTAGTTTTGGGCAGCGATGTATATCAAACATAACTCTTTGTTAAAGTACAAGCATTTTTTATCTCAGTTTAAAAATTTACTACACAACTAACACGAAACGTTGCCAGAAAATTATAATCAAAATTCCAAAAATATTGTAAAAATTAAATAAAGTCAAACTTTTTCTAAATTCCAAAAGTATTCCAAAAATTAGAATATAATCAAATATTTAAATTTTTTCTAAATTCCAACATTTCAAAAATTCTTAAAAATTCAAACTTTTTCCAAAATTCTAAAAATATTGCAAAAATTATTACAAAATCACATATTGAAAATTTTTTCAAAATTCCAAAATTCTAAAAATATTTCAAAAATTCTTACAAAATCAAATATTAAAACTTTTGCCGATATTCTAAAAATATTGCAAAAATTATTACAAAATCAAAAATACAAACTTTTTCAAAATTCCAAAAATATTTCAAGAACTATAACAAATTCAAAAACTTCCATGTCTATTTTCAATTACATTTACGTCATAAAAACAGCTACATTTTTTTTCCAAAAAATTGGCTAAAAAAATAAATGAAATCATTTTTTGACACACTTGACATTATTTTTTGACAAACTTATAATGCCATAATTCTCTATAATAATAATAAAATATCATGTCATACAAACTATTAATTTTATTGTTTTCTAAAAAAATTGGGTAAAAAATAAATAAAAACCTTTCTTTTGACACACTTGACAACATTTTTTGACAAACTTATAATCCATAATTCTCAATAATAATAATAAAGTTTCATTTCAAAGAAACAATTTTATTTTTTCCACAAAAAAGGGTAAAAAACTAAATAAAAATCTTTTGACACACTTGACAACATTTTTTTGACAACCTCGTAATGCCATAATTCTCAATAATAATAATAAAACTTCATTTCAAACAAACAATTAATTTTATTTTTTTTTTCCAAAAAATTAGGTAAAAAATAAATAAAAATCTTTCTTTTGACACACTTGACAACATTTTTTTGACAAACTTATAATGCAATAATCTACTTTTTGATCTTACATACCAATCCCGACCATCAAGATTTCTCCAAATTTAATGTTCCTACTCGTAAATTCGTTACGTAATTTCGTTACTCGTAAATTCGTTACGTTCCTACTTAAAATGAACGTTTTTTAAGCCAAAAATATGAAAATTTGCTATTTTTGACACACATAATGATTTTTTTGACACACTTCCGGTACAGTTATCGAACACAGCGTCCTGTCGGACCTGTCCCTTGTGAATACCTATTTTTAGAAAAAAAAAATTTTGAAATCCCTCCAGCGGTTTTCCGTGCAGCGTAGGTAATGACGGCCGGCCGGCAGACAGACATACATTTTTTTTTTTGCTTTTTTAGAATGAGTAGGTCCTAAAACGTCGAGAAATGTAAAAAAAAGTGGGGGTAAGAATTTCACTTTGAGCTCATGAATGTAATACTTAGGTCTTTCAGACCGAAGTAATAGTATGTATGCATAAATTAAAATGAATTACATTTCGCTATCGTTCTTCCTCGAAGAGCAAAAATTTAGAGTTTTTCGATAACACTCCTTTTGAATTTTTATTTTAGTTCTTTTCTTTTCTTTCAATTCGTTTGCAAAAGAAGAACATTAATACCTATCAATAATATCATTAATACCCATCAATACCTAACATTAATATCGTTTTTATATATTTTTATAACTTTTTTTTTGTTACTTTAGAAGATTATTTGAATTATCAGTTCAAATCAAAATTCATTCGGATTTTCATTCATTCATTCGGATTCAACGGATCACAACAATAAAGAAGCAAGAACAGATAGAACAGCAGCAGTTCAACACACCTTAAACATGGGTCATCACTTCGATCTTGAAAATACCCAAATTCTGGAAATTGAAAACAACTATCAGAAAAGAAAAACAAAAGAAATTCTATGCATAGACAAGTTTAGAAAATCAACAATAAATTTCAAAACGGACACAAAAAAATTACAGCAAACTTATACTCAACTGCTACAAACAGCATAACCCATTTTATAATATAAAAATAACCACAACACATTTAGCAAGATTATTTATACTCACCACTGCAGTACAAGAAAAATAATTCCCACAGGAATTGAAGAACGGGTCCTGGTCTAATTTATTTCTTCTTATATTCTATGTTTTTGGTTTTTCTCTTTTCTTTCCCCTTCAATTCAATTAATTAATTGCTTATCGTTTTCTTTTTGAGTTATCGACTTGTCAGTAAGGTTAGCTCCAAATTTATTAAAAACAACATCAAGATCGACGGTAAAAGAGGTTGTTTTACTGAAAAACACCGAGTCAACTTTTTTAAATAAATAATTGGTACGTCTTAAATACTAGTTTAATGAGTTACTAGAAAAAACTAGAAATATATTAACACGAACCATAAAAAATTAATTAATTAGTAGTTCGAACTTAAAAATACAAACATTTTCAATACGATTTCAATTTTGTAAAGGTTTTTGTGCTAATCAAAATGTTTTTTTTCCATTGATCTAAAATTGTTAATTTAAAATATGCAAAATAATTTTTTTTCGGCAAACGGCTGTAAAGTTTAACTTTACTGCCGCTAGGGAGTTAGCTAAGGTCTTACTTTTTAGCCTGACAGCAAAAGTAACGTCTAGCGACAGTAAAAGTAACGCCATTTTTATTTTATATTACGGAGGCTGTAAAGTAGCATTTGTTATTTGTTAGTTTGTTATTTTTTCAAAGATATTGTTTAACCATGACAACAAAAAATAAGTTGATTCTCATATTAGAAATTTTGAAAAGGCTGCTTTGATAAAAAAATTATATTCATACAAATTTAAATGTTTTTTTTCTATTTTTTGGAAGTAATTAGGACGATACAAATTCATATTTATAAAAAGTTTGATGTATTAATTTCATATTTATAAAAAATTTAAATGTTTGCCGAAAAAATAGTGTATTTAATTCGGAGCTAAAGTGACTTTTTGTGTTTCGTCTATAATTGTCGGCTTCCCTGCGGTCGGCCGTCAAACTATAGACTCAACACAAAAAGTATCACTTTAGCTCCTAATTAAAAAATGTACCATTATACTTTATACTCTGTACAAAGCGGAGAGACATTAAAGTCTAGACAGTCTGTTTGACTATCTGTCTAATTGTCTGTCTGACTGTCTGTCTGACTATCTTTCTGGCTGTCTTTCTGACTGTTTTACTGACTGTCTGTCTAACTATTTGTCTGACCGTCTTTCTCACTGTCTGTCTTTCTGTCTGTCTGACTGTCTGTCTGACTGTCTGTCTGACTGTCTGTCTGACTGTCGGTCTGACTGTCTGTCTGACCGTCTGTCTGACTGTCTGTCTGACTGTCTGTCTGACTGTCTGTCTGACTGTCTGTCTGACTGTCTGTCTGACTGTCTGTCTGACTGTCGGTCTGACTGTCTATCTGACTGTCTGTCTGACCGTCTGTCTGACTGTCTGTCTGACTGTCTGTCTTACTGTCTGTCTGACTGTCTGTCTGACTGTCTGTCTGACTGTCTGTCTGACTGTCTGTCTGACTGTCTGTCTGACTATCTGTCTGACTGTCTGTCTGACTGTCTGTCTGACTGTCTATCTGACTATATGTCTGTCTGACTGTCTGTCTGAATTTCTGTCTGAACGTATGTCTTACTGTCTGGCAGACTCTCTGTCTAACTGTCTGTCTGATTGTCTGTCTATCTGACGGTCTATTTAACTGTTTGTCTCTCTGAACTGTCTGTCTGACTGTCTGTCTGACTATCTGCCCTACTGATTGTCTGTCTGATTGTTTGTCTGGCTGTCTGTCTGACTGTGTTCCTGACTGTCTTCATAACTGTCAGTCTGACTGTGTGTCTGACTGTTAGTTTTACTGTCCGTCTGACTGTTTGCCTGACTGTCTGTCTGAATGTTTGTCTGACTGTCTGTCTGACTGTCTGTCTGACTCTCTGTTTGACTGTCTGGTTGACTGTCTGTTTGACTGTCTGTTTGACTGTCTGTCTGATTTTCTGTCTGACTGTCTCTCTGACTGTCTCCCTGTCTGACTGTCTGTCTGACTGTCTGTCTGCCTGTCGGTCTGACTGTCTGTCTGACTGTCTGTATGACTGTTAGTCTGACTCTCACTGACTGTCTTTCTGACTGTCTGTCTGATTGTCTGTCTGACTGTCGGTCTGACTGTCTGTCTGACTGTCTGTATGACTGTTAATCTGACTGTCTCTCTGACTGTCTGTCTGTTTGTCGTTCTGACTGTCTGTCCTACTGTCTGTCTGACTGTCTGTCTGACTCACTGTCTGTCTGACTGTCTGTCTGTCTGAGTGTCTGATTTTCTGACTGTCTGTCTGACTGTCTGTCCGACTGTCTGTCTGACTGTCTGTCCGACTGTCTGTCTGACCCTCTGTCTGACTGTCTCTCCGACTGTTTGTTTGACTGTCTGTCTAATTGTCTCTCTGACTGATAATCTGACTGCCTAGTTGACTGTCTGACTGTCTTATATTGTCGTTCTGATTGTCTGTATGACTGTCTTTCTGACTGTCTTGCCGACTCTCTGTCTGACTTTCTGTCTGACTGTTGGTCTGACTGTCGTCTGACTGTCTGTCTGACCATCTGTCTGACTGTTTGGCTGACTGTCTGTCTGACCATCTTTCTGATTGTCTGTCTGATAGGCTGTGTGACTCTCTGTCTGACTGTCTTTCTGACTGTCTGTCTGACTGTCTCTCTGAGTATTGCTTTGTTGATTGATAATATCGAACTTATAGATTACCTTGATTCGCACTAGCAGCGAATAAATGTGACGGAATATAACATCTACTATAAATATTACTTTAGTGAACTCTCCTTTAAAGAAATTCAAAATATCATTCCTGCGTGTGCGTAGTACAATCAACGAACAGTAACCTCAGACTTATCCCACCCGTTTGCCGTCCAAAAACTTTGTTCTAGAAAGTCTTTTCAATAGAGTGACCAAATCCGAATTGAATTGAATTGAATTTGCCCCTCAGACATTTAAAGAAAATATCAATCGTCATTTAAAATAAAGAATATTCTTATATTCTCATTCCTTCCATTTCTCCAATCTTCTTCCTTTCCTTTCCTTTCCTACCTTGACATGGTATCTTCGGTTATTCAAAGAGTTTGAATAATGAATACCTCATATTTAGTGTGTTTAGCATGGCTAACTAATTAATAAAAAAATCAATTTTGATGAAACTTCTTATATTAGTTTTCAGTTTGGTTTCCTGCCTTGCCCATTTTTTAAGCTTTTGAAAAATACTAGATAATGGAGAAATGGACGTCCAAACCCTTGTTTATTAAAACTTTAAATATTTTTAAGTCTTTTAATTTGATGTTAATGATGTTAATTTGGTACATAATCTTATGGTTTAGTTTGCATAGTTTTGTTAGCGTATGAGCAAAATTGGATAAACAGTAACATGGAAAAATGTCATTTAATATTAGTATGTATACCAATAACAGAGACTGAAGTACACAGGTGGTCACAGCCGTAGTTATATTCCTTAATTTTTATCCATATAAAAAAAACTCTCAAAAAAAACTGGATCAGTGCTAGGATGTCGACCATTGTATAATAAAATGCTTTTAAGCATGCTTTTAACATGGTTTTAAAAAGTTAAAACAAAAATTTATTTTATTTAAACCAACAAAATAACCATAAAAGCATAAAACAATAAATACTAATAAAAACATCAACATATTTTACGTAACATTCATTTTGTTTATCGAGCCACAGACAAACATTATAATAATAATAAAAGAAAATAATCATACAACTTAAATAAATATAGCCTTCCTCTGTTATCCTGAGCTTTTGTCTTTTCATACATGTAGACAAACGTTGTCATATGAATGAGTTGATAAGTTTTTAATCAAAGCAAAAGTTTTAAGGGATTACACATGACAATCAGTGAAATATACATTCGGGTTGTTTATCGTACGAATTAAAACAAATATTTTTCAATCTTTTAATCAGCAGTTTTTTTTGGGAAATTTTGTTACTCAACTAATTTCCATCTCGCAGTTGTTTTTTAATATTTCCTCATATATTTTTGAGCTATAGTACATACATTTTTGTTATAAGAAAACTTAACTTTTGCATTATTCTCGTCAACTTTTTCGTATTCTTTTGTGTTTTTATTTCTTTTTTTGTAAAGTTAAGGAATAAGGAAAATTTTAAATATTATGTTGATCCACGTTTAATGTTCCTTTTTCGTATATAAAAAAAAACAATAGAAGAAAAAAAAGGAAAAATTTAATTTGTTTATTTTCCTGAAGAGATTTATTTGAATTATGATTTTTTTTTATTTTTATAACAACTTTGAAAAACGGTTGTATGAATTTTTTAAAAATTTCAGGTAAAAGCTTGTGGTTTTAGTGGTTTTTTTTATGGAAATACCGATTTTCATAAATTTTGATGTATATAAAGCTTTTTGTGCAATCATTAATAATCTATGAGTAAAGAAGCGATAAGGAGCGATTATCGTTTTAATGTCGTACCATTAATAATTTTATTTTAAAATTAACGTTAATAAAATATTTCTATGACTAAATTATTGTGGAAATATTTTTGAAAACTTATTTTTTGATAGCAAGGTGTAGTGTAATAGGAATTACAATATATATATCACAACAACACATAGTTATGTTTTAACGCCTACCTCCTATCAACATGTATTCTGATTTGATGATAGATGCTTTGTTTAAAGCTTCATAGATTTAATGCAATTGAAATTATTGATGCCGGCAAATCGTTTCGTTCTTAAACTTTTTGGATATAGAAATACCGTAGTTTAGTTTTGGAAATTTCCAATCAACGAATATAATCAGAGGTTGAAACGACAATGTAAACGGGAAAATTTCAATGTTACTAAAATATTTGGATTTCATTTTTTTTTTTTTTTTTTTTTGTAATAAAATGTGATGTGTAGTAGGCATTACAATATGTGTCACAACAACACATAAAAACCTTTTAAGACCAAGGTCCCACAACAACATGCGTTCTAAGAATGTTAATGGACGCAAATCTGTTTTTTTTTGTTTTTTTTTTTTTAATTTTTTTTTGTTCAATAATGGATAACTAAACCATAAATCCTATCACATATAAAATATGACATAGGCCAATATTTCGTGATAGGATAGAGAAAATAAAAATAAAATAAGAGATAAAAAGCAAATTTGTTTTAAAAATTTGCAGGAACAAAACTAAAATTGGTTTGCCAATAGTCCAGCTAATGGCATAATCCTTGATTATGGGACGCAGTATATTTTTCAATGATTAACGCTCAGATATATAGTTATATGAAGGCTCGTTTCTTCGAGCAAGCTACAGCGTTCCAGCATCAAGGAATATTCATTAGCTACGACTGAGAGTGCTACCGTTGACTGAATACAGTTCATCCGCCAGCACCCCTAAGATATCACCTTGGCTAGTGATATCTCACTACTATTGCCAGTGGTATGTGATATCTCACGTTAACTCATATGCCAATAGCAGGGACTGGAGTACGCGGGGTTGTCACACCCGTGGATCAAAAAATAGAAAAAAATTAACAAATTAATAAAAACTGATCCCTCCATGCGTGAATTAAAATATTTTAATTGCAAAACAATTTACATTCACTGAACTTGGGTACTTAACTAGCGACGCTTTGGTTAAACGACCAATAATTTATGGCATGTGATTTGGTGACAAGTAATCACTACTTATGATTTATTCATAAAAACTGTTTTGTTTACGTTACTCTCGTAAAAGTTACTCAAAGAAGAGATATAAAAAACATTTTTATTTAATTTTAACTCGAATAAACTCAATATGTATCCAAGCTACCAGTGCGGAAAATAAAGATGGGGTTCTTCGAAGGAGCATTAGAATATTTTAAGTTTTCATAAAAATAATCCAATAAATCTCCAAATAAAAATAGTATTGTTCACTAAAATAATGTTTTTTTCCATTTAAATTTCCAGGTATCTTGGGTACGTCGTAAGCACGATGGTGATGATTTGCAACTTCTAACAGTAGGCTTACATACATACAGTGGAGACTCCAGATACACTGTTGAAATGCAATATCCAAATAATTGGCGATTAAAAATATCATACGCCAACAAACGAGATGAAGGATTATATGAGTGTCAAATATCAACCCATCCGCCCAAAGTTATTCAATTTTTTCTAAAAGTTAATGGTATGTCATTTATTTAACATTAAGATTCATAACTTTTTTTTTTATTAAGCATAAAAATGAACAATGGTTTTATACCTTAAAGTAAAACTAACAATCGTTTCAAACTGTCTAGTATAGCAATAGATTTACAAAAAAAAAAAAACATTCTAATAAAGTACATGGAGAGTTACAAGTAAAGCATAACAACAAAATATGTAAACATCAACGTAATTATGTAGTGCAGTGTAGAAAGATCCTTGAATTTGAAATTTTGTTGTTTTATGTTATGTGAAGAGTTTTCTAACAAAAACATAGCTAAAAACCACTGATGATAAAATGTGAGCTTTTAGCTTTTATTATTTTATGTTTCTTTTGTATTTGTTGGAGTTTTTATGTGTGGATATAACGAACTTAGTAGAAAAAACTACATAAACGAACAAGTGAACTTGAAAAACAAAAATAACAAAAAAAATGTTATAAAAACTGTTAAACATTTATTATCCATGATTTCATGATGGTTGTGCAAGTTATAAGAAAGATTTTTGATGGGAGTGATAGTTGTTGGTAAATATGTACTTATAACTGAAAATACCCTAGATCGATTTAATTGGTAGTACTGGTAGTTATAGAAGTATATAAAGCTTGTGATAGCTATTTTTAAATATATGTACTTCACATGGGTGTGACAAAAAAGAGTATTCCATAACTTTTTTTTGTTTTTTTTTTTAATTCAAAGTTAGGCATGTTTAGTTTTAATTATAATAAATTATAAGTTAACGTCTCTGAATAACCGAAGATACCATGCCAACTAGGGATAAGAATGGAATGCAAATTAAGATTCTCTGAGAAATTTATGAACGTTAACTTTAAAGCCTTGAGGATTAAATTCATCAGGGAAAGCCCCCTTGGATTGAAAGTGTTATGCCGTTGAATAAATAGATTTTTTGTTATTTTTTGTTATGTTAGTAGTTTATTTTGTTGGACCTGAAGATAGCTTTGGAGTAAAGCAGAAACGCGTCGTCACAATAAAATAAAAATGAATAATTTATAAGAAATTAAAACATTTTTTTGGACTACAACGAATAAAAACAATTTTATATTATTTCGTCCAATGAATTAATAATCAAATAGATTTCATCCGCCAGCAAGCTTGAAATATCATCTTAGCTAGTGATATCTGACTGCTATTGCTTGTAGTTTGTGACATCTCACATTGTTATGTTTTGAAGTTAAATTTCGAAATACAGTTGAAAAACATTTATAAATTGGTTGCTAGGCATGACGGCTCCCAGCGTCATCTCGTATCATCATATATGATAATCTGCATGTTCTAGTTTTCACAGAATCACAAGCTTTGAAAAATTATCTCTCTGTCAAAAATTTAGCTAAAAACTTCAATAAGCATTTAAACCCCACCAAGGTGTGCATATACTCGCTTTCTAGACTTTAAAAGTTTAAAAGTTAAAAATTAAAAGTTAAAAGTTTGTCTCCTCGAAATTATTTTATTTGCGAAAGCCTTTTTCACCAACTAAGATACTTTATGTAAGTGGAAATCCGAACAACATATTGTGCATGGTGCACGAGTGTACGCTCATTTCGTTTACTTTATTTTTTACTAATTTTTAAGTTTATTTTAAAATTTGTTTTAATTTGATATTTTTAATTTATGTAAACATGTATACACAAGGTGCATAGAATTTTCAAGCTTAAATACAAAAACATTTGACGTATGACTTTTATGGCTAGAATTTTCTAATGCATTATTAATCTTTCCTAGACAAATATTTTAGTAGCGCCATTAGAACATATGAAGAAATCGCCGGTATTTTTAAGTTGTCAATTGAAAATATATGTGTGTGACAGCATTTGTGAATGATGAGTTAATTTTTTTACCATTTTTTTAATGATACAATTTATGGGTGTGACAACTCCACTTACACCAGTCCCTGCTTTTGACATACGAGCTCCGAATATTACATACCGAGCTATTGAAATATTACATACTGCTGGCAATACGATACCCGTAGCCAAGGTGATAGTTAAGAGGTGCTGGCGGATGAGCTCTATTCAATCAATAGCACCCTTAATATTAGATACAAAGTATTCCTTGATGAAGACATGTTATTGCTTGCTCGAAAAATTAAGCCAACTTATAACTTTATGTGAGCTTTAATCTATGAGAAAGAAAGTGCTTCTTATGACCAAGGAATATGCTACAATCTGGCGTATTGATTGGCAACCCCATTTAGTTTTGTTCCTGCAAATTTTTGAAAAGAAAATTGCTTTTATCTCTTATTTTATTTTTATTTCGTATTATGATATATTGGCCTATGCCATATTTTATATCGTCGGCTCCAAAGCATTTAAGTGTAACTACATTTTGGAAAAATAGTCATGAAACACAAAAAACGATTTATTGTGATTCTAAGCTAGCTTGAAAATAAAAATTATTTATCAATAAAAAAAAAGCTATTTCTTTTTATTAACTGATAGTAATTTTTTTTAAGCTTGTTTAGAATCGCAATAAGTCATCTTTTGAGCCTGTTTTCCATTTTTCTAAAATGTAGTTGCACGTAAATGCTTTGTAGCCGACGATATGTGATAGGATTTATGGTTTAGTTCTCTCTCCTTTAAAAAAATGTAACCGAAAACAAAATAGAACAATTTGGATCCACCAACACCCTAGAACGCATGTTGTTGTGGGAACTTGGTCTTAAAAGTTTCTTACGTGTTTTGTGACACATATAGTACTTTCTACTACAAAACCTCTTTTATTAAAAAAAAAACATAAAAAAAATAATAAAAGCTTTTCATAATTTTCTTAATATTATAAAAAATAAATCTAAATATCAGTAAACCGACATAAAACAAAAGACAAACAAAAAATATTAAAAAAATATAATAAGTTTTTCAAATCACTAAAATTAATTATTCAAAGCGCACGTTTGTTTTTTGTGTTTGTTAACATTACCCTCACAAAAAGTTTCTTTCGCCCATAACTTTAGATGAAAATAAAATAAAATTCATAAAGTTAATATTACGAAAGACATGTTATCTCATATAAAGTTAAATGAAACCAGCTTTTTTATGTAACATAAAAATACTTTTCCATTTTCAATTCATTCTTAGGTGAAAGTAAGACTTAGAAAAATTCTCAGAAATTCAAATATTTAATTTCATTGGTTATCGGAAAAGAGTTACTATAAACTAAAAACCTGCATCCCATAAAAGATCTTGCTTTTAAAAAATAGATCATAATGGCTTTCATAAAGTTTTTTCCCAAGGCTTTCCTTTCGATCGTTTATTTATTTATTTATTCATTTCATTTATTTATTTCATATATCATTGCTTTTTGAAGTGTTGCCCTCCCTTTGCCCATACTAATAAAATTGAACGATCCGAATATTCGGAAATATTGTTATCCAGGCATTAGATAGAACATTTAATCCAAATATTTCTAATTGATATTTCTACCTTTTACCTTCTTTCTAGAACTACCCTTTTCCCGTTTTTTTTTTAAGAAAAGAAATAAATTAGGGGTAAGTGTATGTACTTGCTTCTTTCAGAAGATGTCCATGCTTCTGTGCGACAGTATATGCCGGAGATTTGTTGGCTGAATATGAGGGTATAGCAAGAGAAAGTATACGGATTGCGAGGAAGGCTAGTTGCTTTTGTCATCTTGTAAGTGCTGCAATCTTGACGGGTTTCATAAACCGTTTAAAGCATTACAGGGAAAAAGCGGAAAGGTCGGAGGATGTACGCGAAGGACTCATGGTTGCATATCCATAGTTGCAGGCAGCATCTACATCAAGACGTCCAAGATAAACCAAGTATTCCATCTCCAGAGATTAACACCAATAGCCGTGCAACCATTATCGGAAGAAATACGTTAGATGAGACTTAGAGGACAACCGCATTAGAGACAAGAAGTATCGCGCAAACCACAATTTCAACAGCCAAGTCCAAGGGTGGAGGTTTTCCTACCTGCACATTTTGGTCTAGCTTTAAAAATCCTTTTTTAATAATCCACCTTTGGCTCCCCCACCTTAAATCAAATTTCTGCAGAGTGCCATAGTGCTGCTTCAGCATTGTCGTTTGAGGGATACCGGGAGGAACGACAAAATAATTTGAGTCGTTATTATTCAAACTTGGCTCCTCTCTTCACTGGAGATAGCCATTCTATGCATGTTTATCAGTTTTTTCATCGAGTGGAGACGACTGTTGGAAGGGTCGTGTGAGTTGGGATGACCTTAGGACAATAGTACCATGACATCTCAATGCCACTGCTGACAGATACTACTTGAACTTGACTCATGAGAATTAAGTGATTACGTTCCCCATGCTGTGAGAGGGACTTCTTCGATCCTTCGGCCCCCTCAAAATGATAAGGCGATATTGCGTGTTCTGCTGAACCGAAAAAAAACCTAAGGAAAGCGTCAATGAATACATTGTGGAAATTGAAAATTTGAATCGTCGGTTAGAGTGTCCATTTATTGAAAATACAACAGACATTATGTCAGAAGTTTAAGAGAATATAGTTGACACCAGTTCCAGCCAGGTCAACAGAATAAGGGATCAATGAACTTCAGCAAATGGATTATTATGCTGCTGAACCGGAATTTCCTGCTTGTTTGGAAGCATTATGTTTGCCCAACCCAATTTGCCCAACTTGCCCAACCACGTCCATCAACATCTACAGGTCAGATAATTTACTTGAAGTGTCGAGAAGTTAGACATCGTGCACCCGAGTGTCCGCAAAAACAAATTAAGTTGTATTGTTAGAGATGTCACAAGCCTGGCGTGATATAACGTAATTGTCCAAAGTGCAATAGAGATTTAAACAACAAACCAGGACCCTGATTAAAACCATACCAACCATACCAAACCGGACCAATCAGGACCCTGATTAAAACCATATCTACACAGGTCGAATCAAACCTGACGCAACGGGAGGAGGAATGAATGCAGCTTTCAGCAGATTGCCTCAATTTAATACAACTTATTTTCAGCGACTTCAACGGTGTATTTACTATAGGAGAATGGGTAAAAGGTTTGCGAAGGCTTGTATTTCAACGAATGTATCAAGGCTTAGAGATCCTCGGCCGCACTTCCGATTAAAGATTTTTAATGAAAATATTTTAGGACTTTTAAAAATCTTACTTAAAATCAGTCGATATAATTTATTGTAAGTTTACATCATGAATCTGTACGGCGGATGGTATCAATAATAAATACTCTGAATTATTGCACTAAGCCAATGTGATTCCATATTGTTCCTGAGTTGCGTGAAGAGTGGACTTAAACGAGTGGACTTAAACGATCTGATGACATTAAAAAACATAGCCTCACCTCTGACCAGCTTTGAACACTTGAGAAGATCAAGGATTATTTCCTGTCTTATGAATTCTGCGGTCTTGCAAAGAATACTTTGATTTAGCATGTTATCGAAGTTGGTGATAATGTCCGCCAGTGGTGTTGGTTCAGAAGAGTTCTGGGAAAGACAGATAATGTTAAGATTCTCGACGTCTCATTTTTCTGACCAACAAGGTTGTTTACCCCCTTCCCCTGATCGATGGCCAATAAAGTCATCTAAGTACATCTCTAGTATTGTTCTCAAGTATGCTTTTTGGCAAATTTCTTTGACAAAAGCATCCAGAGATAAAACAGTCTTCACTGTGCCTGGAGACCATTGTATCAGTTCAAGGTTATATTTTTACGGACTTTACAATGCACCCCAGACAATGTGTTTGGCTGTTGTAAAAGGTGATTCCTCATCAATATTATGAGAATGTTTCCGTATGACTTATTGGTAGTTTCGTCAATTTTCCAGGAACATTTGGAGCTTCTTTCTGAAGTGTCCAAAATGATAAAACGCCTGGGTTGTCAATAAATATTGGCAAACGTAAGTTTGTTTTAAGGGGAGTGCGTCACTTAGGTTTTATTGTTGGTGAGAATAGTCTTAGTGTGACGCTAGCCGGAGGGATCGGTAGTGACTTGTATCTAGCTAATAACGAAGCACAATAGTGTCCGATAACCTTCATGTCGAATAAGTTAAACAACACTGCACGAATCTATTCAGGATCTATGAAATCCTTCCACATCCTCATTGATACTGTTAACAAACAGTTGGATCGTTCGGATCATCTGGTCATATTCAGGAGTCATGTTTTATCCAACGTTAAATCAGCGTTTGAAAAATCTCAACATCAATTAAATCTGCAAACTAGTATTAGGGAATTTCCATCTCAACAGCATGTCATGTTCATAATTTTTTTACAAAACTGGCACCAAAGTTCATGCCGGCAAACATTTAGTGTATAATTGGTAACGTGCTTTACGAAAGTTATGAACCCTTTTTTGTAAAAATATCGGGGTTCATCATGCAAAGGATATTAAAGCGATGATCTTTATGTAATATTTTCTACAGTTTTCTTCATCTCTTTTTACGATCACGGTTTACGGGGGCTTACTTCACAAATGTTTTTTTTTTGGTTTGAATCGGGACCAAACGGTACTGTTGGACAATATTGACTGTGAAACTCAGTGTTTCGTGACAATCTTTTATAGATTTGGCATGCATTGAGATTTGCTTTCGATCTGGTTTTCAGTTTCTGTTTGATTCTTGATCCAAGATAATCGCGTTGTTAAAAGCTGATTTAGTTTCCTCGAACTCCTTTATCATGTTGTCGTCCTCTCTTACTGAGTCAAATTTCAAATGATAAATGTTTAACTTTGTTATTTGTAGGTGACTTATTAGGTTGTAACGACACATTTTATTCTTTGTTATAACAATTGAATCAGTTGTACCGACTGGCTCGTGTAAATAAGCATTTTTCGATTTTGATTTTTCGAAATTGTAAAATTGAATACACTGAAAGAGAAAGAGGAAGACATCATGTTTTGATCATCCATGAGATTACGGCAAAAAAGTTTTAGATAATTTTGGATATCCAAAGAAATAAGTTGTTTTAAGTTTTGTTAGTAAATTTGAAGAAAAAAATTAAATTAAAAAGATATTATTTTTGAGGATCTACCATCGATATTTTTTTGTTGGGTTTTACAAGCAATAACAAATAAATTTATAAAAACCTTTGGAGTTAAAAGCTGACTTTGAAACGGAGTTAGAGTTAAATAAGGCTAGCGAATGGGTTGTTGGCTATATTATTTTTTTTTGTGATAAAACAACCCAAAAATGGGTTACATTCTCATGTTCGCTCATTCCTATAGTCTATGAGCATCAATATGTATATGTTAGTTTTATTAAATATGAATATGAATGTTTACACAGTGACAACGTTATGATTGAAGCCGTATGCATAGTTTTGATAAATTGCATTTTCCAGCTTCCATTTACAACTCAGCATGGATTGCGTGAATTTGGCCTTCAATCTGATAAGTTTTATAGCATAGAGATTGTGTGTTTGGTAAAGTTATCAACATTTTAAAGTCGATCAAATTATTCAGAATCGTGATACCTTGCAAGTCAAAGTCGAGTATGGTAAAAAACAAAAAATATCTAAAAATTATAAGAAACAACTCTCATGAATATTCTTATCATACCTTGTTTACAAACTTGAACTTATACAACCCGTACGTTTTTAACACCCCGCACAGAACATAATAACCATAATGCTTTCACATTAATTAAAATGACCAAATTACATGTTCAATGGTTTTTTAATATCCCCAATAAATACCAAATTTTATCGCCAATCTCCTTAATTATTCCCATTTATAATTATAAAAGAGCAATAACTCTACTTATCGTAAAATTACAACCTACCATCAACAACCCAATTTAGGTACAAGAAATATTATCTATTACAATTATATATCTTTTCATTCTCATATATAATTCAGATGAGTTTAGTATATGTATTTCGTAGATTATTCTTTTATTATCTCAAACATTTTCTTAGAATATATGATAAGAAAATCATTGTTACTGTTATTATTAATAATAATAAAAACTGCAATCATCATCAACATCAAGGAACAAGTCTGAACTTTCTTTTATGAGAAACGTATAAATTCTCATTAGGCAAAATTACGGAAAATAAGAAAAACAATTTTCATTCTTAGTTTAAGTGGTTTTGTGATTCTGGTTATAAACGTACGAGTTTTGTTTAGTTTCAATGAGATTATGGTTAAGAATTAAATGAAAATTTAATATTTAATGTGTTTAGAATAACACAGTAACTGTCTTGTATTTTTACACAGAGTTGAATAGAAAATACCTGATTAATTCTAATAAAGCTATAGAACATGGACATTTTACGATAACTTTATGCAAATCATTTAGATCTTAGTTTGTCAATTCTTTACTTAGAGCTAGCTCGTTATTGCACTCCCTGGGATACAAAATCATTTCTGACATACCCAGACTCTTTTTACTCACTTACAAAAAGTAAAAATTTCCGAAAAAAATCGTCAATATAAAAACTTATGCGATTTTCTTAAAGAAGACTACACTTATGGTAAAGCCCGCAGTGACATTAAAATTCTATTGATAGTGTAGACATATTTCGATGGAGAATAATCATAGACTTTATATGTACCACTATGACAAGATATAATTCCCTTTGAATTAGATGGCTTATTTATGGATTATCATATACGACGGAAAACAACATTAACATTCTCAATAGCAACCAGGTTAAATCTTTACAGACTTTACAGAACAGCGTGACTTATACCACATATTTATGTTTTTTTTTCAGCGACCACAGAAAAAAAACAAAATAGAATAATAAAACCACTTATCCAGAACAACAGTAAAAACTTTTGTATATTCAATTAATTTTATTAAAAGAATAAACGTAATAAAGTATAAATTAATGTCACCACAACAAAAACTCTAAGAAAAACACTCAAAGATAAACGAGAAAACTTTTGTTTTCTTTATTTTATTTTCTGTATTAATTTTATGGTAAAACTATGATTGTCTTTTTTATGGTTTCTTAATGAGCTAAATGGGCAAAATAAAAATTGCACTTAAAAAATTAATTTTATTTAGGATTCGATTAATGACTTAAAATGGATTTTTTTTGTTCTGCAGACGTTGATTCGTTTTTTTTCACTTATTAAAATTAAATAAGGTTTCAGTCAATCAGATAATGGTTTTTTACAGGGTTGCAACGTATAATACGGTAACGTTTATAACACGTACTATTATAAATGGGTGAAAAGATAAATTATGTAAAAAGCATTCACACCCTCAAATACTTAATTTGTATCCTTAAAATAATTAAATGGTCGTTAAATTATTATAAAACAAGAATTTCGGTGGGTTGAGTTAAATAGATGATTCACTGCATTGGTAAAAAAAAAATTGAAAAAAAAACGGAAATGAAAATTTTGTAAAAATTTTATTTTTTAAACGAGAAATTATGTACTCGGGAAACATTTTTTTCTGGAATAAAAAAGTGGTAAAAGTGAGTGTACCCCCAACAGCGCTATCTTTGACATTTGTTTTAAGTTTAACACACTTTTAAAAAATTATTAAAAAATTTTAAGTAATTTTTTTTATAAGTCCTTTTTTTTATAATTACCTTTCTAATGAGCTATAAATGACTTAAATCGGTTTAGTCAATCGCTAGCAATCGATATTCAAAGATACTCATGTTTCAAAACATTGCCGCCACCCTGTGTCATCCCCAGAGGCGTAGCTAGGGGGGGCGGGGGCGGTCCGCCCCGGGTGTCACCCGTTTTGGGGTGACACCCGAACGTAAAAAACTTAAACAAACCATCACAATGTTTTCAACGATAAATCACTTCGAAACCGTTTTGGGGTGACACCCGAACGTAAACAATTTCAACAAACCATCACAATGTTTTCAATGATAAATCACTTCGAAACCGTTTTGACACCCGAACGTAAAAAACTTAAACAAACCATCACAATGTTCTCAACGATAAATCACCTCGAAACCGTTTTGGGGTGACACCCGAACGTAAACAACTTAAACAAACCATCACAATGTGTTCAACGACAAATCACTTCGAAACCGTTTTGGGGTGACACCCGAACGTAAAAAACTTAAACAAACCATCACATGTTTTCAACGATAAATCACTTCGAAACCATTTCAACCAGGTTATCCATTTAATTTTAATTTATAAATTGTGATAGCTTATAAATGTGTCCTATTGGTTCAAAAAGAATCTATTCTACTTTTTAAAATTCTTGAGTTATTACTTGAGTTATTATTTGGGGTAGTTTGTTGAACGTCTTTTTATGTTAGTACAAATCCAAAGACATGATAAAAATTTCAGCTTACTTTTTAAACTAAGAAGGATTAATTAAACATCTAAACTAAAGCAAAATTAGATTACATTTTAGTGTTCCTAGGTCTTGATTGTTTTACAAGATATATTGCGTTTACGTTCTTGGCTATATAGTAGAAGAGAATAGGTACGTTCGATTTGACTGAAACAACTTAAAAAACAACAACAATTGCATTCAATTTATCAGTTGTATCAGTTGCTTCAGTCAAATCGAACACGGCTTATATTAGTAGAAAAAACGAAATTTCAGGATGCAAAGTTTAGGTTTTTGGGCATATTATTATTATTGCGGATGAAGCTGACTTTAGTTTTTTCAATTCATTTTAATTGTAAGTTAGAATTTTATGATGCCAATTTTTGCAAACTTTTCATTTATTTTAATTTTATTGAAAAACGGTTTCGCGTTTTTTAAAACAACCCAAAATGCAATAAAAAGTATAACCCTTTGCGTTAAAAAGCAATTGTTATAGAATTGCTTTGCATTAAGCAATTGATAGTACATATATCAAAACTAAAGTTTTACTCAGCGTTCTTTGGATTACATAACTATCATATATTAAACATTTTTTTTTTTTAATCGTACGGTTTATTCAACATCAAAATACATTAAATTTTATTTATCAGTCCATGTAACCAATCAATAAATTGATCAGATAGTAATCATCCAAGGGCGGTGATAATTCGAAATAATCTTTTAAAAATTTCGAAAATATATTGATATTAGCACGAAACCGTAGGCCGAGGGCTATTATTAATACCACTTGCTGTAGGAATTTTCCAAAAAATTATGAGAATTTATCAACGAACGAGGGGAATTAGTTTAGAAATTTTTTTGCCATTTTTCATTTCTTTATATATTTTTTATGAATTATACGTTGGCCTACTGCCAACCATATCAGTTAACTATTTCAAAAATTATTTGATAATTTTTAATATCCCAGTAGGCCAGAAGTATAATTATTTGTTATTAATATAATTCAAATGTTATTGGTGAAATTGAATGATGTCATTACATTTTAGAGAATTTAATTGGGTTAAATTAAAATAAAACTAAAGCAAAAAATTTTGTATTTTATTTATTTAAAAAAAAAATTAAAATATAAAATGATTTTGGTCTCCAAGTGGTTTTTATTTACTAATATAATAATTTATTTGAACTAAATTTATTTAAAAAATCCTTGTAACATAAATGTAAAGCCTTCAAATTTTGTTTAAAAGTGGTGTAGTTATGATTGTTATTAACTAAATGGTTTGACTTTAAATTTAAAAATAGACTTTAAATTTTGATTATTTTTCTTCTTAGATTTTTAAACAATATTCCTTAAATCAGTCTTTAAAACATTTTCCGGTTTTCCAGTTGTAAAATTTTTCAAAAGAATCACAATTAAATTTGTAAATTATTGAGCATGATTCTAATTGGATATTTAATTTTGGTTTCAATATTTTATATAAAATTCTAAGAGATGGATTTTATATTTATATATTTTTAAATGGTTCCTAATAATATTAAGCAGATGATTTGTATATTCCATTTTATCAAATATTGCTTAATATAAGTTGTTGCAAGGAATTTTAAATAAATTAATTCTGGTAGTGTATTTAATCGTTAACACAGTGTACTTATTATGAAATAGACATATGTATCCTACAAATATATTTAGAATTATAGGCTTGCTGATACCTACTATAATTAAAAATATTTTTTTAGATTTCGTCTAGCAAATATCCCAACAAATAAATATGCCACGAGGAGTTCATACTTCTAAAAGAAAAAGCGTGTTCCAGCAGAGAAAGGCCAAACAGGCTAAAATAAATGATTTTCAGAGCATATCTGGATCGATTTATAAATATGTTACAATACCTGATGAAAGCCAAAGCTCATCAAAAGAAACTGATTCTCACGTAAATGCAACGAATGTTTCAGAGAATATTGGCTCATCTTCAGAAAGTAACAGCGACAACACAGAATTAATAATGATAACCCATGATGAAGACGAAGCAGAAAAAAATACTGAAAATGATAGTGATAATGCTGCTAATGCTTCTACTATCGAAGACAGTATTTGTATGAGTGAATCACTTCAGGACTTAAGAGATGTATCACATTGGAATATACCCGTCTCTGATAATGTTCGCATTGAAATCATAAAAAAAGGAAGTGAACATTTTCAAAATAGAGAAGGGCCGTTTGCTACTGTATCTAGACCCGGGTTAGACAAAAAAGGTAATGTTAGCCATCTTTCTAAAGAATGGTTTTATAAAGTAATGCCTAATGGAGAAAAAATTCTGCGGTCATGGATGGTTTATTCTCCTATAAATAATAGCCTGTACTGCTTCTGCTGTCGTATATTTGCTGTCACCAATAGTTGTAATATAAATTCAGCATTTACGACTGAATTTCAGAAGTGGTGGAAGCTAAATCCCAAAGTAGCCGACCATGAAACTTCAAATGAACATCTGGAGTATTTTGAAAAGTGGAAAACTTTGGAAATGAGATTGAAATGTCATAAAACGATAGGAGACGCAGCCTTACAATTAATAGATAATAAAAAACAGAAGTGGAAACATCTTTTATCCAGATTATTGGATATAACTTTCTTTTTATCTAAACAAAACCTAGCATTTCGGGGACATGATGAAGGACAAAGTTCTTCAAATAAAGGCAATTTTTTAGAACTAGTCAATCTATTGTCAAAGTATGATGTAGTGTTAAAAGAACACATTTTGAATTTGGAGCATGGCAAATCACCAAAAGTATCATATTTGTCACCAGATATACAAAATGAGTTCATAAATGTTTTAGCGAACCACGTAAAGTTTAAGCTTGTCAACGAAATTAAATCAGCTAAATATTTTGGAATTATGTTTGATAGCACACCTGGCATTTCACATATTGATCAAATGTCTGAAGTGATTCGTTATGTGAAAATTGATGGTAGAAAAGTGGAAGTCAAAGAAGTATTCTTTGTATTTTTTTCTTTACATAAAAAGCCGCTGATTTAAGCGACGAAATTCTTAAAAACCTTAAAAATGACGGTTTAGAGGTAATGAATTGTCGTTCCCAAGGTTATGATAATGCAGCTGTTATGAGTGGTATACATGGAGGAGTGCAAGCTATTATTAAAGCAAAAAATAACAAATCAATTTTTGTGGGCTGCATAGATCATTCAATTAATTTATGTGGCCAACACTCATTTGCACAAGATGTAGCTTGTGTAACGTTTTTCGGAACAGTGGAGGCCATTTTTACATTTTTTTCTGCTTCGACTAGCCGCTGGGAAGTGCTTGTTAAACACAGCAAAACAACTGTTAAAAGACTCTCAACAACGCGTTGGAGTGGTCATTATGCTGCAGTAAAAGTATTGGCCGAAAATTTTGATGGGATTGTGGCTGCAATTGAGAAGCTAAGTGATCAACAAGAAAATGTAGACACTAGAGGCGCTGCACACAACCTGATGCATGCAGTGTGTGATTTTACGTTTCTTTGCTATCTTTTGTTTTGGAATGATGTTCTTAGGGAAATAAATTGTGCTCAGATTGGATTGCAAAGCAAAGGCTTAAATATTGATCAATTAATTACAAATATAGAGTCACTTCGTCTTTATATTGAAGAAAAACGAAATGACATTGTAGAACAGGCAATAGATCTTGCTGCGACGAAATCGGAGAGCTATGACATTCCAATGGAAAGACGAATTCGTCGTAAAAAACGAATGGCTGGTGAGTTGGCTCCAGATGTTAGACTGACACTGAGAGCTGAACTTAAAAAGGACATGTTGGAATGTATTGACCGATTCAGTGTTGAACTCCGAACAAGACTGAAGTCAGTTCAAGATGTTGCTTCATTGTTCGAGGTTGTTCAGACAAAGACTTTGCTTTTGGCGAACAGTGAAGAGTTGAAATTATCTGTATCAAAATTTACCAGTTTTTATGATGAGGTATCGGAAACGGGACTCCTCACAGAGATACCAAGGTTGAGGAGGCATTTAAAAGCGACCAATGTTACAGTTTCTAACTGGGTGTGCCTAGACTTTTTGAAATTCATCGTAGAATGGGATTTTACAGAATCTCTTCCGAATCTTATGGTCGCACTAAAGTTATTTATGACTATTTGCGTATCAGTGGCTTCGTGTGAGAGGAGTTTCAGCAAATTAAAATTAATTAAAAATTACTTGCGGGCAACAATGACCCAAACGAGGCTTAAAAATCTTGGCATATTATAGAACATGAGACAGCACAAAATATAAATTTTGAAGTTGTGATTATTTGAGCTTGCAGCTGTTAAAGCTAGAAAGAAGAGATTTTAAGTGTATGTATATAATATGTATATGAGAGTATATTAATTCTACTCTTATTTTTCTTTTACTATACTTTCCAGGGTTGCCACTTGTATACATTTGTATTAATTTGGATACATTATTTAAAAAATTTATCAAATGGATACTGGGTACCAAAAATTCGCAAAACTACTGGAATGGCTACAATTTATTCGCAAGTAAACATTGTGTATAAAATGCATTAAATGCATTTGAAAATATTAATAAATTGTGTTACATTGTTCGTCGTATTCTCTTTTAGTAGAAGATAAAGGAACAGAAAATTGGCGAACAGTGAAGCAAATATAAACAGTTGTGGAAAAACGATAACATGTTTTGTAAACAGTTCTGAATTGAGTGCATTTAAGGTTGCATTATACCGTAACCGTTGCAATGAAAAAAAGTAATTCCAGGTATATTTTGCGCTGAAACCGCACAATATAGGTCGTTCTCAAATAAATAAGCAACATCAAATAATCATGTATACATTTAGATACTCTGTTTTTAAACAACTGGATACATTTTAATTTTTTTGAGTGACGACGCTGATACTTTCCTAAAAGATTCATTTTCATACATCAATATGAAAGAATGTATAATAAAACAGTACTTTAATTATATATAACTTATTAATAATAATGCTCATTTGCATTAATTAAATAATTTGTATTAATTAAATAAAATTATAAATTACGTATATCGGCTTTTTATTAATATTGACAGTTTTCATTCTTGGGGTGACACCATAATATCCGCCCCGGGTGTCACCCATGCTAGCTACGCCACTGGTCATCCCTAGGGCGAAATTTAATTTTTTGAAAGAAATGGTATTTTTATTTTTTCATTGGCTATCTGTATATGAAATTTTATCGAAATCAGAGGGGGTCAGGTCACATGCTAGAACAAATGATGTTGCGATGACGTGGAATTGCTCATCTAGTGAATTAAAAATTATTAACCAGTTTAATGTACAGTAACATAGTCTTTCTTTCGTATAAAGTAGATATACATTCAAATAACATCTAGAATTTAAATAGTTTTTGTTATAAATTATAAAATATATAAATAATTTATAACTACCTAATTATATGTTTACTAAGTATTAAAATTAAAAATATAATTAATATCTAAAGTAAGAAGTATTTTTAATTTTTTATGAATGAATTTCAAAACCAAAATCATATTATACGTTTTATACGTTACGTTTTATACGTGTAACGTATAAAATGTTTTATACGTGTATATTAGCAACCCTGGTTTTTTATATGAAAATGTCAGCTAAGTGAAAGTACAATTCACTTTGTTTTCCATTTTCAACTTTTGCCGAGTTGAGTTGATTTTGCTTAATTTACTAAATATTTTCTCTAAATTTTCTGACCATCCAAATACTGCTAAACATTTTTCATAAATTCCGGTATTAAATATCGGTTTGGCCCTGCAACCAAATTCAGTAATTGTGAAGTAAAACTGATGAACTGATAAGTTTTTTAATGAAAAGAATCGAAGAAATTTTAAACACTTCACCGCTTCACAGTTACAGAATTTGGCTGCTGGTCTAAGTGTTCAGTTTTCTTTCTAATTTTGTTTGATTTAGTTTTTGTTTTTTTATATGAATGCCATTTTGATTTCTTCATTTCATTCAGAACAAATACAACTTTTTTTAAATTATTAACTGCGTGATTGAGCTTTTTTCAGTATGTTGTAATTAAAATCTGTTTAGAAAGATACATTTTAAAGAACACATTTGTGTGCGAAGCCATTGAATTGGAAGAAAAAACGTGTTAAATAAGTTCATTACACATAAAAGTTTACATTTATACAAATTTTCGTTAATATTTAGTGACCGACAAACGATGTTCCTATCACTAACTGAACGATCATTGTTCAACAAAGTGATTTGTTCAATTAATACCGGTCATTGCGACCGATACATCACTAATAGGTTAAGTTCTTGCCAATTTTGAAAGTTTTTTAATTATTTTTTTACAAACAAAAAATGAGAATTTATACGGAAGAACTCTTTGTACAAATATGTAATCAAAATTAACCGAACGAAGACGTCAAACTGGCCATCAATCGACAAAAAAACAATACTTGAGCGTTTTCCATTTTTTCAGTTAATTCAGTTAATGGTAGTATTTCTTCCGATGTTTATTTTTGTTTTTTGAACATATGGTTTACTTGATAAGGTTTACACTTGACATGGTTTACTTGAAATGTACAAATGCTATTCGTTTTAATCAATGAATAAAGTTATGGTCAATTTGTGAAAACAAAATGACTATATCAAAATGATTATTTTAACTGTGATAGAAATTTATAAAATTTATATTTGCCGTTAGCCGTGGTACAACTGCTATATGTAGCTGTTAGCAGTAGCTATAGCTTCTATATAGCTATAGCTATACGTACGAATTTTACAAATCAATTCTGCTGTTCTGATAAATGGAAATATTAAATAGATTCCGAAACTGAATCAATGTAGAACGTTTTGAATGCGAACGTTTTGAATGCATGATTTCATTAGCTTTTGGAGTTGGATAAAGGGTTGGAGGTCCACCATACAACCGGTGTTTTTTAACATGTTTTCAATTGGTTGGGAGCATACTACATTCGTTCGACAAAGAATTTTGATGACACTTTGAAAAAATATGCAAATATGGATAGCAATGAGCTGATTAGTTTTTGTGCGAAGTTGGACAAAGTGGTGGGGGGTTTGCGATGACCTGTGATGATTCGATGTCTATATTCTAAAACGACAAAATCTTCGATAATTATTAAAATGTTTTATTCAAAAATTAAGAACAAATCAGCTGTGTCTGAGGGTCTACTCTGGCTATCGGTTTACTCGAATTCATCGTTTTACATTTTATATTCTTTTGCATTCAACTTAGTGAAAAACTAATCGAACATTTCACTAGCAAAAAATTAAAATGTAACTCTTGGGAACGGATCGTTTTTTATTATGTTTAAATATTTGATTTAAGGTCTACCCGAAAAAGATCTAAACCTTCAAAGGTTCGACTGCAAGATTAACAATTTCGTTATAAAAATAAGAAGCGATGATCGATAATAAGTCGTACATTTTTCGAATGCTAGAGTAAACCCCCAGTCTACACCAAACACTTAATACATTAAAAAAGCCGTAAAATACTTTACAATCTGAAAAAGAGGTAGAGTAGCATCGATTTTAATCGGATTCATCAGCACTCACCCCTGCATATACTCGAAAAATGAGAAAACTTGGGCAATTTCCCTTATTCCAAAGCACAACAAATAACAGCAACAGTGATAAATTTTGAAAATTTAAAACGCTGGAAACGCTGATTACCAAGTACCAAAGCAAGTGATGGTGATGCCAAACCACCCTTTGAATTTGTAGTGATTCAAAAAATTAATGTTTCGCATGGGATGTTTTGGGGTAGATGATTACGAAGCCGAGGTCCAAAAGCAAGTGGAACTCAATGCCATGGCAATCGGGAAATCGTATTTTGGTTCATCGTTTTTTGGTTGCTAATCATGAACCCGAGAATTAAAAAAAATTTTAACACCCATTGCGATGTGCGATAAAATCCCGATTAAATTTTCACTTTTTACCGTTATCGACAATTGATTGATTTGTAAGCTGAAGTATTTCATTCAAGTATGGGGCTCTCGCCGTGAAAAAATCTAAATTAGTGTTTCGAATTACCCTGCTCGTTTTTTTACCTTCCTCTATAGTAGCTTAGTTCTTGCTTTTGAATGGAGATCTATATATGCATGCTTGCTACTGCACACTTTTCCATAGTATTCCTTTTTCATCAATATCGTGGTTTCATGTGTGTCTAAACCTTTATTCATTTGTTCAAAAAATGACAAAATAGAAGCCTACAGAGCTTAATTACAGGAAATAAATAAAATAAATAAATAAATAAATATGGCACACGCTGGATGGAGGACAAAGCTATTTAGATTTTGAAGTTTTTATTATTATTATTAAAGGCAGAATACGTATTAACAGATATAAATATTAATTTGTGTCATTGTGTTGTTGAAAAGTTTTTATTTGTGAATACTGGTTAATAAAACGTGAAAACTGAAAAATCGCAGCAAGAAACTATTTTTTGATATTTTAAATAGAGATCTAGATCGAGTCAATAAATTTACGTAATGTTGAGGATTTGTTTAGAGAGAACTTTGAGGATATTGATCAATTATTAGATGTTGGTATTCAATGATTGTTAGACTACACAACCATGTTGCCTGCTAACAAAAAACTGGGCCGCGCCGTATACAATATATTTTTGAAAAAAAAAAAACAAAACAAAACATCAAATCAACAAAACAAATACTGTTAACATATAGCCACATTGACTTTCACTGCTAACGGTTTCCGAGAATATTTGAAAAGAGTTTATTAACAAGTGAATAGGGTTATTATCCAACTCAAATCTCGACAGAACCGCAACATTAAATCCAATTAATTGGGAATGGAAATTGGAATGGAATCAATGACTTCTTGAATCTCATATACGAATGATAGAACCGCCCGCACCAAAAAGTATTATGGATGTAATAATATGTGGATGTCAAACTGAAGGTGTGGCAGCTTGTAGTTGCAGGAAGAATTTCATATTCTGCTCACAAACTTGTTAATTTTATTACGGCACCAACTGCAATAACTGCGACCCACCAAGAGATACTGATATTTTACTGTGGTTAAACTGATTAACCCGGTTGAAATAACAATTAACCGAGATGGAAGTTACTATGAAGAAAGACCCATAAGCTCACATCATTGGACGGTTGAATTTTTTTAATTGGACTTTGGATTCGTGATTTCCGATCCGAAATATTAATTTTAAGTACCAATGCCATGGTGACATCGGTACCATCCTTCTTGGGGTTATCACTATACTATAAAATACTATATCACTACACTAAAAAATTATCACTGTTCACTGTTACTTGTTGAGGTACTTTAACAAAGCAATGCATGTTCCTAGGAATCTAGAAAAAAAATTAAAATCAGTGCTGCTCCACCACTTTTTCAGATTTTCTGGCATATTAAGACTAGCTATACTAAACCCCTCCCAAACACCAAAATTTTGACACCTAGCGGAAAGTTTAAGGTCCTTAATATCTTTTAATTGCTTTAAGGTTGTTTACCGAATTTATGGAAATGTAATAAAATTTTTCGGTTTGCATAAAACTTATTAGGGCCTATATGTTGTGTTACAGCTGGTTACCCTGATTTTAAGTAACTCAATTAAATTAACGACGAATAGAAGAAATCTTATTATAACATACTATAAATAAAACTAATTAGGTTTTATTACAAATAAAATGAAAAATCTATCATTAATTGAAATATAAACATAACCAAAATTTATAAAACATGTCAATTGGCAGAAAAGACAAGTCAAAGCCGCTTACCACTTCATTAACAAGTCTGTACGCTGTTCTTTGGCAAAAACTAAATAAATGTTTTCCGATTAAGACAAAGAACGCCACATAAGTAACGCATTTTTTAACCTCAGCTATACTACATGTTACTTGTATGCCAAAAATGAAATCGATGAACAATGACCGTTTTAAATTTCGAGTTTTTTGGTCGTCCAGCTTCCAGAACACGAAATACATCTTTATTACTAATGTTATAATTTTAAGGAGTTTGATAAAGTATACAAATAGCAGTTCAATGAGAAATAAGCAACTTAACACTCCAAAAGCACAGTTTTATCCTTTGTTTTTTCTTACGTTATAGCTGTAAATTTTTAAAATTTAGGTTTCACTTTCACTTAATTCATTTTATTTTTTCGAATAAAATAAAATATTTTTTTGGCAAACGGCCAACGAGCTGTAATGTTTAACTTTACTGCCGCTAGGGAGAGTCTTACTTTTAGTCTAAAAAGTCTTACTTTTTTTACGTATAATCAAAGCGGCTGTAAAGTAACGCAATTTTTTTGCGGGGGTAGTGAAGTAATTGGCAGTGAAGTAATTGACAGAAAAAGCCGACATTTCTTTTCATATTTTTACGATATTTGTTATTTAACTTAATTAAATTGTATAACTATGACAACAAAAAATAGCAAATAGTTTGATTGAATTATGAAACTTGGAATTATTGTATAACTATGGCAACAAAAAATAACATATATTTTGTTGGATGATGAAATTTTGAATTATTGTATAACTATGCCAACAAAAATAATAATTCTTTTGATTGGATTATGAAGTTTTAAATAGAAAGGTTACTTTGAAAAAAAAATTTTATTTATACAAATTTAAATGTTTTTTTGAAGTGAAACTTCTTTATCGGCGTATGACAGAAATAAATTTTTAGCAGTATAACAAAAACCGTCATGATTTTTTGGTTACGGAAGTAAAAACACGAATATAATATTCGGAAAATAAACGATACAATTCGATTAGGATCACACATATAAATGTCAAGTCATTCATTTGTTCATTTGTTATTATATTTTTAATTTTCTTATACACTTATTCAGTCTCGTACTAAATGTTATATGGGTTGGATGTGTTTATAGATTTTAATTTTGTTAAGGTAATTTTATTTTTAATTTTTTTTTTGTTATAAATAAGAAAATTAAAAACAAGAATTTTTTTAATTCACGTATTCAGTCTCGTACTAAATGTTATATGAGTTGGATGTGTTTATAGATTTTAATTTTGTTTTGGTAATTATATGTTTTTTTGTTAAGGCAATAAATATTTTGAAAGATAAAAGCTTTATTTTCTATTTATAGATTTTAATTTTATTTTTATTTTGTTGGTTGGTAAGAAATATCTTATCAGAATTGATTTTTAAAATAAACTAAAAGGAAAAGATTTTAAAGTTTTTATATTGGGAAGGACTTATGCCCGATTTATAGTCGGTAACGTTAACTTAACGTTAACTTTAACTTAATCGTAACTTAAGACACTACAAAATTTTGATTTATAGTCGGTAAGAAATTACGTATTCTTTGACGCTTGATTTGATATTAATTTTGGTTTTGTTATCAATTTTATAAAACAATCAATTCTTTAAAAGTAACAAACTGATTTTAAACCATCAAAATTAATTATAATAAAATTCGTAATAAACATTTGGTACAAAATTTAAAAATAAAAAATTTTATTTTCATGCTAATATTTGGCTCGAGCGACTTTAAGCTCTTTTTATATCCTTTGCATTTTTTAATAAAAGAAATTTTATTTTTATGGACACTTGCAATTAAATATTAGTTTTCAGTTTTTATATTAAACGTCAAAAAATCTTTAACAAAATCTTTAAGACAGAATGAAATGAACTTTACGTTAAGTTAACGTTAAGTTTGCGTTAACGACTATAAATGCTCTAGTGCATTTTCATACATTTGTACTTTACATTAAAGTAAAGTGACCGACTATAAATCGGGCATTAAAGCGGCTTTAAACATAAACAAAGAAAATTATGTTGGTGGTTAAATTAGTAGTAGGTTTTGTGGAATGAGTTGAATTTAAATATTATTACTTTACAATGTAATCTTTTACCGTGGGCAAAATTTAAAGAAACAGAAACATTCATAAAATTTAATCTGAAAATGTTAATTGTGAAAATATTTTCCAAATTAATTTCAGATTATTGAGAGATGTTGTAAATAGTAGAAAAATGATATGTGATAAGAAGTTTCACTTCTTACCTGTGTACTCTGGTACACACACTACTTTTTTCTCTTATGGTTACTACCATGACGATAAAAAATTATATATATAAAAATTTTGATGTATTAATTTCATATTTATAAAAAATTTAAACGTTTGCCGAAAAAATAGTGTATGTATTTAATTCGGAGCTAAAGTGACTCTAGACTCAACACAAAAAGTAACACTTTAGCTCCTAATTAAATAATATACTATAGTGAAGTCATAACAAAATATTTTATTTCATTCGAAAAAAATGGAATAAACTTCTAACTGAAGTTAAGTAAACTAATGATATACACACTTTGTTGCAAAAAACTGACCTAAACTGAACGACATGAAAACAAAATTACCCACAAAACTTATTAGCCCTTTACACCCATTAGTCGATTAAACTCAAACTTCATCACATCACGTTACATATCTTACTCTCCTCTTTCAGTTTATATGTCGTTTGACAAAATCAATGACAACTCATTTCGTTGGATATTTAAAAGCATATGTTACAAAGACGTTCAACAAAATTAAAAAAATACGTATAACCTTCAAAATGTTGACACATTTTAAACTGTTTAAAATAATTTTACATCTTAACCCTTGAGAAACATAAACTTTCGTATATCTAAAAATTTTCTTTTTCTTTTTCTTTCATATAAACTTCGACACAATCAACAAAAACTCACTGAACAATTCTATTTTGTTATCAAAACTTAAAAAGCAGCGCCTGAAGTAACAATAGTTGATGAGCATGGTTTCCCTTTATTAGATAAATATTATGAAGTTGATTCAACAATACAGTTGACATGTAATGTACGTTTTATATCAATGACATCATCAGTGGTTTTTTGGTTACATGGAAACCGTACCTTAAACTATGATATCACTAGAGGAGGAATTAGGTTTGTTAATTTTTGTGATATTCAGTAAAATTATAAAAAATTAATATTTTAAATTTATATTTTTATCAGTGTAAAAACAGATTTAATGGATAATGGAGCGAACTCTGTCCTTTTCATAGCTAAAGTTAATAAATCAGATTCCGGCAATTATACGTGCTCGATTGGAGGCAATACACAATTTACAACATTAGTTCATGTATTAAACGGTGAGTTATAATTTTTTAGTATCTATATTTTAATACGTTAATCGAATTTATGATTAGTGTATTTAATTAAAATATATTTTATAACGTAAAATTATATACCATCCCCTTTGTTCTAGAAGAAAGCTTAGCGGAACTTTATCATGGTGGTACCAACAATTTTTTATCACAAAAAAACTGTTATAATTTAAATTTATTATTAGCAACATTATTTATATTATCCAATTTACATTTATTGTTACATTATTCAACATACAGATTTTATTCGAATAGGTGAAATATTCGTTTTTAAATATAAATTAATTATTAAAAATTAAAAAAATATAATAAGAATAAAAATTTTTTTTAATGAAAATAGAAAACTTTAAAAGTTTGTATAAAATAAATTTAAATAAGAAATATAATAAAACACAAAATACATAATATATTTTATTATTATTTTAAATCAAAAGAAAATTAAATATATATTTATAGATAAAATTCAAATTTAACGTTGAGAAACAGGAAAATTTTTTACGATAACAAAACGCATGAGTTTAAGCTTGAGCGTTGAATTCACATTGTGTACGGGAAAGCACATACGTGGGAGTACGCATTAATAAGGAATCGATTTGAGGCTAAAAAAGAAGACTTAAGGAATATTTTTAAGGATGCCTTTCTATTGTGGTAAAGGCGAGAAGTTTATAGATTTTTTAGGTCCACACTGGTGCCTCGTAATTGCTAAGCGTAGGCAAAACTCCTATTCGTAATTATACGCGTTTCGACAGCTTTGATATTTTGAGTATCGGGACTCAACTGTTTTCAAACGGATCGAACTGAAAATGTAGACTTGTAAATTGGTTTAGCGCTAGCCGCTAACATACAGTGATAGTGATATTTTCTTCCAAAAATTTTTTCTCAGCCAGAGATCTCATTTTTCTCAAGAGTTGGACGTGGTTTTTCATCGGCAAGTGTGAAGTAATGAAAAAACCAAGTTCTTCTAGAAGCCGTGACTTTGGCTAAATTAGTAGGTATGTCATTTTAAGATGTCGCATAATCAAAATTTTGGGCAAGGCCATATACGATTTCATCCTGCTTAGTTAGCATTTTGTTGGGGAATATGCGGCTTAAAACTTATTGACAGACAGGCAAAAATACAAAAATAATTATAACTTAGTATCACAAAACCAAACTTTGCAAGACCAAACGAAATCATTTATTAAAAGAAACATCAAATGTACTCATCCATTGTGACTGATGTATATTTTGTTGATTTTATTATTGCTGCTGTAGTTTAAGTCACGTTGGGGTCACCAGGTTAAGGACGAATGTATTGCATAACAAGTTATGAAGTAATGCTTAAATCGGGTGTAAAGTATCCACTAAAATAATATAATTTATTAATTTTATCTTAAATTCAACTGCATCAATATTTGAAAAAAAATTACAACAAATTAATGCAAAAAGTACAGCAAAAAAACATAGTTTTGTAGTTATGAATATTGTCGCATTATTGATCCTTCAAATTAGCCTAATTCTCAGTTTGTTAAACGTTATTCCCAAATCTCCTTCAGGATTTGATCACAATAATTAGTATTACTTGCATCATAACAGTGACGTAAATATGTTTAGCTTTGCTATTGAAATTTTGTATAGGATAAATTGAAGTGGAATACAATATTGTTTTACATTTTGTTGCATTTCTGGAGAATCGTGACATAACCCACTTAAGCGTGGTCGTCAAAAACTGTCCTTTTATAAGTCCTTGACTTTTTGCTTTGTCGTCTCGCATTAATGAGTCTAAATTCTTATTAGGTTCGATGTTTTCTTATATCCTATCTTTGGGTTTTGCTAAAGGGGTTCTGTGTGTGCTTTAAAAACTCTTATTTTTCGTGTTCTCGGCTGCGAAACGTACCCTTTTCAAGTTTTGTAAATTAAAAAAATTTAAAAATCTTGGGAATAACTTCACTTAAACTGACACTATTTATTTCATTTTTCATTCATGAAAAATTTGTTGCTGTTTCAAATGTAACCGGTTATTTAAACGTCTGCCTCTTTTGATTTATACTTGGTTTTATCGGTTTGGTTCTGAATTTGCAGTTAATGCATTGTTGTTAAACGCTGACGAAGTTTTTGTAACTTAAATAAGAAACTGCCTTTTTATTTACATTTAAGGCCACACATCATTCCTACAGATTCTTGAAGTCCATCTTTAAAATAACTTCATCCATAACGGCTGCCACTAGCACTTCTTGATGATTTTGGTGACTGTCTACTTTTATTTCAGTAATCCTTTTACCTGCTATTTATCAGCGTAGCCTACAGTTATAGTTTGAAGCTTAAATACATCTGATGGTTCTATCTAGTGTGATTACGAAGCGTCTTCCTCAATTTTTAATTTTATACACATGATCTCTCCCCTTACTGACATTTTCGAAAGGGGATATATGGTAAATTCTCCTCCCTTTGACTTCATCGTTTGATCTTTAACTGTTTTCAACAAATAGGCAACGAAGATTTGCCAAGCTTCCTATTTCAGCAACCTTATAAGATATGGCTCATTTTTTCCTTGAAAATCCTTGATTTTTTTTGTTTTGATAGTTTTTTTTTAAAAGAAGGGATAACTTAAAAACAAATCCCTTCACATATAAAATACGACATTCAAAAATTTGCAGACATAAAACTAAATTTCTATCAATAATCGTGCTAGTGGCATATTTCTTGATCATATGACGCAGTGTCTTCCTCAATTACTAAAGATCACACAAAAATGTATATCAAGGAAAATTCCATAGTTAAAATTGAGGATGCTCCCGTTGACTGAATAGAGATTATCCGTCCACACCTTAAGTCGTCTGTCTTAAGTAAACCTAAAAATGACGTAGATTCTTACGCTGAAATACAAATAAATGTGGTTCTTCAGTTTGTGTCGTGTTCGGGGTCTACGTTTGTACGATTTAATAACTCTACGATGTCTACGATGTTTCGATTTAATAACTCTCTTAATACAACAATTTTTAAATAAATTAATAATCCCACCGCTGTCACTAATGTCATTTTCAATTTAAAATTAGCATCACATGCTTAATGTCAGTGAAATAAATTATTTTAGTTTTGCTATTGAAATTCTTTATGGGGTAAATTGTGGTTGATTAAATTTTGTTTTGTATTTTGTTGCGATTCTGTAGAATCGTAGCAATATGCTTAGTTTAATTTTTGCGATTAAACAATAGATTAAACAAGAACGATGGGGTACAAATCATATAATATTGTCTGTTTCTTTTCTTGTGAGGTGGCTTAGTAAATCCTAGCGAATTGATTTTGAACTGATTTCTTTATAAAGCAATTAATGTCGAAGGAAAATGTTGATAAAATGACAGTTTTCCACTAGATTTAAGCTGGATAAATATTTAAATTTGTCAAATATTCAAAAATGATGTTGATATGTACACCACAGTACCTCCTTTCTAGTAAAATAAAAGAACGATAAAAATAAAATCAACCCCATGAGATGTTCGATATCGCTTTCAGTTATCATAAGTGGTGTCAGATATGTTGAGAATTGTTTGATTTCGATATGTTAATTTGTAACGTGACAATTATGAACAACGATCGATTTTACCATGTAGCCTTATGTTCCATGATTTAAAGTCAATCAAAGCTTTACACGCTTAAAAAAACGGAATTTTTCTTCGTTATGGAAGAGTGAGAAACAATTTGGAAGATTTGAGAACTGTGGATTGATTACCTTGGTGAGAATAACGAAAGGTGATGATTATGTATGTAATATAAGAAAACATTTTCCATTTCGAGCAATGTAAGTAGCCTTGCCTTTAAACTAAAAATTATTCGGTTGACCTTCACTGTGGAATGAAATGCTGAGATTTCTAAGAATAGAATTAAAGAAAATATTCCTATAGACAATTAGGTGACATGGCTTAACAAAAGGAGAGTATTTGCATATCTGAGTTTTGAACTTAGAAGCAGGAAATTTTTTTGGCCAAGAACATGCTTATCGTCTATACAAATAATGTTGGTGCACAAAAATTAATGCAAATATCCTCGATAAAAGCAAAATAAAGGATTCGTATGTTACATTGTTCATTAGAGTGGACTGAATTAGCCTAAATGGTGTACAAAAACCAATTTTGAGCATTTCCGTTTGGAAACTATAAAGAGAGACTTGTCAGATCATAAAATGTGCGAGAACTGCCCTCTTTCTTATAATCATTGCCGCTATAACATTAATCATGGAGGAAGACACCCAGTCTCCTCACTTATTTTCCGAAATAAGAGTGAATTAAGGAATGACGTACACATGTATGTTGATATCTTTGCTATTAATCAGGGTTGTGCCGTATACAAAATAGATTACTTTACATGTATAGATTACGCATAGATTACGTGTAAATTACGCGAGATATTTTCGTGTAATCTATAATGCAAACTATTATGTAATCTATTTAATTGATATGTGCATTCTAAACTTTTTTAGCAATTAAATTAACTTTTTTCAAGATCGCAAGATCTTGTTTTTGACAATATTATTGATCATGTCTTTTGCGAAAAAATCGAAAAAAATTTTCAGTAGGGATAATACAATGTTTCCACATATATCTTCTTAAATCAAAATTAATAGATTACACTAAATTTACATAGATGACATAGATTACATTACATAGATTACATGTAATGTAATCTATTTTAGATTACGCGTAAAGGAACAACCCTGCTATTAATTGATAATATTAATTTATAAAGACCTGAAACGGTCCAGTAGAGGTTCTATCTGCCAAAAAATCCTACATGTGGTAGCCTCTGGCCATCTTATATTTGTGCGCATGCGTCTCTTTTTAAACAATTTGCATGAACCCAGTGGAATTTTCAATCTTCAAACGTAAGACAACTGTCCCCGTTATACCGAAATTTTTTGGCGGCCAGACCGTGTAAATATATAAACTGATCAGTGATCTCGTTTAAAGATACCAGATGGTTGCGGGCTCCATATTAAGTGGTAATGTTTGACTATAGAACTTTTTTTTGTAGTCCGTTTTGGGTTTCAAGTCAAATTTACTGTCAGAAATGAGGCCCAAGAAACTAGCTTTGTTATGACACTGAGGCTCAAATTTCGGTGGTTTTCAATTCCTAGAGAAGGGAACTAATGCCGATTTTAGATGGATCCCGTTTATGGCTATTGTTCCATAGAGCAGACCAGGAGTTTTTCTGAAGCACTGAAGACGCTAATAGAAACATAATTTGCAAAAGCTGTTACCTTAAATTGCTGCAGCCTTTTTAGGTTTAGCAGCCAATTATATATGACCAAGTTTAAGGGAAAGGGTTATAACACTCCACCTTGCAAACTTTCAAGGATGGTACCCACCAAAATAGACTCTGACGACCACTAAGTGGCAGGTCGATCTAGCATACCAGCGATTCCTCCACTGCCAAGTCCACAAACGGGGTTGAACATCAATTTAATATCGCAGAAAGTTGCCAAGGAGTATTTATACCACCCAGAAATTTAACAATTTTAAACGTAAAAGTTGATGCATGGCTGTTTTCATAAACTTACCTTTCCAGTATGTGTGTTGGAATTCTGACAACCTTGTCTGAACGAAATAGTCAGGTCAATGACTTTTTTCCAATGGTTTATGGTCCATACAGGTACCTCAGAGCAACCCCAAAAGTACCTTTCTAGTGCATCGAGAGATGCCACACAGAAAATGGTTTACATTCTTATTTTTGGATATAATTCGGAACGGTAAAACCAGTTGAAAATACTTGGCGAAGCCTTGGTACCCTAGAAAAATCCTGTATTTCATTAAAGTAACGCTCCCAGAAATCTTTTTCTGCGTTTCTCAACTCATATTTATAAGTTTAAAGAATTGTTCTGTAGGATTTCAATTCGAAACAGCCCATTTTTTTTTTGAATTCTTGATGAGCTTATAGTACTCCCGACGAGTATTCTGCTAGTTTCCTTTTTCACAATACGCCATTCAATCTGTTGAGTTCACATGACCCAAGAGCCTTTCACTAAAAGAATCAGCAAGCATGTCTTTACCGATTTATTAAAATCTCAAATATATTTGTATGTTTTCGGCACTGCAACTGGGATCAAGTCATCCAGAAAAGTTCTTAAAGGGGTTCCACTTGTTCTTTCTAAAAATAGGCGTTTCGGAATGCCCGATATTCATTATTGCAGATATCGCTTACGAAAGAAATAGCATTTTTCATATGCAGCCCAGTTAAGTCCCTACTGTGTTTGACATGAAGTCGGAAACAAAAGTGACATCCAATATTTCTTGTCTGTTAGAGGTTATAACTCAAATCGTGCATTTATGTCATTGCTATCCTCGTATCGTATAGTGTACGTTTGCATTACATGGAGAGATTACTGTGATCTCGTCTCTCTGTTTCTAGTTAAAACTTTTACAGAGATTGCCGATGCAACTGTGTCTCAAATATCGCTTTGCTTTTTTTGAAAATAATATTATAATATCTCAGTCAAAGATTACGATGTTTTCATTTCTTTCCCTATCCTCGAGGAGGTTATGGTCTACATACTTACTATCTTTTGCTCTACAATATTTTGAGCTTGTTTCTCTAACCTGAAGGGTTAGACTTTGTTTCTGTCTTGCAATAGCTCAAGAGCATATTGGCATAAAATTTTAAATATGTCAGTATATAGGTTTTGGAAAGAAGAATACTAAGCGTATCTACTGCTACAGCAGCGTAAGTTTTTGTAATTAGAGCAGTCTAGAAGATTTTCCATCGTTTGTTACTCCAACACGTTTTAAGCACTCCCTTAATTTAATACGCGTCCTCTTTACTAACTAGATTACTAACCCTATCAGGTATAACCCGGCCATACGGGTGGGTACCTGACAAAAGCCAGAAGTGATGGTTATTAAACTCACGGTCCGCCGTCATTTTATCTACTTCTAGCTGTTGAGCTTGTGGCGAATAAGAATAGAGAAATGAAGTTTACATAGGTTTTTCACAAAAATCAGTTTGTATTTTCAATGTTTTAGTTACCATGTGTAGCTGTTTAGGAATTGTTCTCAGCTAATAGAAGCACCTGTGTGGGCGACATTAACCTTATATTCGTATTAACGACCAACAATTGACTGAAAGTAGTTAGTTTTAATTAACAGTAATTGCAATGTAATTAAGACCGAGATAAGATTAACAGACCTTAAAAACAGGGTCATGTTTGTATTATATTTTACTGCTTTTGCATCCATACATTTTAGACATAAACATTAATGTTTGTTATGTAAACTCATTCCAAAATTGCAACTGCTATTCGTTTTTAGTTATCCTTTATTTTGTCCAATCAATAATCATCAGTTCAAACATGTATAGAAAGTAATTAATTTCTTTTTATCCAATCCAATCAAACAAACGAACGAGCTACGAAATGTACCCAATTTATGAAATTTAATTAAAATGTATTACACATATATGTCTTATCACTTTCATACAAACACCCTTAACACAATTCAAATAAATGAACTCATGCGTGCTCCAACTTTACCGTAAAACACCTTTGGAGCAAGATATTTAATTAAAACTAAAAACAAAACAAATCTAATTAACTAGTTAACCCTACGTGAATATTTTTTTAGATAGAAAAATTTAATTATTTAATTAATTATATATATGATAAATTATTTAGAACATTCACAAATATTATGTAAAATATAATTTAAAAGTTAATTGATAAACTAATTAATGGGCAGGTTAAATTTTTTTTTATTTTTGTTAAAATTGTTGGAATCAAAGATTATTTAATTAGCATATTTTGTCATGGACATACAATGAATTTTAAAATTTTTGTCATTTCTATAATAATAATTTTGTTATTGTCCATTTTCATATCTAACCGTGCCTATTAACTAAAACAAAAAAAAGTTATGAAAATTCACTATTATGTTAATTTTGTTATCATAATTAATCCAAATTTAATTCAAATTATGCGTAATTAGTGTTAATTTGTATAAAAAAATTATGAATATGTTTTTTCGTTATCAAACTTAATATAAATTAAATTTTTTTTCGATGTGGAATAAGGAATGAAATAATTGAGTTGAATGTGATTAAAAAGGAAAATTTCAGTAAAAAATAGAGCGAGTTACCTTAAATAAAGTAAGTAATTTCACTGCACCTCGATTTTTATTTTTAAGACTTTAAGGATTAAATTTGGAAATAAAGACTAAAATTCCCATAATCAGTTAAATCATTTTTTATTTTGCTTATCATTTCAAAATTGGTTGTTAAAATGGTTTTAGGTATCAACAAACCAAAGAGGACAAGAGATAAGAAGATTGACACTTTTGGTTTATCATTTTAAAGCGGAACACTTTTTTTTGTTTGCTTTATTTGGATTAATAATTTATTATTATCATCCGACTCATACGCATAAAAAACACAAACCTGCAGCAAAATGTTGGGTATCACTGCCTCATCACATCACCTTCACCATCGAATCAAAATAAAAAATTTTTTTGAAATTTTTCTTCGAATTCAATGATTTCAAACATTTTGCTGCTGATTCATTTTACAGTATTCCTTAATATTAGTGTTGACCTATGAATGCCAAAATTTAAGAAATAGATCAATTACTTTGGTCTAAAAGACCTAAGTATTTTTTTGTTTATTACAGTCCAATTTCTTTTCTACCACTCGATGCCCATCTGGAAAAATCATTATCAACATTAAACCAGTTTCAACGAATAAAAATTACTACGGGAGTGTTGTAGAAACCTGTACAAAATAATTTATAATTGGTGAATTTAACGATTCGATATTTTATCTGTAACTTTTAATCCAACTATTCAATCCAATCCAATAAAAGTGTGTAAAGATAATTATGACAATGATTAGTTAGACTTACTAGGACCCGAAAGAGATGAACTCAAACCCTGATCAGAGTAAAAATAATTTCGAACATAAATAAATATATTCACAATTATTTTTTGCGCGATTTTTTTCAAAACGATTTTGAAATAAATAACAAAAATGTTTTTCTCATTATATTTGTTGAAGTTAACTTTTTAACGTCATCTGTAACATCGGTTGCGAGCCCGCAGAGGCATCGAGATCAATGTAAACTTAATTTAGGACAACAAGAGCTTCTTCAATAGACATTATTCTATTTCCAATAACATGTTTTAAACAAAATTGTAAAGTTATCTTGAAAAAACCACGAAGTAGCAGTTCTTACATGAAACCTTCTAGAAAACGGTTTTATTGCCAAGCAAACACTTATCCTTTTGCTGTCATTACGTTTCAATGACTGACACTACAATTACACTATAAATGCCATCATATTCTTTAACCAAGATTGACGTAGGTCACTGTTTCACAATACAATTCAATAATTTTGTGAAACACAATAACGTAAACAATAATTTATCTACACAACTTAGCCTTGTCACTCGGTACAACAATATCATATGTTTTTGAAAGCCGATTAAAATCACTAGAACGTTGTAATGTAAATTTGGATCACGTTAATGGTGGCATGTGTAAGTAAATACAATATTTAAAACCTTGACTGGACGCATCGAAAACAATTCTTAAGGTTTAATTGTTTAAATAACACAATGACAAAGTAAATGCATCTTTATCAATATTTAAAGACATGGTCACTAGTATAGTAACTGTCATAATTTAATAAATCCTGTCATAATTTCTACCTACAAGCACTTTTCTTGTAAACCGACCTACGTTTATGTTTTCACCACGACAGCTCTCATATGTCTGAATTAAATTATTTCATTTAAAATTTAATTTTCAGAACTAATTACTCCTTCCCAAATAGCAAATAACCACCTTCAAAATTTTAGTTGTTATTTCCAAAAACCTATTTATCCTCATTTTAATTTTAAAATAAATCAAATACAATACTCTGAATATTTATTTTAAATATTAAACAATTACCTTTCCAAACCATTTGCAATCAACACAATTTACACACTAATTTTAACTTTATTTACCCAAATTCAAAATAAAATCGAACAAAAAAGTAAATAACAATAACACAACCAAAATTAACACTAAATATAAATAATTAAATGTTGAAAAGTTTATTTATCAAAAAAAAAAAAACAGAAAATTATTGAATGAAATATAAATAAATAATATATATAAATTCTAATTAATTTAACAAAAAATTGAAACAAGCGCAAATAAAAATTTATTTTAGGTTAAATTTCATAACAAAAACTAAAAAAATACAGTAATCCCTCCGACTGCGCGGTAGTTCCGTTCCAGAAAAACAGCGCGCAATACAAAACCGCGCAATGTGAACCCTATTTTGCATGAAAATGGGAGGTTCGGTTCCAAATTTTGAAAAAAATTCAAAAAAAAAAATAATTTAAAGTTATAATTAAACAAAAATGAATATATTCAGCCTGAAAAACATGTATTACTTCGACAACTCTTAAAAAGAAAACACTTCATAAGTTAACAGATAAATTAACATAAATAACATTTCAAAAAACAACTCAAATTTTAAAAAATAATATCAATAATATAAATTTGTTTAGAATATTCTACCTTTACTGGCTTGAAATTGAATTTGATCTATATTGAATGTTCCAGCCACACAGTTAAAAATAAACTGAATTTGTAATGCAAATTGCTACATATATGGGTCATTCTTTTACAAACTAAACACATTTTTGATTTGGCTGAAATTTTTTTCAGGGCTTTTATAAAGGAAAATTCCCATTTCCCAAGAGAAAAAGATATACGTGCTCGAGAATTTTTTTTTTCGAAAATAGAGCGGTTCTAAATTTCGAGGATTTCGTGATTATTGACTGGAAGACTTATTTTATAAGATTCATAACTTCGGTTCTGGTAGTGATGGAATTTTTTTTCTGTTTTATTTTAAAGCTAAAAGATGAACTTTAAAAAAAATCGTTATCTACAAAATTTATTAACAAATTCCTATGTGTAAACACTTTAGCAATAAGTCAGACACTTTCTCTCTGACACCTGCAATTTCGCTCTCTCGTGCAAGAGTAGCATTAGAAATAAATTAATTTATCGAGCACGGAAAGACAAAATATTCCATAAATTTTTGTTGTCCCGCGCTGGATAATTTAATTTATTTCTAACAGTAAAACTAATTTCTCCCTTAATTAAAAATCCATTTTTCTTGAAAATTGAACGTAGAATATGGTTATGTCAAATACTCTTTATCTTTGTATAGCAATCACTATAAATCGATTTTAACATTTTATTTGTTTATAACAATAGGAATTCGCTAATAATAGTTATTGAATATATTTTTTTATTAAAATTCCATCTCTTAACTTTAAAATAAAATAAAACAAAAGCTTCTATCATTAATAGAACCGAAGTTATGAATTTTAGAAAATAAGCCGTCAAGCCAAAAATCACGAAATTCTCGAAATCTAGATCGCTTCTACTTTTCAAAAAAAAAAAATCCTCGAACACGCATATTTCTTTCGATATCATACCCATAAAAAATTTTTTAAGCCAAATCACAAATGCGTCCGGTCAGATTTTGTTCAAATCTGTTCGATTTGTAAAAGAATGATATGGCAAATTTAATTTTTTTTTCATTTTAATTTTACGAAATTCACCTACATATTTTAAAAAACATTTTTAAACGTCGCGCAGTGTGAAATTTTAATCGCGCAGTGCGAAAATTAGTATTGAAAACTCATCTCGCGCAGTGGAAATCGCACAGTTAGAACCCGCGCAGTCGGAGGGATTACTGTAATTATATTATATATAATATTTATATATAAATTTAAACATATAATAAATACTTAAATATTAAATATAAATTAATTAACTATATTGTATTGTAATTTTAAAATAATGCAACAAAAATGAGAACATTTTGAATAAACGTATTACGAATAACTGAAATAGTTTTTAGTTTTATTACTGCAGTGATTAATTTATGAAAGTATGAATTGGCTATCCATAATTAATTGCAAGGAGCACCGCTGGGCACTGATTACGAAGGTAAGCATTTAGTTTAAGGTTGTAATTGATGTCTATCTAAAGGAAAAATTTTCCCACCTTTCATTCACTAAAGCAACACTTCCCTGATGATCATCGGTAGCTAATTTAAATAATGGTAATAGTTCTAGTCTAGAAATGTGAAAATATCGATTCTTTGCTAAAATAAAATTAGAATTATTTTCAGAGTTACAGCTTATGTAAGGTGCCGCCTTACTGCCCTTTCGAACTTCTTTCATTTCAACAATTATTTTACTATGTTTAAAAAATTGGGAGTGCTCAAAAATAGGGGTAAACAATTTTCTTTTTATATCGTCGCCATTTTGTGAATTTTTTTTTTCCAGGACCGAACCATAGTGACAATTTTTCAAATAAATGATATTTAAAAATTTTTGGTTTCAGAACGCTGCACTGAAACCGCGTCGAGCAGGACGTACTTTAATATTATATCCCTCACTTCACCAGTCTATAACTTTTATAATTTTGGTTTTTTTTGTGACATTTTTTGCATTCTTGAAATGTCAATAAAAAATTTGTAAAAAAATGGAAACTAAAAATGTTTTTATATTTTTTTTTTCTTATTCGAAAGACCAATTAATTAGCATGCAATTAATAACTAATTGGCAACAATTTAACGACGTTTTTACTTCCAGCAAATGTAATAGGCGTCTTTAAGGTTTATTTAAATAAATATTCTCAAAACTTTTGGATATCCAACTATTTTCTACAAATAAATTTACCTAAAGAAATTCATAAACTAAGAACAGATTACTTAAGCTACAACAATTGATAATATAATTTTTCTATTTTACGTCTAAAATAAAGTCATTTCGATACCCAAATGCGTATCGAAATGGCCTTCATTACGATACGCACAGTTTTGTCTTTTAAGGTTTGTCACATTAAGGTCATTGGGTCATACAAACGTCAGTGAACATTAAAACGAATAATTATATAAATAAAATTAATAAGAATATCTAAATTAGTGTTAAATATTTTAATTAACTAAAATAATTAGTAATAATTACAAAATTTCAAATTGGCTATTTTTTAATAAAATACACATTTCTTAAAATTTCAAGACAACAAATGCAAAAGAGAAAAAATAGTATAAAAAACTCGTTTCATAAGACGTTTTATCGCACTTATCCTTCAGAAAACTCCCCGCTGCGCGGGTCGTTTTCTAAACACATTGCTTGCGAAAAAATCGTCGATTATGAAACTAGTTTCTTAATATACTATTTCAATATACATGATTTAGTATCTGATCAGGCTGGATGGCTTGATGCATTGGAGCGGAAAATGGTGCCAAAATTGAGTGCCGTTTGAGTTTTGTGTTAAAGTCGATTAGTTTTTCGTTATAGTTTTTTTTAATAAAAAGCAAAGATTTAGTTTTGTATCAAAATCCAACTTTTTATATAAGAAATATATGAAAATTTGTAATTTTTCCATATACGAAGGTCTGCTTTTGTTGATTTGTATATATGACAACCCCGCGTATCCTAGACGCAGCTATTGACATACGACTTAACGGTCGGTCATTAAGGGTCATTATAATATTATGATAGGATTTGTTATTTAGCTATCCATATCTTAAAAAACAAAATGTGAAACAACAATTCGTAAACATTTCGCAAATTTTATTCCACGAATTCAAAATCGAATAGAGCTCACTTAGGGACACTATTATTCCATGTGCTGATCATCCATTAAATCTTGTTATAAATGATGCAACGTCATTACTTGGAAACTCTAAATATTTCAACTAGATTCAAAACTTATACGCATATTTTTCGAAATTGAAATATTTTTCGAAGTAAAACATTAGCAATTACTCTACAGTATTTTAGAATAGAATTTTATATTAAACAGTAAAAAACACGATCTTCAAAACTTCACACCTAGTTGTAAAATAAATTCTTTTTAGTTTGTTTATTTCCGTTCTTGATATCATAGACTGTGTAGTTTTAACTTAATAGGACAATTAGATAAAATTACTTAATTTCCAGTTTTGATTTATTTATTTAACGTGATTCATTAATATATGAATAAGACAAAATGTCTTCTTAAAGTAGACATGTAAAATGCTTCTAAAAGAATTATTCTTACAGATCGATAATTAAGCCTATTTTATTGTTAAACAGAAATTCAAAATTCTGCAAAACAGTCAATTTTTAAATACAATCAAAAGATATAAAGACACAAGTGAAGAAAACAAAGAAATCTCTAAAAAAAATTGATAATAATAGTAAAATATAAAAATATAGAGGAGCTGAAATCTCAAGCTCTGAGATATCAAGACTTCGGTTTGGGTTAGGGATTTTGATAAAGTTTTCGGCACAAATTTTTATGAGGATATTGTTTTTAGTTTTGGGCAGCCATGTATATCAAATATAAAACATTATGTGAAAGCACAAGTATTTCATCTTTAATTAGAATTTATTTCAAAACTAACATGAAACATAATCGCCGGAAAATTATAACAGATCATAAATTAACATAATATAGTGAAAAGATGATACAGTCAGCAAATTCAAAAACCTCTCCATTTAGCGTTTAGAGAAAATATTACAAAATCAAAAATTGATATTTATCTCAAAATTCCAAAAATATTCTAAAAATTAGAATAAAATCAAAACTTTAAACTTTTTTTCCAAATTCTAAAAATATTACAAAATCAAAGATTAAAGATTAAAGATTAAACTTTTTAAAAATACATATTTTTAATATAATAAAATATTCCGAAAGTTTTTACAAAATCAAAAATTGATACTTTTTTCAAATTTCTTAAAATATTGCAAAATTTATAATTCACAAATTCAAAAATTCAAACTTTTTCTTAGATTCTAAAAATAATAAATATTGCAAAAATTATAACAAAATCAAAAAATTGAAACGTTTTTCAAAATTCCAAAAGTGCTCCAAAAATTATAATAAAATCGAAAAGTTAAACTTTTTAAAAATACTAAAAATTATAACAAAATCAAAAATCTCCATGTCCAATTTCATGTTCAATTTTTCATGCCATAGACCAGTCTAGATACATTAAAAACAGGCAAAAACTGGAAAAAGGTAGTAACAGGATGAAAACTATTGGATAAATAAGAAAATATTGCACAAATAATGGGAAACATAAATTAAAGGTGATCTGACCTACGGGGATGAAATGGGATGAGCTTTTATGGGTAGAAAATGGTTTCTCATTCATTCATTTCAGCGAAACTAGACCTTTTATCGAAAAAAGTTTGAAGCAAAAGTTGTAGGTAATAAAAAGGTCTATAACTTTTATCTCCGCCATTTTTTCACATAACCTAAAATATGCCGTGTAGATAGAAAAAACCGAGAAAAAAAGGTGTTATGTTTTTAATTTTTATCTCCCACAAAAAAAATTTTTTTTCACACAATTTGATGAAAATGTACCCTATTATATCTCTAATATGCTGTATTTTTTTGGAATCAAAATGCTTATTTTTACGTTTGATATTGATTTTAAACCAAAAATATGACCTCATTTTCACACGAAAATTCACCTCTATAGACAACAGTTTTTTCAAACAAAAACATTAATCGTTATGTTTGTTGAACCGTCTACTTTTAGATGGTGTAAAAAAATTAACATTATCATGACAAAAGTTTATATTTTTTAAGGACTTCGGCGGTAAACAAATAATGAATATTTTTAAACAATCATTGAAAAATAACTCTTTAAAATCAAGTTTTTTCAGTTTAAAATAAAGTTTTTTCAGTTTTTCGCATTTTCTACTTAATGTTTCGGTGTTTATGTTACGTTAATGTCTATTTTTTTTACACCATCTAAAAGTAGACGTTTCAACAAACATCACGATTAATGTTTTTTTTTTTTTCAAAAAAATGGTTGTCTATACAGGTGAATTTTCGTGTAAGAATGAGGTCACATTTTTGGTTTAAAATCAAAATCAAACGTAAAAATAAGTATTTTGGTTCCAAAAATTACAGCCTATTAGGGACATAATAAGGTACGTTTTCACCAAATTGTGTGAAAAATGTTTTTTCTATTTAAACAGCAAATTTTAGGTTATGTGAAAAAAATGGCCGACATAAAAGTTATAGACCTTTTTATTACCTATAACTTTTGCTTCATACTTTTTTCGATACAAGGTCTAGTTTCGCTGAAAATCATGAAAAACCATTTTCTACCCATAAAAGCTCACTCCATTTCACCACCGCAACTCGGAGCACCTTAATTTTTCGTTTCTCATCATTTTCTTATTTATCCAATAGTTTTCATTTATCATCTAGATTTTGACCTCACATACCAATCCCGACCATCAAGATTTCTCCAAATTCAATGTTCTTACTCTTAATCATTTAAAATGAATGTTTTTTGACCAAAAAATATGCAAATGTTCTTATTTTGACACACTTGACGATTTTTTTGACACATTTCCGGTGCAGTTATCGAACACATCGTTCTGTCGGCTCTTACTATTGAGTATACCTATTTTTAGAAATTTTTGAAATCCCTAATCCCTAATATTGAATTCAACCTACTAGAACACATTGAAATATAAAATTAAATATAAAAAATTAACTAAAATATGTTCCGGGCTTCAACGTAAGCTAGATATTCTCTCCTAAAACGAGCTAACAATCTCATTAATGTGATGCATCACAGAAATCTGTTTCAAATAGAGAAAACACCATTGAAAAAAAAACACCAATGTTGCCACACAACCAAGTAATATGGTCAGACCAGTTCAGAGTATTGTTAAATATTACCTCAAAACTTCCTGCAGTTCTAAAAAAAACTCTTGATTTTTGCTGTTCAGAAAAAGATCAGGTAGAGTGACGTTTATATTGTTAAATCGACTAATAAAAAGAACCTTCGTTTTATTGCTGTTAAGTGACAATCCATTCCTTGAACTCCAAAGCGACATCCTACTCAAAATGGTGTTAACGAGATCAAATACAGCTGAAATGTTGTTAAGTGGTCCAGATGTGTAGAGGTGTAGAGGTAACCGTCATATATATAGAAATAGAAATTAGAGTGGCAAATATAGTCATTTATAAGTATAGAAAATAAAAGAGGTTCCACTATAGATCCCTGTGGCACACCACTTACAACTTCCCCGTTCGTAGAAGCTCACCAACACACGCAAACTGAGTTCTATCAGATAAACAGGAGAAAATGAGTTGGACAGCAACGTCGGTGAAACTATAATAATGTTTTACTTTTTGGTCCGGCAGCTTGTGGTGTACAGATTCAAAAGCTTTAGAATAGTCGGGGAGCGTTAGAACCGTAACCAATGACAAATCAAGAGCTTTAAATATATCATTGAATATTTTTAATATGCATTTATGGTATTGTTTTTAGCTCTAAACCCTGACTGAAGAGAACTGATCAGAATATTTCTACTTAGTTATTGCTTAATTTTCGTCTTTAAAATGATTTCAAATACATTAAGAAGTACTCGCAGGATGGTAATGGACTTGTAATTTTCAACAGATATTGAACTAGCAGACTTAGCGCCGGGATTAACACTAGCACTTTTCCATAGCTCTGGCAACATAGAACTTTTAATGCAGCTGTTGACGAAACATGTAACATATGGCACAAAAATAGCTCTAGCAACTTTACAAAAGCAAAAAGATATTATCAGCTTCGGTCATATTAGATGTAATGGATTTAAGGGTGTGTGACTAGACAAGCTTCTCGTGCTACACCCTGGATTACGCTAAAAGTCTATTCATATTTGGTAGCCAAATATTTCATTTCGAACTCTTGGCTGTGATACACTCATATTAACGTGAACCAAAATCAAAATCACAATAATGTTTTCTTCTAGGTAGATTTCATAGAAAAATCAATCTATTTTAAATTTTATTTTTATTTTTTAATGTGTCACAACAAAAACCATACGCTAAATAAAGCAGTCTGGTATCACAGTCCTTAATTGTTGCGAAACTAAAATCTTCATCAGAATTTATATGATTGTGATACGGCAAAGGAAGCGCTACTTCCTTCATAGCCCTGTTAAAAATATGATTAACAAAACCAGAAGCATAAACAGAGGTTTTCTATATGCTTTTGATGTATTCACAATATCATTCGATTTAATATTTCTCCATAAGGTGGTATTATTTTCGTACCTAGCTTGGTACGGTATAAGTTGAATTCGGCCTTACTAGTCCCTAATAAGCTTAGTGGTAAAGGTATGCAGATTACAAAATATTCTCTTATCCTCTAGCAGTTTCGTTCCCCGATGAAGATGAAATGCGGAATTGTGCTGGGCAATGGCGTCTAAAGTCTCAGAATTTATTTATAGAGTTGAAAGATTACGAAACAGAACTTTTTTTCGGTAAAAACCTTTCAAAGGCATGTAATATTAGTGAGTTAATAACACTTAGCTGATCGTTGAAATTTGGGAGGAACGAAATCAGGTTCCACGGAAGCAACGACGAGTCATAAAAAAGGCATTAGTGTAAATTGATGAAAAATCATTAATTGTGGTGTACTTATTAATCTGCGGTCTGCAGCATTTCAAACTAAAAAATATTATGTCATGGTCAGAAAAAATAGTAGGTGACTGACCAAAATTAACTACCGTACAGGATTCATGGCTAGGTAGGATAGCAAGGTTTTAGAGTGAATTTCCTCGCGTAAGTATGAAACAGATCAAGAGAGGAGGATAAGTCTCTTAACGGGCAATTATCATTTATTAGATTAAATTTCATGTCACCCATAATACCGAAGCATCATTAAACCGAAAAAAATATCATTTAGACTGTCAATATCTGCATTGGTGCTAGGTGGGGGGTTGTAAATACAACGAACCATAGTTTGCCTTCCCAAATTGGAACCTCGATGAAAATGCTCTCTATTTTGTCATCAGCTGATGAAGTAAAAATAATCTTGCTTGTGAGGCAAAAAAATACCCACACCACCACCAACCCGGCTAAAACGATCCTTACGGTGAAATTTGAAACCAGAAATTTTGTAGAGAGCAGCTGGAGCCAAGTTAAGCTTCAGAGATGGCTATTACATCCATTGACGTATTCGCTAACACGTGAGCTATATAGAAATGCTCATATTAAAGTGCTTAGGCCTTAGGGCAAAGGTTATATAAATTTTTGAAGTGTTAACTTTTGAGTTAATAAAGTCTTCCATTGATGAAGTTTGTTCGCTAACGTTCGTAAAAAAGTAACGTAACGTTAGATTATATAAAAATGCCTATCCCGAGTTAAGCCAATCCTCGTGTCTAGCAAGTTCATTGTTTTAAATCGATTTAGGTTGGTGAAAAAAGACATTGTTATTTTCTGTTATTGTCTTTTTCTGGTTCAGTAAAGATTTAATTTTATCGATTTTAACTAAGAAGAACAGCATCACCGCTGTTACCGGGGCGGCTATGTGAATTAGTATAATATGACCCACATCCGCAATTACATCACCACTAACAACAGAAGTGGATATAGTCATGGCCGTTGAACCAATTTGTTTATCTTGATCATGCAATAGTTTGTTGACATATTTTGATTGCGATATTAAAACTGGATTGTGAGTATAAACTATTAGTTAGAGCAGATAACGACAACTCAGCAATTCTTAATCGGTCCAACTACAACAAATCATTTGTTGCAGCATGCTCCAGTAATAGATCGTTCGGTTTAAGTATTAGGTCACAATAACCTCAAATTTTAAAACCAAATTTGAAGAAACAACAACCGAACTGAAGACACAACTACTAAATTCAAGATACAACACCCGAATCTGATGTTATCGTGACCGCAAGCTCATACTGTACCAACCGAATGACTGAAATTTTTCTTTTATTGCGGCAGTTTTTGTAGATTTGTAAATTTTGTATTTTTGATTTACTGCAGCCAAGTTCTGTAACTGTGAAGCGGTGAAGTGATAAAAATTTCTTCGTTTCTTTTCATTAAAAAACTTATCACTTCACCGCTTCACAATTACAGAATTTGGCTGCTGGTCTGACTAACTCCAGTTCTGGCTATTGACAAATGAAATAACGTGAGATATTATTAACAATAGCAGTAAGAAATAACTATAACTTAACTGTATTCAGGCATGTCGTTAGTAATTTTTTTTTGTTTTTATAACATGCGTTGTGTAGTATGAATTACAATATGTGTCATAACAACAGATAAAAACCTTTTAAGACACAGGTCTCACAACAACATGTGTTCTAAGGTGTTGATGGACGCAAATTTGTATTTTGGTTTTTCTTTTATATGTTGTCCATTGGTACAAGGATCGCCTTTGCCGGTGGTCTGTGATATCTCAGGTTAACTCGTATGTCAATAGTAAGGACTGGAGTTCACGGGGTTGTCACACCCGTCGATCAAAAATAAAAAAATTTACGAGTAATACAAAACTGATCCCTCCATGAAGTATTATGTGATGATTGCATAAATCTGTAATTAATTTAATTTTATTTTAATTGAAGAAGACAGTGCGTCACACGGATAAGGACTATGCTACTGACTCTTATTGGCAATCCGATTTTTTTTTTTCATTCAAACTTTTCTAAACATTTTACTTTTACACTTTTATTTTATATTGTTTTCCTTTATCCTCCGCTGTTAGAAAATATTCGGTCACTACAACCTAATTTGTCCCATTCGAATTTTTCCTATGTTATTTTCAAAAACAAGTTTGAAGACACAACAACAGAGTATGCTGTCATCGTGACCGAATAATAACTGTGAAAACTGAATGATCAATTTCTTTATTTCAGTGTATTATGAAATATTGGCCTATGTCATATATTGTTTTGTGATATTGTTAAGTTATTCAATATTTCAAAAATATTAAAAAAAAAAAGCAAAAATAAAATTTGAGTTCATCAATACCTTTAGAACGCATGTTGTTGTAGGACCTAGGTCTTAACCGGTTATATATTGTAATGTGGTACCCTCCTCTTACAGGTACTCAAAAATGTTATAATTTATATCAACACAACACAATCTTTAAATGAAACACAAATATAAACTTTATAACCGTATAAACTTTCGTTTAAATTTATTTTAGTTTTATTAATTTGAAAAACCTTTTATTATTACTATTTTTATTATTTTTCTATTTTAATTTTGTTTTATTTCTGATCAATCTCTTCTTCAAAAAAACTATTCACTTGATTTTTTTTCTATTTTGTTTTACTGCCCAAATTACTCTACTTCAAAAAAAAACTTTTTGCAACTTGAAAAAATATTAATTCACCTTTTTGGAGGGGATCTGTTGTAATCCGTTCATATTTTAAAATCCGTTAATAAAAAAGATAACCAATCACAAAAAAAATATAATTTACGATTTACGTAAAACAACCAATCAGAAAAACAATTACCGAATCAATTTTAAATTGACCTATATTTTGTTTGTTTCATTTATCAATCCAAAACTATTACAAATCGAAAAGTAAGTTCATTAGCATTAATTTAATATTTTATTTTAAATATTAAAAATTTGCTACGCTGGACTTTTCGATTTATTTCATTTCTGAATTGAGCAATGAACATTTTTTCCAAAACAAAATAAGAGGTCAATGTTTTCTAGTATTTAAAATTTTACCTATGGTTGGATTACAACATCCCTCGCCTTTTAAAAAAACAATTATTTTTTTCCTAGATCAGTATGATCAAAGGATGAAAATAATTGTAATATAATATTACTCCAAATAAAAATGTATAAGTATATTAATTATTGAAAAAAAATCTACTATTTTTTTTTTTATTAGATTAACAAACTTTTGTTTTTATTTGTTATCCACGACCTTACTCAACTATATATATTTTTTTTTTTTTTTTAATTTTTAGATGTAACATTACGTAACTAAAAATAATTACAAATATAAACAAAATGAAACTTGATACGAATGTTTTGAAATTAAGTTTTATTAAAAACATTTATTACCAACACTTATTTATATTAACTTATGATTTTTTAACTGAATAATATTTATTTATTTTTTGTGTTCTACATAAAAATTAGGTCGAATTTTCTTTTATTTAACATTGAACTTGAAATTCATTGTAATATTATCGCTTACTCTAGATTTGTGTAAAAATATTTTGTTTTCGTATTTTATATGTACTATGTAATTTTACGTTAAGTGTATACATTTCATTTATTGAGATATTTAATTTAAAATGCTAAGTTTACGTTTATTTTAATAATTTTAATAATTATGCTAATGCTTATTTCATAGACTAAGATTATTTTAGATAATATAGATAGATATAAACAATAAATAAGTTTCATTGTGACTTTTGGAAAAATGGTTTAAACGTAATTAGACTTAAGTGAAAATATCAGCTCTGTACCGTGCAAATTGTCTTTGTTCCACTGCACTATCTAAACTTCCGGTTGATTCTACATTCAATTCTATACCAGGTGTATCTGACTGTTTAATTCTTTGTTTAATTGCATTTTGTTCTATTTTGGATTGTTTATTACGGTTTTTATGTTTTGAAACTTTTAAGCGGTAGAAATAAATGATTGCTGCCAGAATTACTGTGAAACAAGCGCCTAAAACTACGAATTGGAGAATTGACCATTCGTTCCCGAAATTGTTTCGTTGTTGGATTACCCTAATTTCTTTATCGCGTTTCAACCCATCTTGGAACTTGTCGAGATCAACACTATTTTCCGACCAGATTTTGTTCAGTCTATGTTGGTCTGTTAAAAGTACTGGTATCATTGAGGTATTCGGTATTTTGTCCTGGTATTCGATTGTTTCGACTAATAGTTTTGTTTGCCTATGTCTTTTTGAAATCTTAAAGTGAGTTTCTGTGTCGTCGGAATTTTCATATGGCAGTCTAATGTTCTCCATTCTAACTCTACATTCCGACTCAATTTCTAATATGCAAGATCTGTTAACCCAAACTGTCTGTATCTCATTTGCGTTAATTTCTACGTTTAATTCTATTGGGTGTGTGGGTAGTATAAGCCAACTGTTGGGTTTTCTTAGTTTGTGAACGATATTTAACTGGCTGGGCCATACTTTGGTTTTGCATTTATCGTTGGCTATTGAATAGTGGTCAAAAAGTGTAGTTAAACAATTATAGTCGGAGTTCATCATTATTGGAAATTTGTTTCGGCAGATATTCCAAGTGCTATTTACCGTTTTGATACTACTACAGTCGTCTAAGTTTGACAATTCCATCATTATAAAACTATGAGGCTCAGATGATACTATCAGTAATCCGTTTTCAATATCAAAGCTCATCAATGCTCCTCCTAAATGTATCGGTGTTATATGCACTAAATAATTTGTAAACACTAGGTTTTCTACTAATGGTATGTTTATACTTATAAGTATCCTATTGTTATCAAGGACAGAATAAACTTTCATTAATTGTTGTAAGTTGACTGTTTGTAAAATAAATCCTGGAAAGTTTCCATATTTAGTCACGTTGTTTAACTTTTCCCCAATAAATTTCCAATCTAAAAGTGCTGGGTGTATTCTTCCCGCCATTATTTGGTTTATGATCGATAAAAGTTCTGTCTGTTTGTGTTGCCATTCTGATATTTTCAGTATAGCGAAAGTCATAATCTCTTCAATCATTAAGGTCTGTTCCAACTCCATGTTTTTGTCACTGATCACTTTGTTGTATTCCCTTTCAATTTTCTCTACCTTCATGTCTAGTGATGTCACCTGAGATCCCATGTCAGTTAGTGCAGACTTTGTCCAGTTTAAATTATTTCGTAGGATGGTTGTCTGTTGGTCTATAAGGTCTATTGTTTTTATATTTGTATTGTCGAGTACTTCTAACTTTTTAAAAATTAAGTCTGAGTCTTCTTTGTCCATGGTCCCGAACAGGGACTTTGACAAACTACCTATTAAGTTAACGGCTCCTCTTTTTTGTCGTATCAATTGAGGGAGAAAATAAAAGCTAATGGTGTTATCTAATTTTTTAATTTGATTTGTAATATACTCAATTTCTTCGATAAAATTCAAGCAGTTCGCAACAAACATATTTTCTCTGCCCGCTCTTGGTTTACAAAGTGTTTTTAATTTAGTCTGGCAGAAATTATTAAATTCTTCAAACTCTTGGTTATCAGGTTTCGAAATGTAGGTAAGAATAGACCAATTTTTCTTGTAAAACATCGTTTTCCCAATGCTTTCAAATAATACGCCGTTAGTTTCAAGCGGTTTCAATGATATTGGTTGTACTTCTGAATAAACTAATGTAAATAACGAAATGAATATTGTTGTAGTAGATAATTTCATCTTGCGATCTGTAATATATTTATTTTTTAGACATTGATATTATTATTTTACTATACTATAGCTAGTTTCAATCTATTGTTATGAACTTTTCTTATTGTATTTTGAATTTTTATTGACGTGGTCACCTCACCGTCAATTTTTACAACCTCGTACGGTCCTAACCACTGATTCGAACTTTTCTTGGCGGTTGGATTTAACATATACACTTGATCTCCAACGACAAAATGTTTTTCATTCGTATACCTATCGTAATACTTTTTGCTAAGCATTTTGCTTTTTGCTAAATTTTCTTTTGCAATTTGGTACGTCCGTCGTAGCTTGTTCTGCAGTTCGAAGTAATAATTATCTGTTGTATAGACGGGTAATGGTGCTCTTTGTATACTAGTAGGTAAATCTGCAGTAAAACCAAACAAAATATCCATCGGGGTTAGTTTTGTTGAGGAGTTTATTGTATTATTTTTTACAAATACAGCTTGTCTTAAATGTTGGTCCCAGTCTAACAATTTATGACTAAAACATTTTAGGTAATCCTTTAATGGTCTATGACTTCGTTCTAAAATGCCATTAGCCTGGGGATGATAAGCGGTAGTTTCCAATTTTTTGATTCCTAGAAGTTTACAAACTCGTTTAAAGACATCTGATGTAAAGTTAGCACCTTGATCGGTTATTAATACTTTAGGAACTCTATAACGTGAGATAATCTCATCAAAAAAGGTTCTCGCTACGGTGTTTGCTTCCATGTTGGGCATGGGGTAACAATCAAAAAAACGACTTAGCTCATCCTGAAAGGTAAGAATATATTTATTTCCGCAAGGTGTAATCTCCATTGGTCCTACAATGTCGAGAAAAACTCGCTCGAAAGGTTTTTCTGCAGTATCTGCTATTATCATTGGCATTTTTGTTGGTTTGGTAGATTTTATTTCTTGACACAATTTACATTTATTTATATATTCGGTTATATCTTTTTTCATACCTTTCCAATAAAATTGTCGTTTTGCCCTAATAAGTGTTTTTTTTATACCTAGATGACCTCCTAGAGGAAGGTCATGTAAGTCACGTAGGACGGATTTGATTTCATCTTGGTTATGCAAAGTGATAATTCTTTTCGAGACCTCCATTTTTCCTCTAGCCTCGACTTCTTCTTCGTCTTCTTCCTCTGATTCGGGATATCCTATGTTTTTTAAATTTTCGTCTAAGTTGTTGCCAATTTCACTCAATTCTTCTGTTAAATCTACGTTTTCGTCTGTTTTTGATGCAGTTATTTTATTTTCGGGCTGGTTAATTGCTTGGTTATTTTGGTCTGAATTTCTGGCTTGGTTCCGTGTAACTACGGCAATTAGGTTTTCCTCATTTTGTTGGTTCATGTCATTCTGCTGGTCGGGATATATCCTGCTCAATCCGTCTGCTACTACGTTAGACTTACCCGGTTTGTATTCAACAGTATAACTATAGTCAAACAATTTTAACTGCAATCTTAAAAGTCGTGAAGAAGGATCCTTAAGTTTCATCATTCCTTTTAGTGGCTTGTGATCTGTATAAACTGTGAAATGTCTACCATAAAGATAACATCTGAAGACCTTTGTTGCCCATACTATGGCTAACAGTTCCCTCTCTATTGTTGAGTAATTCTTTTCGGCGTTATTCAAACAACGACTAGCATAGCACACAGGTTTATCTTGGCCTGGTTCCCCTTGCGACAAAACTGCTCCTAAGGCTTCTTTGCTTGCATCTGTTGTTAGCATGAATTGCTTGGAAAAGTCAGGGTAGATTAGAAGTGGTGGAGAAGTTAGAATATCTTTTATTTGATTGAAAGCTTTTTGACAGTTTTCTGTCCATTTAATATTGCCTTTTTTTGCGTTTCTTAAAAGTTTGTTAATAGGAAGAGCCAGTTCGGCTAGTTTTGGGATGAACTTACGATAGTAGCTCACAAATCCTAAGAACGATTGTACTTGTCGCAACGTTCTTGGTTGTGGGTAATTTTCGATGATCTTTGTTCTACTATTATCCGGTTTTACTCCATCTTGACCGCAAATGTGTCCTAAGTATGATACTTCTTCTCTTAAAAGTTTTGATTTTTCCGGTTGTAGTTTTAAATTAGCTTCTCTTATCCGACTGAAAACTTGTCGCAATTTTCTGTTGTGATCTTTCACATCCCTACCGTAGACTATTATATCGTCTAAATAGACAAAGCAAATAAGTCCATTTAATCCGGTCAATACGTGGTTCATCAGCCGTTGGAATGTGGCCGGTGCATTTGAGAGACCAAACGGCATACGTTTAAATTCGTAATGGCCGGTATTACTACTAAACGCAGTTTTTTCCCTATCATCTGGGTTTATTGCAATTTGATGGTAACCACTCGCTAAATCAAGGGTAGAAAAATATCGCGCATTGCCTAGCTGATCTAATATCTCCTCTATTCTGGGTAAAGGAAAAACGTCTCCAATTGTATTCTGGTTGAGTTTTCGAAAATCTACGACCATTCTAAATTTCGCCTGGTTTTCACTTCGTTTGGGCACCAGGAGCACTGGTGAATTCCATGGACTGCAGCTTGGAGAAATTATGTCGTTTTCGAGCAAATCTTGGATTTGCTTATGAATCTCTTTTCTATGCACCTCTGGTAACCTATAATTCTTCTGATTAATTGGCATTGTTCCTGGCTTGACCTCTATTTTATGACTGACATCGTTGGTATATGTTAATATTTCCCCTTCGAGATGAAATATATCTGCATTTTCCTTGATCATCCCTATTGTATCGACTCTGTCCTCTTCAGGTAGGTTGTTATATCTCTCCAAATCCAAAAGGTCCAATAGCTTATCCAATCTAGTTTTGTCGGGTATTCTTCTCTTACTGTCTATTTCTTCCCTGGAACCTATATCGACTTCAACATACTCGTTCATGTTTATTATGTTATAATTTGGTGTGAAATCTCTCAGCATTACATTTTCATTCTTTGTATTGATTACTGGAAGAACGATTTTGTTATTCTTAATTTCCCCTAGCGTATTCCCTGTGTATACACCTGGCTCCACTTCAGTTTTTTCGCAGAAGATGTTCTGCCCTTCTTCTATTCCTTTGTCGATCAAAAGGATTTCTACTAGTCTAGTTGATCTAGCGGGAATCAAGTTTCTACCGAAGTTCACGCTAGTATTTTTTACTAAATTAATTTCTGATAGAAAAATTTCTAAACCAATATCTTTTTCATCCTCCACTAAATTATATTCTTTAAATTTGTTATCTTCATTAGGGTTTTTAATTAATATCTGTATTTCGTTTTCTGGGCTACCATTGTCTGCTAAATTAACTTCTGATAAAAAAAATTCTTGTTTAACACTACCTTCATCTTCTATCAAATAGCTTTGCTTAAATTCATATTGATTGCTTGAGTTTTGAAATGGTTTTTTGTTATTTGTATTCTGGTTAATTTTTTGGAATTTGTTTGTCGTTTCTTCTTTTAAACTTTCGGATTTCTTAAATGTTTCTATTTGATTTGTAAATATATCTGCGTTGTTTGTTTCTTGGCAATTATTTTCTTTATCTGGACTGGAATTATGCTGTGACTGCTCCCTTTTGTCCCCATTACGAATGGTTCGACTACTGAGGGAATGCTCCTGTTTATCATGGCATAAACAAGGAGTATTGTGACTTTTAGTTGTTGGTTCCAACAATTGACCTTTACTTGGGGTCGGTCTCAAAACAGTTGCAGTATCCGTTTTATTGACTGATTCTTTCTCTTTGTTATAATTTATAAATGGTATTTGTCTGGTTGAATTTTCTGAATGAATTTTTAAATCGTTTGAAATGAAACTAATGTCTGCCCTATTACTTAAAAAATCAACACCTAGTATGCCGTCCGTCGTAATATTTATTTCATCGGGAACGACTTGAAATGTTTGCTCTAAATTCTTATCATTATTAATACTTGAATGGACGCTTCCAATAGTTTTTTTGATAGTGTTATTTATTCCTCTAAATAAAACTTGTTCATTGTAATTAATTTTTGCTGATTCGTTTAAAGTGCTTTGTTTTATTAATGAGATTTCAGCACCTGTATCTATTAACATTTGTGAAGTAGGCTTATTACTAATGTTTAAATTAACGTCCACTATTGGAGGGATGGGTTGAATGGGTTGGTTGGTGTTTTGTAATAGACTGTTTGATGGAAGTATATTATTTGATTGATTAACTCTGTTGTACCCTAAGCAATGTCGTGATTGGCTCCAACCTGTTGGTCGCAGGTCTTGCCGGTGAAGTTTCCCGAAAAATCGTTTGTCATTTCTGAAGGATTGGGGTATGTTTCTAGAAGTCTAACATTGTTATTATTCTGTTGTGTATTCGTCGGTGCCATATTTTGCTGTCTGTATTGTGGTCTACCATTATTATTTCGCTGTGTGAAATTTTGACTGTTATTATAATTTTGACTATTATTATTAGAATTTACAATTTGGTTTCTACTCCTCTCATTATTAAAATTTCCGTAATAACTGTCTTGACTATTATTTCTGAAACAATCTCGAGTCGAATGGCCAGTTCTTCGGCAATTAGAACAAAATTGATTTCTTAATTTCGTTCTACATTCCGTTATCGTGTGACCATTTCTCTTACAATAAGCACATTTAATCGTAACAGGAGTGTTTAGTTTTTCTAATTGTTCAATCATCTTTTCCATTAACTTAGTCTCTAGTTTAGGCTCTTGCTTTGGTAAAACTGGTGTTGTGATTTGAGAGTTATTTTGAGAAATGATTTTTAGAGCCTCCCATAACGGATTTGATTGGGATTCGACTTTAAATAAATTATTTAGAAGTTCCACTGGGCTACCAACTTGTGAATTCTGATTAGTGCGTTTACGTCTTTCAAAATCTTCTAAGTTAATGGCACTATTTGCTAGTTGTGAAAGATTTTGATTACAGACCAACCGTAGTCCATCCTGTACAGCAGGATTTCTCAACCCTAGCTTAAATGAACTAATTGCCGTTTTTTTTATTTCCGCCTCCGATACAGAAGTATCTTTTCCGGGGTATGCTGATTTAAACACCGAAATCGCTTCGGCCTCTAATCTTTGTAATCTTTCCGAGAATTCAGTGATCGTCTCCGCTGGATTTTGAATGCAAATATTTATTTGATCCATCGCCTCTGATGTTGTTTTTGATGGAAGGAAAATCTGTTCGATTGCGTGTTTTAATTCCTCAAACGATTTTATTTTACTTTCGCGTGGGAGACCTAATGCATCCACTTTTATCCGGGTCATAACCCGGGACAAGAACTCGCTTTTAAGATCTGGGGTTAAACTATTACAAGCAATTTCGCACGAGTACAGAAAATTATTCACCTCAAGTCGGTCTTTACAAGTAATTTGAGGTATTGTGTCTAAATATTTACTAATTAATAAATAGTTATCGCAATTCATTTTAACTGATTTTAATTTTACAATATTATCTATTTCTAAATTGTTTAAACTAAGATTTTCAAAATGCAACTCACCCTTTAATTGACTTCTGGTTTTAACACCTGAACCTTCTCTCGCTGATGTTGTTAGTGTTGTGCTGGTTGTAGGTGTTATAGGTCTGGTTTTGTCCTCTATTGGTGGGCTCTTGAACATTTGTATAATTTGGTTTTTGTGTTGTTATTGAACTCCTCTTGATGATGTTGTTTGTGTTGCGCTGGTTGACATATGTACTCTATTTAGTTTTGTTTGTTTTTTGTTTGAGTTTAGTTACATATATTTGATTCGTTTAAATTTCGATTGATTTAGATATCGGTAATTTTCAACATTGATCACTGTTTTTAAATTTCGATTGCTTGATAATTTTGGAAAACTGTAAATATTGTTCACTGTGGTCGTTTACTGTGTTTTCACTATTTCACTATTTCGATAGAAATATTGTTTTTCACTGTTTTCTTTTCTATCAACAAACAAGCCAGTCGTGCCTGTTTCCGGCCGCGCCAAATGTGGTACCCTCCTCTTACAGGTACTCAAAAATGTTATAATTTATATCAACACAACACAATCTTTAAATGAAACACAAATATAAACTTTATAACCGTATAAACTTTCGTTTAAATTTATTTTAGTTTTATTAATTTGAAAAACCTTTTATTATTACTATTTTTATTATTTTTCTATTTTAATTTTGTTTTATTTCTGATCAATCTCTTCTTCAAAAAAACTATTCACTTGATTTTTTTTCTATTTTGTTTTACTGCCCAAATTACTCTACTTCAAAAAAAAACTTTTTGCAACTTGAAAAAATATTAATTCACCTTTTTGGAGGGGATCTGTTGTAATCCGTTCATATTTTAAAATCCGTTAATAAAAAAGATAACCAATCACAAAAAAAATATAATTTACGATTTACGTAAAACAACCAATCAGAAAAACAATTACCGAATCAATTTTAAATTGACCTATATTTTGTTTGTTTCATTTATCAATCCAAAACTATTACAAATCGAAAAGTAAGTTCATTAGCATTAATTTAATATTTTATTTTAAATATTAAAAATTTGCTACGCTGGACTTTTCGATTTATTTCATTTCTGAATTGAGCAATGAACATTTTTTCCAAAACAAAATAAGAGGTCAATGTTTTCTAGTATTTAAAATTTTACCTATGGTTGGATTACAACAGTAATTCCTATAGTTCATTTTTTAAAAAACATAAAATAAATTTGGCAAAGATGATTTTATCCATAACGAGGCCAAAAAAAAGTCCGAGCGGCAGGATGTCTGCTAGAAACAGGTAGATTTCGAGATCAGACAGTATTTTGTACAAGTAGAATCTGATGTATCAGATTAGTTTAATTAAAACAGACAAATATCCAACAATAATTACAAACAAATATCCAACAAATTTTAAAAAGAAAATTAGCTACATATAAGCAAAACTACATCTATCCAATTTTGCAACAAACAAATATCAGATCTACCACAGAACATATGTGTGACAATTTATGACACTATATGAAAAACAAACGCCAACCTACTATATATCATATGTCGTGCAACTACTGCAAAATATCAAAACAGTTTATTTCTAAGAAAAAAAAAGGTTTTTTATTCTATTGAAATCTTTTTATTTTTTGTTCATTGACTGTTAGAAGGTTTTTGCAAATTGTTTTTCTTAGGGCTTGTTGCAAACTTTTTGTTGAAGCCGACGAGTAAAAAATCTCTCACTGCAGAGGCTTATGTTTATAAGAAACGAATAAAAATGTTTCCACAAATTCTAAATTTATGAAGTTTCAAAAAATATTAATTTCCAAACGGCCGTTATAACGGATTTAAACAATTTTTTTTCTAATATAGAGCCTCTAATTTCTTAACCATGTGTTGGATTTAGCTGATTTACGAACTTGTCCAAGATATTCATAAGACACACATTTTTAAAAAAAGTTTTTTGATCTGGCTCCACAAATGCGATCGTGAGAGGGCCGGTTGTTTCAAACGCATTTTGTGTTTAGCAAGCTTTTTTGTTGGAGCCGCTCACTCAGAAACTTTTAACTGCAGAGGTCCATTTTTGGAAGAAATTGATAAAAAATATTTCAAAGATTCTAAATTTGTGAAGTTTTTAAAAATATTAGAATCCAAACGGCCGTTATAACGGATCTAAAAAACAGACTTTTTTCTAGTATAAAACCTCTAGGCTGTGGCTGATTTACAATCTTGTCCAAGATATTCATAAAACACACATTTTTAAAAAAAGATTTTTGATCTGGCCTTACAAATGCGACCGTGAGAGTGCCGGTTGTTTAAAAAAAAATTTTTTTTTGCAATATTTTTTGTTGGAGCCGCTCACTCAAGAACTGCAACCTCTTACTGCAGAGTTCTATTTTTAAAGTAAATTGATAATAAAGATTTTAAAAATTCTAAATTTGTTAATTTTTTTTTTTAAATATTAGTATCCAAACGGCCGTTAAAACGATTTTAAGATTTCAATTTTTTTTTTAAAAAGGGGCTCTAGTTTCCTAACCACGTGTTTACTTTACGTCATTACTTTACGATTCCAACGAGCCTAAGTATGTAGAAATCGATCTTAGGAAAGCATTTTTATCGAATTTCTTCTTCTTAAAAAAATTTCTGCGAAAATTCAGAAAAAATAAATTTTTATGTTAGATTTAGACTTTGCTTGAGTAACACAAATTTTTATTTTTGATTACATTGTTAGCAGAATTAACTGGACATGGTAAAGTAGATCGTTTGCCAACCATAGTAACATTTGGTAATATTGAGAAATTATTAACGGTTCCATAATGCAAAGAAGGGAGGCGGAAGGGGGCGGCTTATCGATTGCGAATGCGATACATGAATGCCTTGAAGAATGGGATATTACTGATAAAGTCGAAGCCATGTGTTACGACATGACATCAAGTAACGCTGGAAAAAGGTGGAAAAAAAGATTGGCCACAACTTGATTCGATTCCCATGTTGTTATCACATACAGGAGATTAAACTACGGGCTGTTTATGATCTCAAATTTGGAAAGACCACAGCACCCAATGTTTATCTGTTCAACAAATTTCAAAAGGCATGGGACGATGGTAAAATTAATCCAACAATGTTCAAAAGTGGAATATCGGACAAAAAATGGGAAACAAAATTCCAAAACACTCGTGAGAAGCTTTAGTAATTTTTTGTCATGAAGAGTCGGAAAAATGAAGAGTCATGAAGAGTTGGAAAGAGTCGGAAAGAGTTGGAAAAATCACACCCACGCAGCGAATAAAAAGAATTTTTGGAAGTTACATTGATTTTTCTTGGCGAAACCATTGAGAATTACATATTCAAACGCCCAGGTCCGACAAGTCACGCCGTTTGAATTTTTTCGAGACGTTTGCATTTTTCTGATTATGTTGGATGTAATAATTTGGTTCAAATGCATATTTCATCAAAATTGACCAAAGAGTTTCAGAAGAAATGTTGAGCAAAATTTGTTATCATCTTCACTATTTAACGGAAGCAAATATTGACTTGGCTTTTTTCGACCCAGAGATTTCGTTTGAAGAAAAACGAAAAATGGTTCAAAACCTTGAGGTCCCAGCACGAGACATCCCCATCGCACCCCAAACTCGCAAAAAAGATTTTGACGCAGTCAAACATATGCAACTTTTTGCTAATAAGAACATTAGTGATTTTGTCACAGAAAAAACTCAGAGTTCTTTCAATCGATTTAATCGATTTAGAATTTGTATTGATTTTTTGTTACATGACCCATCGGTATGAGGATTTCGTCAAAGCCACGTTGTTTTGCCAAAGTTTGCATATTGTTAATGATACCGCCGAACTCGGTGTTAAGTTGATGACACGGAATTTATTCTATCTAAAGACGAGCAAGGTACACAATACACCATTCAAGTGGTCGAAAACTACAGATGCAAATACCCATCATATAATAAATCTAATTTAATTTATTGATTTCTTTTGGAAAAATGTTGCTTTTGAATAAAAAAATATTATAAATTTAACCATAAAATTAATTTTTTCTTTGAAAAAAGATTATTATGAATAAGTGAATTTTCGTATATGTAAGAAGAAAAATTGAGATAAATCGCTTTTCTAAGATCGATTTCTGCATACTTAGGCTCATTAGAATCGTTAATTAATTAGCTTTTAATAAAAAAAATCAAAATTATGAGATACATTATGTTTTAAGATGATTATATCTGATAAAAATAAAAAATCCTATTATTCTGCTATTTTTCTTATCTTCGACGCCACTGCGCGGTGGGTAATTATTTTCCGATTTCAATAAAACTGGATATGGTTCATATTCGAGTCAAATGGAACACAATTAGCCGGTGGGAGCGAAGAAAAAGATGGTTTGAAAATTGTTCATACATATCTGGTCATGCCTAATATATATATATATATATATATATATATATATTGTTACGGATTTCTAGTTCTGCAAAGCACTCAAGAAATAAAGAAAAGTTTGGTTAGTTATTTTAATTCAATCTTTATTTAATTATTTGCATAAATTGTTGATGAATAAATATTCGTTAATTTATTGACATTCAGAATTGCAGGCTCACAATTCTCTTTTTGATGAAAAGCCTTTTGAAGTTCAGGATCAAGTGAATGATTGTTTGAAAATCGCCTTCTTATATACTGCATCTACTCTTCCTTCTTTTTCGTTTAATGTTGCTATTTCTTCTTACAGTTGTAATTTTATTCTCATAGAGATCGTTGTATAACGTCGGTATAGTAGCAGCATTATATTTGCATTATAGCAGAATTTATAACAAGTTATTAGACTCACTCCTTTTTGTTTATTAAATGTAAACAAAAGTTGACAGCTACAAAACATCAATGGTAAGAAGTGTTTGTTAAAATTAAATTAATATTTTTCTAATTTTAGGCTGATTCTTGTAACACTGCCCTCTCTTTAAATTTGGATTGCCACAATCCAAATCATTAAAGCTCGTACGAGATAAAAAAAAAAAAAATGCTGGTGGCGTATTTAATGTAATGTTTTAGAACATTTAGTTGCAGTTCATTTAAGACGGATGATGATTTTTAATAAATGTAAAATTTCAGATATCTCTGGTTGTTGATTAATTCTATATTTGGTGGTCATCAAATGGAAATACGACCGCCTTCATCTGACCCCCAAATATTCATGTTGTTGCCGTGGTAGATAGCTAAGCGATCAATGTGTATTATTTTTGGCTTCGCTTTTGGAGATTTTTTAATTCGGAATGTAACATCAGTAATCGCGGTAATAACCTTGTATGGGCCTTCCCAGTCACACTGTAGTTTCGGACATCACCCTATTGTTCTTTTTGGATTATATAGCCAAACAAATGATCCTTCTTTAAAACTCTGAGGTCGAGCTGAAACGTCGTATCTCGTTTTCATCTTGTCTGAAGCTATCTGCAAGTTATTTCTGGCCTCATCGTGAACGATATCTAGAATGGACTTAAGTGATTTTACGTAGTCTTCTGGTGAACATGAATTATCTGCATTTGGTGGTGTACCTCTTACTAAATCTAGAGGTAGCCGCATCTCTCGTCCCATCAGTAGCATGGATGGAGTCTTTTTGCTTGACTCGTGCACTGCAGATCTGTAGGCCATGCAAAATAAAGCTAGAAGATGATCCCAATTTTTATGATCTTGATCAAGAAATTTGCTGAGATATTCCAAGATTGTCCGGTTGCTTCTCTCAACCATTCCATCGGATTGAGGATGGAGTGGGGTTGTTCGCGTCTTCTTGATTCCCAAAATCCTCATGACATTTTGAAATACCTCCGATTCAAAATTACGACCTTGATCTGAATGAAGTTCTAGAGGTGTGCCGTAGCGACTAATCACGTTATCCACTAACGCCCGGGCTACCGTTTCTGCTATCTGATCTGGAATGGCAATACACTCGATCCACTTTGTAAAGTAATCCATTACAACCAGTACGTATTTGTTTCCTTTGTTGGTAATTGTTAGGGGTCCAAGAATATCAACTGCAATTCTCTCGAATGGCTCGCCACTTAAATATTGCTGAAGTTTTCCCCTAGTTCTTGATTTTGGCCCTTTTCGTGCAGCGCAGACATCACATTTTCTACACCAGTCTTCGATGTCTTGACGATGATTTACCCAAAAGTATTTCAGACGTACTCTCTCGGTAGTTTTTGCAATGCCGAAATGACCTGCAAAAACTGAGTCGTGAAGTTTTGTAAGGATGGATGACACACATTTTCCTGGAACTATCGGTAGTAGATCTATTTTCTTCCCATCTGGACTTTCCCATTGACGACATAGAAGACCATCTTTTAAGCGTAGAGATTTGTAGATCGCCCAATAACTCTTCAATAGCTTTCCTTTTCCAGATATCTCTTGCCATATTGGTCGTTCTTGCACTCTGCACCATTGTTTCACAAGCGATAATGCTTCATCTAAGTCCTGTTCAACTTTCAATTCTTCCAAGCATATGTCTTCTGCTATTACTCGAATAGTGTTGATGTGGCGCTCTTCCATGTATTTTGCTTCTTTTCCATTGCAATGCTGACAATTTGAAGTGGCACAAGGACGTCTAGATAAGGCATCAGCATTGCCGTGTATGCGACCAGCACGGTGTTCAATTTCAAAATTGTACTGTTGTAATCGTTCTAACCATCTTGCCAGCTGACCTTCTGGGTTCTTAAAAGTCCTCAACCAATTTAAAGCAGCATGATCCGTTCTGACGGTGAATCTTTGCCCATAAAGGTAAACATGAAAATGCTCGATTGATTTGATAACGGCCAGCAATTCTTTCCTCGTAGTACAATAATTTTTCTCGGGCTTACTTAATGATTTGCTGAAGTAGGCAATAACAACTTCTTCCTGACCGACTTTTTGTGATAGAACTGCTCCAATGCCCATGTTGCTTGCATCTGCATCGAGTATAAATTCTTTTCCTGGAGTTGGAAATGCCAAAATAGGAGATGTAGTTAGTGCATCTTTTAGTCGAGTAAATGCTTCTTCGCAGTCATCTCCCCACTCAAATTTGACATTATCTTCAGTAAGCTTGTGTAAGGGTTGAGCTATTGCTGAGAATCCTTTCACAAACTTCCGGTAGTATGTGCAAAGGCCAATAAAGCTCCGGACATCATGTTTTGATTTCGGTTTTGGCCAGTTTTTCACGGCATTCGTTTTTTCAATATCAGTTGCGACTCCACTACCTGAAATTATAAAACCCAAATACTTAACTGTAGTCTGGAACAAATTGCACTTCTCCGGGTTTAGTTTTAGATTTGCATCTCGTAAACGTTGTAAGATACTGGCTAGATTATTCACTGCTAACTTGAATGATTTTGCATGTGTCAGAAGGTCATCTAAATAAACTACACATACAGACCATGGTACACCTCTAAGAACGGTATGCATCAGTCTTTCAAAAGTTGCTGGGGCATTCGAAAGGCCGAAAGGCATGACCTTGAATTGATACAACCCAACTCCTGTAGTAAATGCTGTTTTCTCTTTATCTGATTCCTCCATTTCAACTTGCCAATACCCGCTTTGCAAATCTAGCGTTGAAAACCATGTTGATCCAGCTACCGCATCCAGTAAGTCGTCAATTCTAGGTATGGGGAAAGAATCCTTTTTGCTGACATCGTTCAAGCGCCGATAGTCTACACAGAATCTAGTGCTACCATTTTTTCTCTTTACAAGTACGACTGGTGAAGCCCAAGGACCTTCTGAAGGTTCTATTAAATCCTGAGACAACATCTGCTTAGTAATCTGTTGAACTTCCTCAAATTTTGCTAGTGGCAGTCGACGATGTGCTTGTTTGATCGGCTTCGCATCACCTACATCAATCTTATGTTTGGCTAGAGATGTTTTACCCATGTCATCGGCCCCTTTTGAAAATACATCTTGGAATTCCAATAGCAATTTGATTAGAATCTTTTTTTCATCTTTGTCCAGGTTTTCGGCGGCTCTCTCCATTAATTTAATTAAATGGTTTGGTATCTCAAAATTATCCTGACTCTGTGGTTCGAATTGAATGTTTCTATTAGGTTTATCAAAACACTGCTCATAGCCGTCAGAATTTTCGATCTCAGTGCCATAGGAGAGAGTGGCTGGACTATCTACAACATTCTCTACTCTCACGTAGGATTTGCTATCACAGGGGTAACTCACGCTGGGTTGCAATGATCCTTGGGGAGGAACGCTTGACGTCTTCTGGCCTTCTATCTTCAACAAACGGCTTAAATCTGGAGACTCGAATGCTTCTTGACTGGGAATAATGGTGGCTTGCACTGACCTAAAATTTTCATCGTAATTAACTGAAATTGGAACTTTGGTTTTATACAACTGCAGGGTCAACTCTTCTAAATCCAATTTGCAAAAATGTTTGAGTAGAAAATCGGACCCTAGTAGACCTTCATACTCCAGATCAGCTACCAATATTGAATGATGCACTATTTTATTTCCAATTTGTATTTCAAATTCTTGACGTCCTAAAACAGGAGCACTTTGACCTGATACAATAGTCTTTAATACCACTCTACTTGAAAATAAGGTTACTCGCGGTTGTATCGATTCCCATATATGTCTGCTTAAAATTGTGGCAGTGGCTCCAGTATCGACAACAAAATGACACCTATGGTTTGCTACTTTAGTCGCTATCATCAGCGTTTTCCCCCCGTACTTATGTAGCGATTCGACGTAAACTTCGGGGGCATTATCTTGAATTTTGGTTGCAGTCAGACTTAGCCCTTCAAGCCTGACTGACTGGAGTTTCCCTGTGTTTGTTCGGCTAATAAATTTGTTTGCGTGGGCAATCTTGTATTAGCAGCTAATTCGGTTGGCAAATAGGGAGGACATTCAACAGGTGATGAATTTAAACTATAAAAATTTTCTGGACGTCTTCGAAATCTTCGTCTACGGAAAAACGTTCTTTGGGGCCTTGGTTCACCATCTTCTTCTTTATTGACAACTTCAGTAGCTCGGACAGTTCGACGGTTCGCTCGTGTAGCAATTCGAGCAACTTGGAACTCAATTGATTTCGTGAGAGCATCGCATAAATTTTGAGGTCTTGTCATCCGAACAAGATCTTGTACATCAAAGTCGGCAATTCCATCAATGAACTGCATCATTGCTACGCGATCCTGTGTGGGGATTGGACTATCTCGAAATGCTGCTCGAGCCAGTCGTTCGATGTCAGTTGCAAATTCGGCTAGTTCTTCTCTAGGTTTTTGTACACGGTTACGTAGCTGAGCATGACATATATCACTAGCTTCTTCACCCATAAATCGACATCGTAGAACAGCTACCAACTTCTTATAATCATACCGATCTGCGACGGGAAGATTATTTAAAACTGTCAAAGCCTTGTCGCGCAACATCAGGGCCAACTGTATGGCTTTGGTACGGTCATCCCACTGATTTGCAACTGCCGCCATCTCAAACTGTGTGTGATAGTCATTCCAACTTGTCTTTCCATCGAATGGATATGGTTTGGCTTTAATTTTTGCATCCTTGTGTATCGAAAACAAGCCTTTAATGGGAGAGACATTAGGTGTCGGTAACCCGGCCAAGAATGATAAATCCACTTCACTGATCTTTGCTGCATCCGTTTGGATTTCTACTTCCGCAGTTGTGCTCCTCTGATCTTCTATACCAACTTGTTTCGGTAGCGTTCTCAGGTTTAGTTCGTCCAGTTGATTCTTCAAATTGCTAACTTGCTGCTCCCGAGTTGCTGATTCTTCTACCAACCTTTGATTTAAATTTTGCCCTTCTTTCAGCATTCGTTCATCCACCATAGTCTTCACCTCGCCTCGGAGTTCTTCTTTCATTGCTTGCTTTAACAGCTCATGTTGTAGGCGGAACTTCTCTTCGATAGTTTGACCCAAATCATCTTTCAACTTCTCTGTCGCTTCCGACTGCTTCTTGATCAAAGCAGCAAGATCGGCTAAACTAACATCAGCCATTTTTCTTTATTTCACACGATAAATGGTTTCCAGCAAATCCCACTTCTGACACCAATGTTACGGATTTCTAGTTCTGCAAAGCACTCAAGAAATAAAGAAAAGTTTGGTTAGTTATTTTAATTCAATCTTTATTTAATTATTTGCATAAATTGTTGATGAATAAATATTCGTTAATTTATTGACATTCAGAATTGCAGGCTCACAATTCTCTTTTTGATGAAAAGCCTTTTGAAGTTCAGGATCAAGTGAATGATTGTTTGAAAATCGCCTTCTTATATACTGCATCTACTCTTCCTTCTTTTTCGTTTAATGTTGCTATTTCTTCTTACAGTTGTAATTTCATTCTCATAGAGATCGTTGTATAACGTCGGTATAGTAGCAGCATTATATTTGCATTATAGCAGAATTTATAACAAGTTATTAGACTCACTCCTTTTTGTTTATTAAATGTAAACAAAAGTTGACAGCTACAAAACATCAATTGTAAGATTGTAAGAAGTGTTTGTTAAACTTAAATTAATATTTTTCTAATTTTAGGCTGATTCTTGTAACAATATATATATATATATATATATATATATATATATATATATATATATATATATATATATATATATATATATATATATATATATATATATATATATATATATATATATATATATATATATATATATATATATATATATATATATATATATATATATATATATATATATATATATATATATATATATATATATATATATATATATATATATATATATATATATATATATATATATATATATATATATATATATATATATATATATATATATTTATATATATATATATATATATATATATATATATATATATATATATATATATATATATATATATACGCATTTCGAAAGCTATTGTTTCATCATCTGTACAAAAACTTCAGAAAATATGTATATAAAATAACAGAAAATAAGAATAATAATAATCGAAAAAACACTTAACTTGAGATGTTCATCGTAGTACATTCGATCCTCTTGTCCAATTAAACAATCAGCTGGTACGTTTTTTAATCGCAACAGGATTGATGACAAATTATCACAACATTATTCAAAAAACGATCTCTATAAACAACAAATTCCTTCTTCACTTTCAGCTCACTTGTACATTCAAATAACTATTCGGTTGTTGCTAAGCTACAACTATCATTTTGATACACATAAT